>BJFM01000169.1:184246-212929 GCA_016586285.1 Arothron firmamentum
CCCCTTCCCTTTTGCAAGGTGTCATCGGACAACTTTATGCCACAATGTGTATTACACAATCTGCGTGTTCGTGCAACAGTAGCCTATAGATTAATGAGCGGAACCCGCGCAGTGACAGCGGAACCAAGCAGCCGTAAGAGCCTGGCGTGCTTTGTTTACATTCCCACATTTACAGCGTGTGCGTCCGTGCGCGTCCGCCCAGTGTCAGCCGTGAGAAGGCGCGCTCATTACATCAAATTCAACATTTTGTTTCATGTCCCGGAGCGCAAACGCTTCCAGCTTACTACAGTGAATTCATGCACGCCCCAGCGCCCTGACATGCACACTGTCCTAACGCGGCACCGTTTGAACCCCGATCGCGCCTCTGTTTTATCAGTCCGTCCGAAGGGAAATGACCTTGATTCAAATCGATTGCGCGCAGCTGCCCATTCAAACGAAAACGCATTCGTAGGCTTCCAACAGGCTGCGCCGAGCCTCCCCCATAACAACAGAACAACAATTCCTTCTAGTAATCCTGAGCACATTGCAAATGAGTTTGAGTAAGTTTACTGTAATTCCCTGTTTTTTCACTGTCAGTGTTACCATAACAGACGCTCTGCGCGCTGTGAAAGGGACTTTCCCTGACATTTGTTGCACACCTACAACTGCAGGAATTTCTCTTCCCCAAACCTCGTTTTAATATGATACGATTCCTATTTACGGTAAACTTTATACTTGTCTGGGAAAGTATTGACTAAACCGGGATCTAATCTCTCTTAATGTCATGCTGTAGGAAAATCAAACGTTTTTATAGACACATCTGGCTTCTGTGGTGCCTCAAGTGATGTTTTGAACACAACTTAATAAGATGATGGCGACATATACACGCAAACAGGTCTAATCATATTCATCTTTCATATTCAAGCATTTTTGGTGCTCAGATGGCAAGGTGCCAATTATGGAAACTGTCAATCATCGATTTTTGTGCTTAAATGAGCCAGTTTTAAGACTGTCTGCTCAACCCTTTAGCTCTTTGGTCGGCTCGGTGCGAGGGGGGTGTGTATGAGGTGTGTATTTCCCATAACACTTTGTGCCTTGTTGTGCGCTGCACTTTGCCCTTGTGTGTGTATCAGTAGGAGCAAGTGGCCACCAGGTCCTTCCTGTCAAAACACACACCCTTGAACGCATACATGCAGACAGACACTATCTCTGTTTTATTTCCCACTTGCACCAGCACTTCCTCTTTCCTGGTTAAATTCATGGAAAGAATGATAAAGAAATGGAGAAGCTGACAGAAAAGGAAGCTTTAATAAATGATCAGTTAAAAGGATTAAATTAATTCCCTTTCCTCTTTGCTCTTAATGTTGGGATCCATATCTGAAGATTATATAAAATGCTTTTTTTGGGTAGCAGTTTTACTGACATTTGTCTTAGCTCGAGAAAAACGTCTGGGTTTTGTTGGCAGCGTAACAATGTCAGACTGTGAGGATGTCAGACAGTCGCCGGTGCAATGAGCCTTGGAGCAAACCGTACGAAGCCGCAAAAAACAGCGCTGCAGACTTTCAGCATAGGCGTTAGCTCGGCGGCTGGCTATTGGGAAGAGCAGATGCAGTAAGTGATCTGAAAAGCTCTCCAGATGCTTGTGGAATCCTTGAAAGGAAGATGTTGCACATACAATCACCCAGGCAGCCACCTTTGCTGTCATTTGCTTCTGCAGCGGCTCATAAAATAACTCACTGTGGTTTAAAATTTAGCCTTGGTTGTGTTTTCAGTCGATTGAATAAATGACACATTGGTTACCAAGTGTCATAACATGACTTTGATGTAGAGGGGATGATGGGCAGGTACCCAAAGCTGCTTAGAAAGTGGCTGCTGCATCTCAAAGTTTGGTGACAGTGATTGGCAGTAAGACAGAATGAGAAATATGACATTGCTCTGCATCACAGACGCTCAGAAGCTTAATGCTTGTGTCACATCGGCTGTGTGTAGGAAGATATTATCACAAATCCATCAAAAATAGAATCTGTCATTAGCACAAAGAACAGAAATACACTCAAATCTCCTCCCACCACCTCAGGTGTTAGCCTGCAGCATAAACTCGTCCACTTTGTCCACTTCAGTGTTGTAACTTAGCAAGCCACTCCCCATGTTATTACTTGTTAATGTCTTTCGTTAATGACAACTCTTCAAAGCAGTTAAAAATGCACAAGCGCCGCTGCCCTGGAGGTAGCAATCTGAGCAACTATCACTGGACCCCACACCTCCATGTTATAAGTGCTTATGGTTTTTGTAAATGGCAGACCCACCAAGTAAAATCCATGCAAAGACTCTAATGGCTTAATGTGTTTGTTGCGGTGGCCCTGGAGAGGTTTGACATTACCAAAGATAACTGGGAAAAAAAACGACCGCTCTCACACCATGAGCCAGATTCCCACTATGCCTAAGACGGGAAGCATGTAGATTCGAAAAAAGTGGAAGAATTAAATTTGACATAAAAATAGGGTAGATGTTGTGATGAGATGCTATATTGAGGAATGAGAAACATGAAACCATTATTGTTCCCTCAGGATGTACAGTAAGTACTGTGCGTGTGTGTGTGTGTGTGTGTGTGTGTGCGCGCACGCATGTGTGTTCAGCGGCATGGGCTGCACCTTTTGTCGTTCAATCAAGCCTGCAGAGATTGTGCAATCATGTGAATAGAACCTAAACGATTCCTCTTGAGTTGCTAATAGATTTCATAGCAATGGCGGGTTGCCATAGCGAATGTCACGATTTAAAATGCCTCGGTCTTTATTGCTCCGCTCCCTTCTTTTTTTCTGTGGGTTTTTCATTTTCATCACGTGCTCAGAAAGGAATGGGCTTCAGTGCAGCAGGTTAGTCGGGTTCCGCAAACTACGACTGTCCCATTTGGACCTCATCAAATGAATTCAGAGCAACACTCACTGTCTGCACACTCCCACTCCTCTGCTGTGTACTAGCTCCCAGCTCAAATGCTTTCGTTCCATCCTTCAAGCTCGTCATATTTGGCGCATATAAGGTTGCACCGCAAAATGAAGAGCGTGCGAGACACGGCTAGCGTGTGGTGTCGTCTCGCAGAGCTTTGATAGCGACATCATTAGAAGCCTCATGAAAATGTTCTGTGCAGCAAATAGAGCTTCCATCTCTCTGATCTCACAGGCCTGGCTGATTGAGGACGACAATATGCTACTGTTCAGCCAAACCACAACCACTGTGGACACAAGGCAAAGGCGCTGTCTTTTTATAGAAGCATCCAATAATATCTGGCAATGCCATGTACGCCTCAGGGTCAGGGTGTGTGTGTGTGTGTGTGTGTGTGTGTGTGTGTGTGTGTGTGTGTGTGTGTGAGGCTTGCAGCCATTTGTATGTGGGGACTGTGGGAAAGCATTTGTCTGTTACAAGAAGGGGGAAATGGAAACATCAGCTGTGAAACAACCTGCAGTCCATGACTGCCATGGCCTCAGAGGCACAGACGCAGTCACACGCGAGGCTCCGTGGTCATTCCCGGCGATACCAGTTCGCAGTGATGGGGAAAGAACCCTAGAAGGAAAGGATTGTGTGCAGCCCGCTTGTGACATAAACAGCACTTTAAATGCCATTTCAGATTGTGGTTTACATGTGGTATTACAGTAAGAGTAGACACTGAGAGATCATTTCATTAGTTTATCCGTCCTGTTGCTAGATGGCTCACACATGCTAAGCCGTGCACGCACCATCGCAGACAGCCGCAAGTGGCGTAAGCATTTGCATAGCAGACATTCATATTGACTCCAGATGTCTTTCTTTTTTTTTTTTTTTTTATCTAGGATTCTACCACAGTGACCCCAGTGACCTTAACAGTCGACCCTAAAGGTTACTTCTTGTACTGGACCGACCAGAACAAGGTGAGAAGACTGCACACAAAGCTGTTTTGATGACACAAAAGATGGAAGCGTCCATTTTGTTCTGATTCACATTTCTCACTCGAACACAAGTTTAAATGTTTTACATGAAGATATGAGGAAAGAGATGTTTGTCTTGGACTTTGTCCGTTGCATGCGTTGCATTTGACTGCCCAACGGAGCATCCTGGGTCACGGAGACTTTTGTGAGATATGCTTAAACGGTAATTTCACCTGCCAAGTCTATTTCAGGTAGAATTTTGCTGCCAATGTGGCTCCCTAGCTCGTCTCCTTGGCACCGGTTTTAATTTTAGTCACCGTAATTAACTTCAAAATCATCTGGCTAAACTTGCGTCACTTCTTCCAAGTGTAAGAATAGTTAATTTGTTTTCACACGCCCATAATTCATCCTTATTCTCAGTAGCACAATGTATTCTGATTCAAGCCAGGGCAACAATGCTGCTGGAAAAGGTGACAGAAATCTGAACTACTGCACCTGCACCGCTTCACCTGACACTCGTGAGAATATTCCATAGTTCCATTGTGTTTTGTCCTCCTCCCCAGGTTTGGCACAGACTGTCATAGGAACTAGGTTGGGAAAATTTCAATAACCTTGTCAACATGATTTTCCAGGATTGTTCCAGGTCCATCTGTTTGTTTGTGCTTGCGGCTTCAGTGTGAACCTGCCTTTCTGGTCCATCCCTCAACAGTTTGCTTGGCGTACTGTGTTCCTACTCTATCTCTGGGTATAACTGTATCAGCGAAGGCAGTCAGAGGTAGACTAATTAATAGCCCCCATTGATTTTATGTTAGCCGAGATGAGAGTATTTCACTGCAGCAGTAGACAGGAGTGCTGACCGAGGCTTTGCCTCTGCACACACCTCGCTACACGTGCACACACGTACACACCTTATATTTTATGGCCATTCTGTTACATAACAGCGACTCGATCGCATAATGATGACCTGCTACAGATAACCAACCTCAAGTTCTGCATTGGGCCTATGTGTATGTCTGTTAAAACATCTGGGAGCAAGTTGCTTTCTTTGATGTGTGATACAGGTAAGCAAAAAAATCACCACAAATGTGTGTGTGTGTGTGTGTGTATCTATTTTGTACTACTTCCTGCATCACAAGACTTTGAATGATGAGGGTTTTGGGGGTGCTTGACTCCCTTTATGGTGCTACACGTCTGTTCCCTGGGCTGATATAAACAGTTCCGGGTGTTGTGTCCAGTTTTGTGTTTGTCAGAGACTTGGACTGACGACCTGCAGAGTAAAAGCATTCCTCAGATTCTTCAGAAGCCGAGCAGAACTGGACCTACTGTTCTCACTTTCACACACAAATTGTCGCTGCACAGATGCGTATGTGGACTCTCTTTTAAGACAGATAAAGATATCCATACAATCTCAGACTGCTTTGGAATATTGGAACTAAGAAAATTACACGAGTTAAACCACTGACCAATAAGATCACATAGAACACATTTCTAATGTGTGTGTTTTTAAACAACACTCTTTATCAAACATCTTTGTCTTCACAGTATGACTGAAAAACTTTTAAAAGTTTGATTGTGATGGTCACAGCCGTGACTGCATTTGTAAATGGCACATTTGTTTACACGACTGTCATACCTTTAGGAGGAGAGGTATTCTCCATTTCTTCCATCAGGGTCTGTCCCAGCAGAGGATTTCTGAGACCTTTAACTCTGCCAGAAGTAAAAAAAAAGTCCCTCTCGGATCTACTTGCTGCAGCACTGAAACAGCTTCAAAAAACAAACTATGTTCTGTGGGAAAGCTGGCAGAACATCAATAAAACATTCATTGATTCCTGATTAGTCTGTCAGAATAACATGAAGGTGGCAACAGTTCATTAGTGTGATTTGTTGTTTCCCTCCCTGGACTAATGGGTGTTTACCCAAACAGTGCTATTCTTGTTAAAGTTATGCTAATATTATTTTTAGATCGTCATCACACGCTTATCTTTTCATTTGTGAATAGAAACAGATGCAGATGATCCAATGTGAATTATGTCACCGTTTTTGCACACTGCTGTATTTTCGAACCTGCCATAAGTCTCGTGTGTTTGTATGTATCTGCTCTGACTGTTTAGATGTCTGCATCCTCTCTTGTCCCTTCAATATATACACACGAAATTGATAATGATGACGAATATGTCACGTTTGTGACATCATTTCAAACAAAACAGTCATTGTAAATAATTAGCACATGGTCAAATTTCCTGCACTAATACAAGTGTGGCTAAAAAAAAGCCTTTGTGCTCTCGGTGAAGCAGTACAGTCACATTTGCTCAGTTATTAAATCACAGATCTCACGTTTCTGAAGCAAACAGATGAAGGTTTTTCCTGTGTTTGATGAAAAGTAGACGTGAGCAAGGAAGTACAACACACTTGTTAGCTTCCTTGTTGGAGTAAGAGGTTTGTTTTGTTTAGAAAGCGTGGTGAATGTATAAATACGCTATTTAATTATTAAGACTTATTACTTGCAGCCCAGCAGCTTGTCTCCTGGGAGTGGAACTGTTAACCTTCCACCAACCGATCTTATTTAGAAAAACCAAACAGCAGCAAGTAAAGTATTCTCAGCCAGCATGTGCCTTAGAACATCTTGACACAAACCATTAATGTGATGAAATTAGTCACCATTTCCAGCCTCCACTGTGGCTGGCTACCAGTGACAGTGCCATGGTAACTACAGATCAACCTGAGGTATTTAAAGTCACACATTTAAGTGTGCATCTACTACAGCGCAACAACACACCCATGCACGCAGTCACATATGAAGACACACACACAGAAACATTCCTATAATGTCCGAGCAGCAACAGGTGCTTCATTTTCAGGTTAAAAATAGTTTGGACCTCGGTTGGTCAGGCTTGTTTTTAGTGGGAGGAGATATAATTCAACGCTGTAGAGGTGGACCGACTCAGTCAAATTAACAGCGTTTATGGTTTAGTTGCCATGCGACAGCACACACCTTGGAAATGTCACTTCAGCCCCCGCTCCTATTTTAGAGAACGTGAGCGGCTGAAACTGATATCATTGTTTCTGTGTGTGTGTGTTCTCCTGAACAGAGCGCGCAGTTCCAAGCAAAGGATAAATGCTTCTCTTGGGAAATTTATGTTTCTGCAGCGGGCCAAACTCAGGACAAGCATTCAGCATATGGCTCTGAATGATGTTCGGAGGTGAAAGTCAGTCCACCCTGAGCCAAAAGCAGCCTCGCAGTGTTGGCAGCTGGCGCGCTTCAGGCCTAAACCAATCGCACAATTTATCCACAGACGCACACCCTCGTCTCTCCTCCGTCATAGCCGAATTCACACATCTGTTCTCCCAGCTCAGCAATTTCATGTGATTACTGATGCTGCTGCTCCTCTTCCTCTGCCAGGGTTATATCGTGGTGAGAGATGAGGGATAAATCTGCAGCCAATCTCCTAAAAGTGAATTGTGACCTCTGCCAAGTTATGATGTGCCACTCGGAGGCTCCGTCTCATCTGTGCCAGTATTACGAGAACAGAGACGGAGCCAAACAGTCAGAAAGAAGATGAAGATACTGAAAAATGGACATGTTGTCAGCTGGTATCTCTCATTTACATAATGAGTCTTTTAGGGACATATTGCGTTGAGGGATATAATTCTTGAAAGTCATCGTTCTTAACGCCATCTTTGGAAAGATGAAATTAATAAACCCTGTATGTGTGTGATCTAATAGTTTCACCTTATTTCATCCTGCGCAGAGATCAGCCATCACATTAATCAGCCCTATATCAAGTGCCTTTAGTGACCATAACCGTCAACAACATCAAATCATTTAGTATCAATTAAATGTAACAGATTTTCGATCTTTGTTTATAGGCAACAAATGAAGGTAAAATTTGGTGGCACATCCAGAAAATCTTTTTTTTCTACTTCATGTTTGAGGTTAAATTTATTTATTTTTCTTCAAATTGGGTTTTATAACACATCTGTCTTGCCAGCTGTTTGGGCTGCATCCAGTTTGGAGGCTAAAGTTGGTTATTTGCTAGAAATACACTTACAAGAATTCTCACTTGCGCAACATATTCGGCTGCCCCCTAACTGATGGTTATGGTCACAGGTCTGTTTTCTTCAAGGCGCAGATTTTTCTTTTTAAAGTGGCGGCCAACAAAACCAAATCATGGCCAATTGACAGTGACGTATCGCGTGTTTGTGTGTGTTCCAGCGAAAGTACCTCAAAAACATTGGATGTGTTCATGTTGCTGTGTGAAAAAGGATCAAAGGGGGGAAAAAAAATATCAGCTTTGGCCCCTTTTTATTTCAGACACAGGAGATACAAAATACTCTTAACATACTGTTGTAAAGTTAATAACAGACTGCTTGTACAAATTAAGAGAATCAGTAGCTTATCATCTGTAAATTCAGCCTTTTCTCTGCCCTTTTTTAAACAGACCTTTTCACAAGATGAATTCGATTAGATAAGACATCCCAACTGTTCCAGCATCCAGCATCGGCTTTGTAGTCAACACAGAATGGATGTGAAGCTTAAGTAAAAGGTCACGGCTGTGTTATTGATATTGACCTTAGATGTCGCTCCATTGAGGCTTTATTGGCCGCCACTGTTGGTACTTTTGAGATTTAAGTCGCCCGCTCCTGCAGCGCTGTTTTAGAGGAGAAAATCCGCTCTTCAATGAAATGTAAAATAAGGACAGGCCGCCCCCGTCTTCTAGTTTTTACTGGCGACATGAACAGCATCCTGGCTCAGACAGCCCAGACACAAAAGAATAAAATCTGCAAGTGTAGCAGAGCAGAACCGTAATCCAGAGCAACTGTGGCCGGTGTTGGTGCCACGGAGTGAGTCGTTCTCTCTCCGAGCTGGGAAAAGTGTTAAAACCCGACTGGATTAGCAGTTCATCTGTGACTTCAGAGGACTTTGTTTGCACACAAGTTAGGCCTGTTTTTCCTCCTTGTGCTCTGAGCTCGCTGCGCCGAGCCAGTTTTCAGGCAGACGGACATGAGTCCGAGCATTTAGCGCTGAGTAGGAGGAAGGACGCGGTTCTGCTCATTTCCTCTCACCAACAAACGGAGGCACAAAGCGCGAATCCACAGATCCAGAAAAAAAAAAAAAAAGCTGCTGGAAGCTCTTGGGAAGATTAAAGTCACCGCAGGTGCTAATGCTGCTCAGACTCGGTGCCTTGCTCGATTCCACCGGGGTCGCAGAGGTGATTTATGGGGAGGGGATACAGCTCTGACTAGTTCAGCCACCCTGGACTCCAGTGATAAACTAATCAATTACACGCCTCTTAGCTGCTGTTGATGACGTGTGGTGGCCTGCAGGTAGCTGCAAGATAACAGCGACACAATAGTCAAACTGCAGTGCAATAGCCCGCAATAAGAAACATGAAATAAATGATTAATTTATTTTATTACGGGTCTGTTAAATAATTATCTCTTCCATTCTTGACAATCCTCTATAATAACGGAAGAGATTATATAAGATTTTTGATGACTTAAGCAGGAAATCATTTGGAGGTGCCTGTTAATTCTCAGTGGTTCAACAGTCAACACGTGTGAGGGCCTGTGCAATCTTGACAGTGCACGTGTGCCCAGTCAGCTGCAGCAGTGACCGGCTGTTTAAAATATAACTGCAGAGTGAAGAGGATGATTAAGCTTCTCTTTGTCTCCTGAGTCCAGGTATTTATAACATTTTTGCTGGCCCATTTCTGCGCCGATTATTCAAAAATGATCCCCATTATGTTCGAGCGCTTTCCTCTGACGCCGTTCAAGCCAAATTCAGCTCAACGACGGGGAGCTCCGTGCGTGGTCACACGAGCAGAGAGTGAATAAAGCAGGACGGTCTTACCGTGGATGGATGCCGCCCGCCTCCAGCCGTCTTTTACATTCCTTTGAGGTCTGTCTGAAAAGTATTTCTACGCTTTAAGAAAATGAGAGGTTGTCCTTCTGGCGTCAAAGAAAGAGCTTAGTAAAAATTTTGATGCAAAGCGCTGAGGTGTATGCTGTAAAATTGACTTCATCCCTGCTCAGTAGACTGCAGCAAAGATGTGACTCAAATGGCCCATTTTTATCCTTTTTCACCCCCCGTATCATCTCACCGCCTTCCCAGAATACGCCGATTAACTTTCCATTATTGCCTGCCTGCTTCTGGAATAACAACGCTTGCAGAGACATGCAGGACTCTGTTGGTAACCACTTCACGTCACTTTTTTTCCTCTTAATTAAATTTCATTCTTAATAATTGTCAATATACTCAGATAAATGGCTAATCTTTGCCAGCTACCTGATTAAATTGTCTGATGCCTGGCTTTGTGTGTGGACCAAATTAAAACACTGGGATGATATACCCGATGTTCCACATATCCTCTAAGGCAACTGGGAGTAACTTGACCACTAGTCAATAAGGAAAGTCAAAAACGAACCTTGAAGATTCAGAGCTTTTCCATACGTCGTTTGTGAAGCTTTGTAGTGTTTAGGCTGCAGGGAGCAGCTTTTGCTGAAGTTTCAACATGTCAGTCATGATATGAATAAATTTGAATGCATGGCAGCCTGGCCTCTGCTGTTGTAGCTGTCAGTTAGATATTTGCAGGGCTGTGACAGACCGGAGCTGTCGGTTCAGCTGTGCATCTCTGCATGGCTGAGTCAGTCAATGTCAGCTTCGTTAGGTACGTCTCCCGCCCGTTAGTCAGCCCGGTAATGCCACAAAGCGAAGCCAGCGAAGGCTGATTGTCGTGAGCACATTTAAAAACACAAAGCTGCCTTATGACTAAACACTGTGACCGATAAAGTGCCTCCTCTGCCTCTGTGAGCCAAATTCCCGACGACATAGATGCTTTTCTTTTTCAGAGCAGCACTTAATAATTCAATGGTAATAGTAATTATGTATAGTATAGTTGAGTATAAAGTATTTATAAATTCTGCCGTAGCTGCTTAGTGTCAGCAGTAATTAGCTAACAATTGTGAGCAATTATATGATCTCACGGAGAAAATCAATGTACATCTATATACATGATGTCCCTCTGTATATGTAGATATATAGAGATGTGATGGAAAGTGGACCATTTTGTTTTGAGACAGAGTAACTCAGCTGGAAGAGGTAATTTGAAGAGGTAATTCGAAGGCTTGTGACAGCTGATTAACATTACCTCTGCTGTGACATGGCATCAATTGTCAGAGAACCTCATGATGCACATGCACAAGTTGCTCTGTCATAATTAATAAATTGACAATGTGATAAGAAATGTCTGAACTGTTCATGAATATCTGCAGTCATTTCTTATCTCTTAGTGCAGCATTAATGGAGTTTTCTATTAACATCCTATTAGCATCCATAAGCTTACTAATAATGATGAATAACCTACGAGACCTCCCTTGTTTACCCTTCACATCACGATGAAGCTCTTGGAGATGTAAACACTGACACATTGTGTTACATTACATTTTTTTTATAGGACAATGAATCAACTGGTGTACAATGAGACTTTTCATCTTTCCTTCTTCTTTAACTTCAAACCCACAAACCCAGCCCAGTTGCCATGACAATCCAACCCAGTGCAGCTTGTTTTTTGATACTGCAAAGTACTCAAACCCTCCTGCTGCTGTGATTTGGCTGCTGTCGCTGTGCCGAGCCAGGTGGCTGCTTTCCTCAGGGAGTCCTTTCAAATAAAGACATTCAGCCAAAAGACTTTGAAGCTGTGCTGCAGACGAGCTCTCAATAAGAGACGCTCTTCCTTCCTGTCTCATACCAGCCTTTGAGGTAAAAGCTTGCAGGGAGCACAACCCTGCCTTGCGCATTTTGTGGCATTAGTGTTGCCAAACATGCAGCACTTCATTTGAATGTATAATGAATGTATCTTGGTCCATACAACTGTTTTCATTTATACCACTTGGTTAAAGTGTTAGACAAGTTACACTATGTTGTTCACTGGCTGTTTCAATTAATATCTGTTTAGGTTCTGTTTTGCAGTATAACAAATGTTGTTTAAGTGAAAATAGATCAGTCTCTGAAATAAAATGCCATCTGTTTAGTTTAGTTGCCAGTTTAGGTCATGAATGCAGAAAGAAAGTGTTATTTTTATTGATTATAATACCTCATTTTGTCATGAATTAGAAGCATACTCATAACATGCAGACACAGTAATGATCTGTTAATGTACATAAATGGCTGGTATCCATCTTCATTTCTCCTCTCTCCGTCTGCCCCTTCTCCAGCCTCTATCTAATGCTTTGAGCTGTACTTCTCATAGTCATTCACGGCCGTTTTTTTTTTTTTGCTTCATTCTTTCTACTGGTAACACCATTTGCTTAAAAGGTAATTAAAAGCATTTTGGCTCTCAAGCAAATTCTCTTACGTCATGCAAGTAAATGAATGACCACTGTTGTTCAAGTGGGTGTATTTGAATGGGTGTATTTAACTCTGTTAAATAAACAAAGGTGAAGTGAACAATGAGATGATAAATACAACGTTTCCTACCATCAGGTAATCTTGTTAAACATTAGTAAGCAACATAATACGGGCATTGTGATTAGACTGTCTCACTTTTTCAGGAACCCTGAGCATCTTGCACGCCTTAGACTCTCAGGAGATAATATCAAACTTTAATGCAGATTAAATGTGGTTATTTAAATGATTAAACCCTGGTGGTGGTGTTTTATTCAACTAATCGCTCTGTTGTCCGTTCCCAAATTTCCCTTTGATTCCTAGCTTCCTCTCCTTGTTCCAGTTCCACTCAAACAACGAAGCGTGTCGCAAATTTGGGTCAGCTGCCTTTCTTTCACCCAAAAAGTCCATTTATTTTAGAGGATGGCGAGAAGGTATCAGATTGAACGTACATACAATTTCGCAGAGGCAGGAAGGAAAAGCGCATTGGCGAAACCTTAAATTACAGCACATTTCTAAGAGTCTTATTTAAGAGTTGGTAGGAAGACGAGTGACACCTGGTTCATTATAAGAAGAGAAGAATTAGTTCCGTCGGTGCATTAGCAGACGAGCTGAAGTCGGTGTGACGGCAGAAATTTTTGCACGGACTGACTCCAGAGTGTCACTGTGTTCTGCTTGTTTTTCACTGTATTCTTTAGCAGAGTGAGCAATACTTTTTTTTTTCAAATGTTTTGCTTTAGGGTAATAATTATAGGTTGCCTTTTATGCAATATGTATGAATGCAACTCGTCTGACCCCTGACGGTTGCAGAGTGTGTTTAAAGTGTTTGCTTAAAGGAGAGACTGATGATTTTGGCCTGAAAGAAAATGAATCTCTGTCGTCGCTGTCTGCTTCATCCTGACTTCAAAGAGCAAATCGATTCCAAAGGTTTCGTTTCAGTGGGGTGATGTCGAAAACAAGGGCCGGAGGTTCCAGTTGACGGGCTCAGCAACAGCACGTGCGGCATGTAATGTGACTTTCTGATCACTTCTTGAAGGCTACGCTGGAGCTCAGGTGTTTTTCTCGTGCAGGAGGAAGAGCAGGCTCAAGTATCGTTGATAAAGTGGTGGAAGTAATGGAGGGGGAATCCTCTGGAATGGGTTGGAGCTGGGATCAGGAGCAATCCAGGCAACAGACAGGCACGCGTTGAAACCAGCGGCAGCAGAGACAGACAAGAGAGGACAAAGCGAGTGGAAAGGGGACGGTGTGAGAAAAGCCAGCCGCAAGCGTCCCGAAGACGAGAGCCAGCCTGAACAACAGAGCATGATGGACAGATGAGGTCCCGTTCTGGTCTGCTTTCTGTCAGCAGGCAGCACACACACCCTCCAGTATCTCTTACTACACTGCACTGCACTGCAGGGACAAGTGGCTGTCTTGATTGCTTGAGAAGAATATGGTGGCCAGCGTGAGGGTTTGTCACCACTCTGTGCGTCCAAAGCGAGCAGCGTTATGGAGCTTTGTGTGGACCAGCGTGCCTTTCATCCTATAGACTCTCTGTGATTAATACGTTGCGTGTGTGAGCATGATTGTGTGTGCAGAACAAAGCTTCCTGTGACTTTTATCTCAACACTGGTTGTTTTGTGGAGTGTGTGAGCCGCTGATAGCCTCTATCAGCGGCTCACACACTCTTCTATCACCTGGATTTAGTCTTTTTTCCATCTCTTCCATCTTTTTTCTTTAATACTGTTTCTCCACATCTCCTCCTCTTTGGCTTTTGCTCCTTTTTCCCAATTGTGGGGCCTTTTTTACCAAATATAACATTTACACTCTTCCCTCATCCACAAGGCATTTACTAAGATGTTTTTGGAATTTGTGCGTGCAGCAAGCTGGAAAAATTCAGATCACATCTACGTTCCTGTCTAAAAAGATAAATTACTGTAAAGGTTTGTGAAACATTATCTGTCAGCAAATAAGTTTGCTTGCATTAATCATTTTCTTATAACATCACCTCACTCTGCTATATCTCAAATACCGCACTTATTTTGGGCAACAAAGCATTCGGTTGCAGAGAATGCTTGTAGAACAGCTGTACAAAATATAAACCAACCAAGCAAAAGGTCAGTAAACACGGAAAAGTACAAGAGGTGACTCACAACAGCTCACGTAAGAGTGTAATTAAAGCTGAAGGGATTTTCAGGCGCGAGTTCAATATTTTGATTATCGCACTTTTTCTTAATTAGTCGTGCAGAATTAAAATCTAAATTAATTCCCTATTTTCTATAATTTACAATAGTAACCAGTTGATGAATGATAAATGCACCTTGACATGATGTGTGTATAGATAGATAGATAGAGGAAGCTGAGAATGGTGCAGCCGAGTGGATGTGACTCTCAGCAGAGCTCTCTGCACACCGTTTTCCCTACGACAGGATATATTTGATGCTTGCTGAGCGCCGCCGGAGAGCCTCTTATACAGACAAGAACGCCCCTGATGTGCCATTACGCTGTTTGGTTTCTCTGATTCATGGCTTGCATATGAATACAAACCCACATCTGGATCCATGTCAGTGAAACCTCTTTGTATATCTGTCTCCCATAGAAACTCACATTTAATACTGGTATCGTTGCAGTCTGTTAATTACAGTCCAGAGAGTCTTGGGATGCACATCGAGCTTATTTTGGTCCAAATGACGCATGAAGCTCGGTTACGGAGGACCCTGACATGTCACACCAGCCCAGCTACAACCTGTCAGCACCCTCACTATTAGGTTGGAGACTAAAATAACAACTGAAATTTCTCTTACGTTTTGGTCCTAAAGATGGTTTCTGAATTCATCACACACATATTCACATCCCTCTGATGACTGCTACATTTCTCATCAGATTAGTCTTCATTAAATCATGCTTTTCAAACAGCTATCAAATTATGGGTGTCAGCTGTTCTGCTCTCTATTTCACTGTTATTGACTCCAAATGATGTCAGCATTGCAAGATGAAACCGCATCCATATCCCTTCATTCAGTGCCTTCAGTGTTGTGTATGGCTATAATTAAATGGCTTTAATTATATACCTTGTTTATCATTTTCTCCATGGTTTTAAATACAAGGATCTAGCTAGTATGTTCCTGATGCCCGTCAGGGACACAAAAGGAAGTACACCTAAAACAAGCTTTTTTAATTATTCAAATTAATACAATTATTTCGCTATTGCACATTTACTGGTAGGTAATACCGGCCAATTTCCCTTCATTGGCTGTTTGTATTTCCCTGACTTTCTGTCTCCTTGTCTCCGTTGCTCAGCAGAGGCCCCTGAGCCCTGTGGACCGCACATCCATTTTGTGCCCCTCGGCTGTCATGAGCACAATTGGTAAATGAGCAAGCTAACCTGTGGCTCTCAATCTCCCCTTTTGCACTTACTCTTTTGTCCAACCCGACCATCCATTTCATGTTTCCTTAACATTCTGTCACTTCCCCTTCACACTGGCACATCCTTGCTTTGCTTGGACCTTTAAAGCTTTTGGATTGGAACTTCAAAGGGCAACAAATCTCTGCCATAAAGCCCCGCTCTACATATTCTGTAATAGGTATTTTTTTCAAAATATTTGTCAGCCGTTTTTGACCCATGTAGATAAGATTTGCTTAAAAGAAACTCAATCTTCTTAAAATAAAGTGGATAAAAAGAAATGATCCGACACAAATTACAGCTACTGTACTTTGGTCGGGACTTAGTTGGAAGGCAGGATGTCGCAGATATTGCATGAAAAGCAGCAGACGGGAAAACAGAAAACAAAGCCCAGGGGCAGCGCATGTTAAACATCTTCATTATTTCAGGGGGTTTTTTTTGTTGTTGTTTTTCTTGCGGCTGGTCCCTTCCTGCGTGCCTGGGATTCTCAATAGCCTGGATCCCTGTCTGATGTGGACTTGCATACAGAAAAGAGAGAGAGAAAGAGAGAGAGAGAGTGTGACTTATCATAAGAGAGAGAGAGGAAATTAAAGGAGGCAAGATAAATGCATATATGAAAATGTAAAGATTTGCCAAAGAAAAAAGATGAGGCACATTATGGGCTGACTAAAAGATGGAAAGGGGATACTTTCATTAGCTAACTGCTAATATCTGCGAGTCAATATTAATAAAATGCCGCATCTGCTTTTATTTACATGTGCTTAATGAAGGATGTGTACCCTGCATGAATCGCTGACCTGGGCATTTGGATGTTGTAATGATGCGTGTGTAATGACTGAGCTGCCATCCGTCCAGGCAGTTTGCTTTCACGTTTAATGAGACGGCTCCATGGGTTAACACTTAACCCATGATGCTGGACCATCTTTGAGCTGTGCTAACTTAACGGTGCTCAAGGGCACATAAAGAGGCCCCATCAGCGAGCTGCTTCCTGAAGCCCCGCTGTTCCAGCAGGCCCCTGTGTGGAGCTCAAACTCTGTAAAGGGACTTCAAAGGCATGCATTTGCAGACCTGATGTGGGCATTAACCTTTGACTCTGAAGCTTTCTCTGTGCAGGAACAGGCAGCCTAATTGATGCTGCTGTACGTACGGTGCAGAAAAGGAACTGATCCTAGTGGATTACTGCTGTAGGATAGTGCTTCACATATCCTTCACATGTGCAGCGAATGAGGCCTTTTCTGACCGCAACTTGTGTAGTAACAGAAAGAGCCAATGAAATAAAGAATGAACGGTTTGCAGGAAAATTAAAAATAACGCTGGTCAACGATGGATTTGTTGGGGGAAGAAAAAGCCAGGTGCCCTTTTGCACAAACCTCAGACCTGGAGATGTTCAGATACCAGCGGTATGGCTCAATCTTGAATCAAGCCGCCATCCCACCTCGTCTCCCCAATAACAGTGAGTTGACACGGAGTTCACTCTGTTAATTTTCCACCTCATGTCCCAACTCACGCTCAGAGGGACGGAGACAGCGATATCCGGGACAGATAAAGGCCCACACAGCAGTTACCGGAGGACGGTAGCGCTTTTCCTGTGCATGATTTGGTTTTGTGCGCTTTCATTTAAATCACTCTAGTGGCTTTTAGAGATGCACATCCTTACAAATAAAGGTTTTCTTTTATTGACGAGTGAGTGTTTAAATGAGCCAAGTGCATATTTGTATTCTGTACACACTGGAGTGCTAAAGAACACAACTTCCTCATACTGCAGAGAAAGGTAAATGCCGAGTTTATAATCTGAATTTCAAATCTGTGCAACCTGTGTGCTGCAGAGGCTTCAGGGGCCATCGCAGGCCCTGTGGTGCAATGTTGCACCTAGAAGATAAAGATTAATTGATATCTGTTTTCTGTCAGGTAACACAGTGCGCAGCATGTTGTGTACCCATATCAGTACTGAAGCACTAATCAGTCAACAAGGGACTTTACTGCACATGGACATTGTGTTCTGTGTTTGTACAACACAATGGGCCTTTTGTATGTGTCTCCTGTTGTTTTATGACCTGACGCACTATTGATGCTAATAACATTCTAAAACACAAGTTCAACCAAGAACTGCAAAGGCCGGCAGCCACAGGCAGCAGGTTTGGAAGCAGGAAGGCATCCTGACATGTTGTCCTTGCAGTGGCAACGTCCAAATTTGACTTTGCTACCCACACTGTTTGATTTAGAAGTCCATTTAGCCCCTTCATTCTGTTTTTGTTTTTTTCCTCCAGGACACAGAACTACTGGATATTGCATATATAAAAGATGCCAGAAATGGAAAGTGCACCAAACCGCCAAAGGTAAGTCGTAATTTATTTTTTTAAAAATTAAATATGAAATACTGAATAAAGAAATGTGGTCACCTGAGCCTTTAGAGTGAGAAACTGAAAAGAACATCATTTGGCATCTATGACACGTTTCTATTTTTACACATAAATGCATGTCATGAGCACATTCCTGAATCAGACAGCGTCTGGATCCATCTGCATACAGTCTCAAAGAGGAAGAGTCGTAAAATTGATTCATTGTAAAATCACCCTGCAGGTACAAGTGGATGGGAACGTTGTCAAGCACTTGAGGAACGCAATTATTTTTACTCAAAAAAGGCAATTATCTAAGTTGCAATTTAACAGCTAGTTAAAATGCTGTTAAACTGTTCTTGACATGATTATAAATAATTATTCAAATTTGTGGGTCAGTTTCTCGCAGCAGCAATCTTCTTGCCTTATTAGAGCAGAAAAGGCAAGGATTCAAATGTTGAAAAGAGTGCAATATCGAGGAGAGCTAAACATCCTAGATGCTGCCCAGAAAACAGGTGAGTCCATGTGACCACAAAGATGGCTGAAGCATTTTTAATCCATTACTTTGTGGGGTGGTGACGCACACTGGACATTTTAATGGGAGCATTGGTGAAACACTTGATTATAGGGCTGCAGCAATCGATTATTTTAGTAATCGAGTATTCTATCGATTATTTTGGCGATTAATCGAGTAATCGCATAAGAAATATACTGCGCACACTACCACTTTTTTTCTTACATCACTCTAACTTTATTGAAAATAATCCATACCATTCTTTTTCCGTTGAATGTGCACAAAATAATATCAAACTTAGATACATAATACATAATATAATTATTATTATTATAATATAATTATCTTAAGCAAAATCTTAACCAAGTTGGGGGAACATGATAGAGAGCAGAGTAGCTGTTGCATTCATTAAAGTTCTGAATCAGCCTTTCCACAGAGCTATAAACAAAGTATGTTGCAGACATCTCTCAATCATGGATCACACTTATTTCTGATAATTGCTGCTAAGTATCATTGGCCTTAGCTTGCCGTTTCTGCTCTGCTCTGCGGACTTTCAGCAGAGACCGGATGTTACCTTTGGGGGTGCTGCGTAGCAGCGTGGTGCTTTTATGCTATGCTAACCGCATCTTCCAGTAGACACATTGTACTATGTTTTCTTTTCTTTTTAATATTAAATTCTTTCCAGTCCGCGCCTCACATCGATCTTCAGTGACGTATCAGCAGCCGAGCAGTGAGCGCGTTGCTGAAACACAGTGTGAAGTATAGTGGACCGAATTTATACGAAGCTTCAACACAAATAACTTTTATCGAAACATTTTAGTAATCGAATTATTTGATGAATCGTTTCAAGCCCAACTTGATTATCCTCCCAGGCTCTGACAGTTCACACTGCACTACTGTAGGAAACTGTAAGTTCCTTTCACATGCACATGCTGTCTTCCACTGCTCTCATTCTCTTGTCATTTATTCATGCAAATTGGAAAGCATCACAGTCTTGTTGGACCCTTGGCGACACGTCTGTAAAAGGCTTTGGAAGTGCTTACAGTGCTCAGATAAATATTGTCCTACTCAGCCTGGCTTTAATTGGGTAAAAGCTGTCCTGGCTCACCTTTTTTGAGCTCTGCTTTAGCTCAAGTGACTTCAGACTGTCTTTTAGCGGTATCGGAATTTCTGTCTGAGCAACATTGAGATTTTAGAAGAATGTTGCTGCTCACTGGCTCGTCATGTGGGTCAAACAGCTCGTCTATCCTCCATGCTGCCGACAGGTTTCATCTACCGAGTTCAATTTTGCGGAATGCATGCAGGCCCACACGCACGCACACACATCATAAAATTATTTTAGAGCTTCTAGAAAGAACAGATCCCTGCCTTGTGTACAATACAAGTTTTGAGACACAAATCTAAAGCAGGAGCACGGATGCGCTTGACTGGAAAGAAATACAAAAGCACACTGTCCTTTGTTCTGCTCCTCCCTGTGCGATGATGCTAATTAGCATGTGTCAACCCAGTCAGTCAAACTGGACAGATTGGGCATGTCAGAATGACAACAGGAAACCTTTTGTTTGACCTTCAGGTGTTGTTTCTGGAGCATCTTCTACCTCAGGTGCAGCCACAAGGACCATAAACAGATTATCTTAATAATAATATTAATAATTCTAATGATGATGATGATGATGATCATCATCATCATCATCATCATGATCATGATCATCATCATAATTGATATGAAATTGAGACATTCTGTCTTGATTAAGACACCTAACATAGGGTGAGCAAACGTCCCAGATTTGAGCCTTGTGTCCCGTGTCCGGTGGATTTCAGTAGCCCCATAGTTTTGTCCCGGTTTTACACAAGATCCAGCCCGGTCTTGATTTTTTCTCTTTTTTTTTTTGTTTTATCGACAACACACTATGGTAGCAAATCATTAAGGCTATTACAGTGCATTCCAGTTGGAACTCGTTGTCTTTGACCCATGTGTATGTCAATCACACAGTTTTCATAGCGATCTGTTATCTGAACCAATTAAAAGGCTCCTCCGTTCTCCGCGTGTCTGTGGCTTGATGCTCATTGGTCCATGAAACCACATGGGACTGGACACCTTGAAAGCACTGCTCGTCACTCAGGTTCACGGTCATGATAGTTGCTCTGAGTTCTGTGAAAAGATTACCGCAAACCAAAGCTTCCTGGAAAAGATCCACTCCAGCCTGAAATACTAAGAGCCAGAAAGATAACCTCAGAGTGTGCGTTATGCACTTATTTTGTTTCTGCACTACATGTTGATGTTCAAACAGTTCGAACAGAGAGCAAGTAAAGGTTTACAAGTTGTATCACCTCCTCAGTTGAGTAAAATAAAATCCCTTATATTTGGTGAGAATTTGCCAAATATAAAAAATTATATATCTATAATTTAAAAAAAAATTGTGTCCAAATGTGTTGTTGTAACGCCAAATTATTGCACGATATAATGCGTTTATCATTTTTCATGTGTAATTGGATCTATGATAATACAGACCCATGTTGTGAATGTATCTTCAAGCTTCTGAATAGATTTCTTATTTCACACAAATTCAACACTTTCAGGTGCCACTCTTCCAGCTCATCCATTCTACACAGTCGTTTTATTTAATCAGCAAATTCGCTTGTGACTGCACAGCACGAGTCCTCAGCTCCAGCCAAACAACCACATCCAATTGCATCTGCAACCTCCTGTGAGCCACTTGACAATGCATCTGCAGTCAACTTAGCTATTCAAATGCGACCGGCTTCCACATGCTGGGAGGACTTCCATTTTCAAATTATCGTCCAGCCTTCTGGACCTCTTCACTGCTTTCAACTATTCTTCACTTTCTCCCCATCTCTAACCTGAGCAGATTTTGTGCTGTCTTCTGCCTTGAAAGTACATGTTGCTCATACTTTCCTTTTGATCTCAGGCTCCTAATATATATTTGGAATTATGAAATTGTGTTTTTAATTTGGGATAATGAAAATGCCTTCCCACGATGCATCAGCCTGATCTCGCAGCAGTGGGAGGCACAGCGTGCAGGCAGGATCTAGTCTGACCATTCAGAGATGATTACCTTACCTCAGCTTGTGTCTGCCTTGTTGTAGGTGACTGTTTTAGTCTTCCTGGGTATGCGTGTGAGCCTGAACATCAAGACAAGATGAAAAATGATAGTATTGTGCTGTACAGTTTGTACATATATGTTATATTTTTTTAATATTTCTTTCCCGTTATCGTTGCACCTTTGCTTGCTGAAAATTGGTCTCATTCAGATTGTAGCGCATCAGCCAAATACATTGCTATGCAGTATGTGTGCACGGTACAGATAATTATATGTACGGCAGTTTTAGGACATCTTTTGTGACGCAGTGATTAATTTGAAATGTGACGTGCAGCCCTTGTGTGTTCAACAATTGATGAGGATCATTTTACTGCCACACATACTGTGCAGCATGCATAATCAGACTGGCAAAAGACTGCGATGCGTCGCTGTGCTGATTCTTACACGCTCTCACTATTTTCAAAATCTGTTTGGACGGTGATGAAGCAAAGGCGAGAGCTTGTGATGCATCACTTCAAGAGAAAGTGACCAAAGCAGTGAGGTTAGACGCAGTGGACACTTCCAGAGTGGCGCGTCTTTTAAAATGGTGCCTTTTTTTTGTGGGTGAGCGGCAAAATTAAGTTTCTGGTTTTCAATTCCTGCGCTAATTGTGTCTTGAGACCTGAACTGCGAGGTGAGAGGAAGTGGCCGTCGGCTCTGTTAAAGTCTGAGCTCAAAGCGGAGAGGGTTGCTGCTAAATACAGAGCAGCTTGAGTGTCCCCAGCAGTGTAACAGGATCTGAGACAGGCCAGCAGGCCATTATCACTGCTGCTCGGTCCGACCAGCAAAGACTGCAATTCTCACCGCAGTTAATGCTTAACTTGAGCACAGCAAGACTATTCAAAGATGCAAACTAGGGATTTAATGCAGTTTGAAGCATAAACACACCTGTTTTTGCTTTAAATATTTTTAAATTACAACTCTTGACTAAATCCTATTCTTGTTGCATTTATTTATACAGTGCTCAAAAGTTGCTTCAAATTGATCAACGTTTAAGTTCAGTCATGGGGCACAGCATGAAAGACATTGGAAGACAAAAGAGTTGACCAGGCCGTTTAAAGACCCCGAGCACATCTGTCCTCATACCAAGATGGATGACTGAGAGGTCAGCGACAGTGTGACTCGTGCGTGCTGTAATGTACACCGTACACCTAAGTGGCTGCAAAATGAGTGACATGCAGGATATATAAGCTGTGCTGGAAGATGAAAGAGATGAAATATTTATCTAAATATAACTGCTTAAACAGCTCTGCCTGTGCTGATGTGAAGGCCTCTGCAGGAGGTAACAGTGTGTACCCAACATTTTTCGCCAGCTCCCTTAAAGATGTTGTCACTGAGCCGCTGATTGATATATTTATTTGTGCACACATGTGATGCGTGTCAGTGTGTGCCATGTACAAACATATTTGTTTGCACATGTCAGTGAAGCAATGGTGTGGATGAGCCCGAGTTACTGGTTAAAAAACAGTTACAGGAAAAGAAGTTGTCAAAATGACTTAAAGCTATTTTGACAACATTTTATAACATCCATTATCAAGTATGATCTCAAAGCTGGACAGCAGATGTCTCAAAGATTTTATTTTTGTATGCAGATTTCAACTATTAATAAAAAAAAACAACATATTTTTGGAATTTTAGGGACATGTGAAAAGTCAAATCTCCTGAGAAGGGGGCGTGGTTGCATGTCACTGTTATCCTTTGATTTTCTGGGTCTTTATTCCACAGGAATAAAAGGATT
Source organism: Arothron firmamentum (assembly GCA_016586285.1). NCBI lineage: Eukaryota > Metazoa > Chordata > Actinopteri > Tetraodontiformes > Tetraodontidae > Arothron > Arothron firmamentum. The sequence goes on from BJFM01000169.1 coordinate 207,579, forward strand.
GGCTCTGAATGGATTTGACATTTGCTCGGATACTAAATTAGGAACATTTATCTTGGGTGCCCCCCTGAACTGACTGTATTGATCTTTTGTGATTGAAGAAGTGGGAAGCGTCCCCACGCTCCTCCACTGCATGCTCGTTTGGACTGTTGTTGCACACTTTGACCTCCCAGGAGACAGATGCATATGTAGAGTAGAGCTGAAGTGGTTCATGAAGCCATACACGCAGTTTAATTTCTGCGGTCACTGTGGTCTTAGAAATTTTGATATTCTGGAGCCACAATGCTGAAAAACTCACCTACACTGTCTCACTTGTTGCACAGACATAAAATATTATCTAATGACATATGACAGTGTGTTAAAAACCCGGACTTGAGACCATTAGTGTCTCGCAACACACTACTGATGAAATTGTTAAAAATGACAGACGAGCAGCCTTTTGAGAAATGAGCAGTGGAATCAAAAAGGAAACTTTCAATGAAGGAAATGAGCTTCTCTAAAAGGTCTGAGAAACAGAGGGACAAATTACTCAACAGCTCAGGGATTCTGGACTCAGAAGGTTGAGTAGTTAAATATTATGGTTAATATTTTACACAAAATTGCTCAACATTCTCCGGTTTGAGCATTAATTTTGTGTATTTTCTGCCTCCTCACACTGTACCCAGCTATAACTAGTGGACGATGTTGTTCATCCTATATAAATATCATTAATATTAATTTAAAAGCTTGTTTTGGGTGAGAAGTCAAAACAGTTAATAAGGGATCATTTTGCTCCTGAGGAAATGAATCGGTTACTAACGTGTTGCAACTTTCCTTTATTTTCTAATCAATTTACCACCCGTCTTATTCGACTCCTGTTAGAGCTAATACACATACGGGATTTTCTGTCTTCCAAAAAAGAAAAAAAAATCATGGAATGGATGGACTCATCCATTGTGGTTTTCGAGAGTTTAAGAAGCTCTGTCAGACTGATCGGCTATTGAGTTTTCCAAAAGACATTTTGGAATAAGAAGGCGTGAAATTGTGTGCCTCTTCATAAGGTCTTCAGAAAGAACTCTTATGCTCCCATTTTAGACACGACTTGCACATTTGCATGCAAGTTCAGAAGGATATTCCAAATCATCCTGACAGTGCCAACATGGAATATAGAGCACTGACATGCCTTAAAACGGTCCTTCGATGTCCAGACAAGGCTAATGTTGCATGAAATGGTCTTTAGCCCATCTTTATTGACACAAAGATGGATGAGGTATCTAAAACAAGAAGCCAATATGCCGTCATATAATAGTGATGTTGTTTGTACCTATTCTGTGCAGCGTTGAACAAGCATTAATGCTCCAGTATTGACTTTCTGTCTACCTACCTGACCACCTCTGTCACAAGTATCGCCCAAATAACAATTAGGGTGTTTCAGTCCCTTTAAATTTCATCAGATTAAAGAAAACTAAAACAATTTATCAAAACACACCAATCAACAGAGGATACGCAACAACACAATCAGACTTTCCTCAGTCCATAAATTTGATTGTATTTAACTGGAGACTGATGCTGTTTGCTGTTGTTTTTAACAGGCGGATTAACCACAGGGAAGAACACATGGGCTCATTGATTTTCATAACATAAACTGCAACATCATTTGCCATCAGTCAGAACTCAGCAATTGACTGTAAATAAATCATTGAAACTGCTGCCACCGAACAGGAAAGAAGCCAGGTCAAAGGAAAGGTTAGCATTAATGGATGCTGATAGGTTTGGGTTTGATTCCACAGCCAATTACTCAGAAGATCCATGTATGCGGATGAATTCCCCTGATGTGAACAGGTCATCTCATTATCTCTCTTGGAGAAATCAAAGGAGATTCTCATTCTTTCTCTGGACAGCCGCGGAGTAAAGAATTACTGAAAAGCTGAACAGGAGGAACAGAGGTAAAGGCAATGAACAGAGCTGCCCGTGTTAGCGCAGAGGGAAAGTTACCTGAGTGGGTTCAAAGATGGCTATCTTACCGAAACCGGTGAGAAGGAACACAATGGTGCACCTGTGCAGCTCAAATCCCCACTTATCCAGCTAGAATGTCAAGTATTTACTCAGAAAAAATGGATTTCTTTTTCCTTTCTTTCTACTGATTTTGCAGGATAGTGGGGGGATAAAACGATATATAAAGAAAGATATACTTTCAGCAGGCTAAGAAAATGATGTTTTTGAGACACTGAGTTAAGATCGTTGCTCAGTTGGCAGCCACTTGAACTCCTGAGTGTCAGCTGGAACACATCTTAGGGTCACTTCACTCCCTCAGCAAATGTAACATTTTGTTAATCCTGCAAAGATTGTGGCGGCAGAAATGGGGCTGATCAGATAAGAGTTGTCAGGCTGCAGAACTACTGCGAGGAGTCCGCATTGTAAATGCGAGAGACCAAAAACGTTGTCTTTGTCTTGTTTCGGTTGAAGGAAAACTACTCCAAAAGTTACAACTAAAAATGGAGATTAATGCCAATATACTGAGTGATAAATTGATCTGTATTTACAAGAAAACACTTGTGTAGATAGATCTAAGTCTCAATATTTTCTTCTTAGCTTGAGTTGAAACACAAATGGATTCCTACAGTGTAGATTCAATTTTTCCAATGATGAGTGTATTAAAATGTCACAATGGCTCACATTGGACTAACCAGACATCATGCTGCACTTAGGGAAACAACAACTTCCTTTTCCTTGGGAACTTTTCCGTGTGGGAATGCAATGGAAATGTTTCTACTTGTGCTCTTTTCTATTTCCAGAAACAGTGTGGTCTGTACAGATGACACCATGTTGCACATGAGTGCAGTCACAATCCCATGGAGACCAACAAGAAGCACCACATTTTCTGCAGTTTTGAGCCCAAAGAATCAATTCTGCTGGTTTTCTCTGGTGAATTTATACTCACCGTCAACCTATTTCCATCATTACTCGTGTATGTGTATGTTCTTTTAGCATTACACGAGGTTTTATCCATAAGGTTGCCCTGCAAACTGTCTTTAAGCTGGTAAAAATATATGCATTTAACAGTTTAGTCCTCACACCGTAGTCAGTTTAGTTACACTTGGTCTGGGGATCAGCATAGTGAAGCAGGGGAACCATGAATACCAAGTATAACCTTAAAACAACACCGATGGTACCTTACTATCAATCAGTGGTTGACAGTCCGACTATCGACTGATCCTGGTCTCCATTTAGCTGCTTTCCCATGTGGGACACTCAGATTTGCCAAAGTCAATGTATTGAACCAGAAGCTCTTTTTCAGCAATCAGGTAGGGATCACTGGGAAAGAAAACAATTTGTTTGTGTGTTGGTGTTTGATTACATACGGGGATTTAACTCACAACCTGTTGTTTGATTCACAGGCAAGAAATTGATGTTATAGACTCATTGATCCAGCGTTTGTGGGTTTACGGGTTAAAACAGGATTGCAGGATCGGAGAAAATAAACCAGAATACATAGAGGCAGCAATACCTCAAATAACAAAATCAATGTAATTACCACGAAACACAACATCCTGCGTTAGCGCTAATTGCAGTCTGAGTCTCATCGTGTTCATGCACACATTACAAAAAAAACTCCACTCCAATCCATTCCGCTCCGTTCTCTTATGCTTGTTCAGGTCTTGGCGGCAGCAGTTAAAGAAAGGAAAGGCAGATATGTCACTCAAAAATATACAGTACATTTTGCACATTAAGCTTGAGTGGTTGTGAGATGTCTGATGGGCGTGTTACTATGGAAACCAGGAGGAGGAGAGGAGCAACATAAACTGAAGACATGAATCACGGGAGAGGATAGAAGGTGCAGGAGGATGCAGAAACGATCACATCAACCACTAATTATGTCTGCTGTCATCTCGAGATACTCATACCTCTGCTTTCTCCGTCTTTGCCGCTCCATTACATTTTTTTTCCAGAAAAAAACAAAAACAAAACATGTTTCTGTCAGTCTCGGAGTTTGAGTGCCGTAAGCACTGAGATCTGTTTGCTGGTTGTGGGCTCCTGCTTTCATTTAAAACATTATTCCTCTGCTTCACATCACGTTTGATTCTTCTCATGAAATATGGAATTTTGCCAAAACACTGAAAAACATTTAGCCCTCTTCCATTCCATGAAGCCACTAATTGAGGGGAAGATGCATCTTTTGCACAGCTTTTAGTGCCTTTTCCCCTTTTATTTCTACTGAAAGATCATTCACATTCAAGAGAAGATAGTTTGGAAGCTACCTGCGATTAAGACGTATAATCAGCCCTGATTTACCAATTGTCACAAATAACAGCAAAGCAGCAGAAATTTTAATGAACACTGATCATTTCAATTGTAGATATGAGATCCTTTTAAAAACTGAGCTGACAGTTTTTGTTAAATAAACCTACAGATAAGATCTGAGACTTTCTTCTTTATTTTTTTCTGAATTTAATTAGTGTGATCAATCTTTTAATTAGTGTGATCAATATCCCATACATGTTTTCCCATCTCAGTGTTATCATCAATTTGTTCTTAACAGACACAGAAAGTGAGTGATGGCCGGACTGAGAGAGTTCCTGATTGCTGCTCTGGTCTCATTATTCAGCTCCTAACACCGTTAATGAGATCGGTGACACTGGGGGACATAACACACACGACTGTCTGCGTGGGTGTCGGGTGGGGGATCTTTTAATGCCAAGACATAAAAAAGACAGGTGACCTTTTTTTTACTCCCTCTAACTATCCCTTCCGAGCTCACAAGCGTACCGAGGACTTAATTGGTTTTCGATAGTAAATCTGAGAGGCGTCGGTAAAGAAACCGGTGCTGCGTTGCAGGCCACACCACTCCTTTAGATGATAATGGAACATTTTTCTTTCTTGTGTTTTTCCTATCTTAATTGTGTTCAGTGTATGTGCCCAAGAGCACAGACCTGGGACAGAGTCTTCTTGTGTAATTTCACTTTCATTTGTTTCTTTAGATGGATTCGTCGTATTTGTCGGAGCCATTTGTTTGGGCCAGAATGTCGTTTCTCTTCTAAAACTCTCACAACGCTCTCAGGAGAACACATCCACTTAACAATTAGTAGTAGGCTAGTTGTTAAATTCATTAAAAAAAAACAAAAAAAAAACCTGACAACTGTTTGTTTTTTTTAACAAATCATTTTACCTACTGTCAATATTTATATATTCTTATATATTTATATGTTACATTAAGTCATCTTGGACCTCAGCTTTGGAAAGCTGCAGAATTTATTTCTATGATCTACACTAATATGTCTTTAACTTCACTTTTTTTTCCAAACAATGGAAGGAGCCATCCTGATCCGTAACACACAGGTACATCCCATAAACTCACATAACACACTGTAGTAAAA
>BJFM01000169.1:212949-231377 GCA_016586285.1 Arothron firmamentum
CCCCCCCCCCCCCCACCCACACACACACACACACACAAACACAAACACACACACACACCTTAACTGGAGTTAACTGGAGTACAAAGTCCAGAGCATGAATTCACTTCAGAGGTATCACATTTATCAGTTCAGGGTTGTCCCAGTGCACACCAGTCTGAACAATACATCTTACCAATATTCATTTTCAAGGCTCCAACTTCCAGTCTGCAGCATGAATAAAAATGCCCAAATGGTAGTAAAAATAGTTACATTTGGATTTAGAGACACTTTTGTGGTTTAAATGCCTTTGTTCTAACAGGTTGCCTTAAATATTTGCTTTGAAAGAATGCGATACTGCATTTTACACTGATGTGGTTGGATGTGGAATAGTTTTGTTTGAAGATCAACACATTTCTGGAATAGTAAACTGTACATCACATCACCACCTTTGGAGCCTCAGAGTTATTTAAATTAAATTCAGACTGTTTCTTTAAGCGTTCCTGAATTTCTGTGCAGCTTTACCGAAAGCAAAAATGTCTGCACGCAGCAATGAAAACCGAGCACTTTAAACAGCTGGGTGAAAGGTTCCCCAGATAATCAGCTGTTCCGGATTGCTTTTTTTTCCAAATCATGCGGCAGACTCTTTGTCTAGACACATCTCCCGACCTGCCATTGGAAACGGAGACAGACTAATTAAACCTGGTGAGGCATAGGTGCTTCTGTTGTCTGGCACAGAATAACCATGGACTGATAATCATCTTTTATCAGAGTTCAGTCACACCGACTCAAAGGCAATCACACACGGAGGCTTGTAAACACGTCGGCGTGTTGATTCCTCCCATTACGATTGTCATTAGCACCGTGCCATCTTGAAATTGGCTGTCCTCAGATCAGGCCTAAACCCTGAGAGCGGATGACCATATTAGAATGTCAAATATCTAAAAGTTGGTTTAGACCTTCAGTAATGGATCACGCAGATGCTGTACTGAATGGGGCGTTATGTGGGGGTGGTAGGTAGCTGGCAGATGGTCTGCTGGTGTAGGAACAGCAGGCTCGCTGTGTGACAGTGAAACCAATGATGGCAAAAGGCTAAATGATTACATACAGATAATAAATCAAGATTTATATTGTGTGATGTTAGCTGAGTTCCTTAAAGGTCCAATTAGGCTTGTTTATACTCACAAATTTTTATATGGAAATGTACTTTTGAGTATTTTCTGACATTGTTGGTGCTAATGAGCTGTTTGTCTCGATAAGACCTGACCAGAACTTAGAAACTTGAAAATAGTAAATCTTGCATGAGTCATGCTCATTCTTGTAAGATTCACCAGCTACATCCGTTTTGGTCAGGGTTATTAAGGATGGCATGTTGGAAGGTTGTTTTTTTTTTTTTTTTAAGAAGTAGTTTAAGGGCAAAAAAAGAGGGCAAGAATGGAAACAGCCAGAAGGAAAGAACATATGCCGCCTCCTTAAAACAGCAGCAGTGGCAGAGCATCTAGAGCTCCAAGGCTGCACCGTGCCAACAGGGACTCATGAATTATTTACTCTTGGACCCTACTGTGGACATTTTCCCTGCAGAGCCTCTCTCCATGGGACTTCTGGGTAAGCAGAGGACGCCAGTGCTGGGAGGCCGCTTTGGGGGAACAAAAGGGTTGGCCTGAAGAACAGAAAGTGAAATCAGACTGAAATGTCCACGTTAGAAAGCAGCAGGGAGGACAACAAAGTGGACCGAATGAAAAGGCATCCTAGGCGCAGGGTTCTTTTGATGGGTTGAAATGTGGGGGGTTGGGGTTATTGGCAGTCTAGAGCACTGTTATTTTCAGCATTTCGCTTTGACAAATCGACAGTTTTCCGAGCAGTGAAAAGGGACTCACAAATTGTGAGAATTACGTGCAATGTTTTTGTCTTCTTCAATATATTTTATTAACTTCTATTAGTGTCCATCTCCAGAGAGTCACTTAGAGGAGAAAATAGGTGGAAATTTCATTGTCAAGCTGAAAGCTGGACAACAAACCCATTTCCGTTCTTATGCTGTAGCACCAACTGTGTTTATTAGAGGCTGTGTGGGTGCACACGCATCTGTGCCTTTCTCTATGCCAGTGCATGTGCATGTGCTGCTTCCATGTGTTTCTCTTCTGTACTGTATGTACCAATTGGTGTCACCATCCCTTTTCATCTTTTTATAAATGCACGTGTGCCCAGGCCTGCATGGCTAAAATTAGAGCCTGTGCATTTCTACAGGATAATTTCTGTATTTATGCACCTGCAGGTCACCTGGTTTCTAGGTTCCAGATCACCTTGTATTCATTAGAGACAACCTTGGAAGACTGAAAATTGTTGGTTGGCTTTAACAGAAACACATTTGTGTACCTCAAATTGATGAGAACGATTCACGGAGAGAAGTTCGGTGTGATGACCAAAATACCCGCGGTATGCGTAGGTGCAGGTACTCTTCTTTAAGACATCATAAAATAACAATTTCATCACGTTGATGTTGCAAATGTTTCTTATTCACATAGGAATTATTTTACGATATTAAAAAAAAAAAAATCCTACACTAAAATGTGATGGTTTGATTTCCAGGTTTTTAATAGCACCACACTCGAACTTTTGCTAATTGAGGGGAAGTGCGTGAGTCAGAGTGGATGATTATTTTCTCCAGTCGGTGTGCGTGTGGTGTATCTGAGGTCAGCTCCTTCCTGTCGGTGCCACTGCTTTCCTGTCTCCTCGATGTGAACTCAGCCAGCGAGACACCGAGTGCATGCCAGGTACACTCCTTCCACCTCATCAAACCTGGCCGTTGCCCTCTCTGTCTCCATCTTTCCGTCACAATGATTCCCACAGTGGGAAGCAGCCTCTCATCTGACATGCGGTCACAGGAAACATGTGTAAAGATGCTACATGTACGTGCCGGACATCTCAGAAAGTGAGAGGAAGGGGACAAAGTTGGAAGCGTCTCCCCTGTGAGAGTCGTGTTCTCACAGATGTTATCATGTTCTTGCTTAATCCATATCTGATTTCTGATTAGGGAAAGGGGGAGTTGTTAGTGAAGATTCAGATGTTTTTTCTCTTTCTATTTTACATTTCTTTGTAATATGGATTCTACAAAAATGGACTATTTTTTCCCTCCTCTGTTCTGTTTTAAAAAGAAATGTATCTTCAAGGCCAATATACTCTGTATAAACCTTAATTCATGTTAATGGCCAGTTATTATTTATTCAAAGGACAAGTATAATTAGTCTACGAAGGGTCTTTGTGGCTTCAAGTAACAAAGTAGTCTGTAATTAAATTAAACTCTCCCCTAGTTTGTTTAGTTTGCAATAAATAGATTATTTTATTGCAGCTCTAACCTAAGACGCTATTTACATATTGACTTTGTGAAATCCCCGGTTAATGTCCAATTTCCTGATGACCTTAATAACTCATCAAGGAATTTTGTTAAAGCCTGCAGCAGCTAGTGTCAGTCCTGAAATTATTATTATGATTGAGATAGTATGTAGGTCCATCAAATGGGTTTGCGGCATCAATTGTAATATAATCAATTTGATTGTAGTATCCATCACCTGCCACCATCTGACAGACTGTGACAGCACAGTTGTGTAGGTATATTTTCCTGTAGGAAGTATAAAACCCTCACATGCATACAGAGAGAGAGAGAGAGAGAGAGAAAGAGAGAGAGAGAGAGAGAGAGAGAGAGAGAGAGAGGGAATGCAGCAGAATAGTCTGAAGTGCTGACATTTCCCCTGTTTTTCAAGTAATTCAGGTGGAAGTTAACTGCTGTCAACAAGTCTTTGTTCCCAGTGAAGGATGAGTTTCTGCTCAATGGCGCAGAAGTGCAAATTAATTCTAACAGAAGCAGAATGGAAGTTGTCCTAAAACCGAACCACAGGATGTCCTTTTATAGCGCCGAAGGGACAAATCAATAAATATTACTTTTATGGCACATCAACAAAGTAAAATTTAATTAAATGAATAATTATTTTCTAGGTTACTTTGCCTATGTACATTTTGAGAGGAAGAAATCCTGGGTGTATGGTGGGATATTTCCTCTACACTTTTTTCCACACTGGGGAAAATGACTGATGATATTTTACAAATGGCATTTGTGTGCATTTAATGCTTGAGGGTGTCAGTGAAATGCCCACGTTGAAGATATACAACATGGGATGTTTAAGGTAATGCCTCCCACACTTTTTCTGGAGTGGTTTCACAAACATCAGTAACGTTACTGATGAAAAAAAGAGTGTTTTCAAACTAAAGAAAGGATGTAATCAGATTATGTGATCTTCTAAAGCTCCCTAAGCAGATGTCACGGAAGACTTCTGCTGAAGGACAGATACTGTTTAAATATGTTTTCCCAATTTGCAGTACGATGCTCAGCATTTCCCAACTGTGTTTACCGATGCTTCATTTATGGACAGTTGCCAAAACAGCTTTACGACAAGAAAACCGATGAATTATAAGAAAATGAGTGGCATTTTAAGTAATTTGCATCATGTTCGTAAACTTAACCAGCAGCAGACTGCTTTTTAAAAATGTCTGTGGCATTTAGTTGCAGAGAAACACAAAAATCCAAACGTGTGCACTCTTCCGTCCCTACTGTGGTCAGTGATACATCGCATGACAGCACTGACCTTTTGCTCTTGGCCTTGTGGCAGTTCTCCGCCTCGTGAAACCATGGTGGTCTGCCTCCGCTGACACCAGTGAGTTATGACCATGTGGGAGAGGAATGAAATGTTGGAGACACAGCGAGTCAAACAGATCAGGGGATAAAAGTGGGCGGAGGATAACGGGATGGGGAGACGGATGCCCCAGAATCAAAGGCTCCCTTATGATCCTTCTCTCTGATTCTGTCACATCTTCCATTTTATCCCCAGCTCTCTATGACGTTCTTTGATCGTTTTTAAAAGGGAGTTGTGTTTGTGAGCACATGTGTGGTATTAATCTGGAGTTTGTACACGCTGAATATCCTTAGCCTGAATATTTTGTGGTTTTAAGTTAAAACAACAAGAAAGCAGAGTCATAGGATGAGTTGACCGCTCACAGATTCACATGTGAGGCTTCTGCCATTGATGCTAAATCAAAAATACCCTTTGATGAGCAGAATCGCTTTAAAGCTGAACTCAGCGTCACCCTGCAGCAGCAATGCACCGTCCCTACTGCGAGGCTAAGAAGCTTGAGTTTAAAAAAAAGAATTTGCGAGTTTCTTTGTTTGCAAGTTTACTTTTTTTGCAAGAGGGCGTGGCTTTGTTTTCTCATGGGATCAAAGTTTCTCTGTGTGACTTCCAGCATGAAAGTGGCTGATGTTTAAAGCATAGTCTGTAAATGCAGCATGACCTTCTTAAATAAATGACTGCATGGCCTGGAGTCTATCTGAAATTAGCTCTGCTCTGGGCAAAATGCCCTGTAGACTCTTAGTCTTGTGGGTGATAAAATGTAAGAACATGTGACAGCAAATACACACATTCTTGAACAACCCTTTCATGCAACAGTAAAATAACAGTTTACACAAACACACACACCTAGGCACCAAAGTGAACATGCTGCAGTGTGTGTGGCGGAATGAGAATATTATCACACTTGTTGTGTTTTGTAATCACTCTCCAAATGACAGAGGCATTTTAGTACCCTACACACAACCCCCCACGCCACTGTAATAGGCAATATGGCTAGCAAACATGCGGGAGAATAGGTGGACCGTTATTGTTGCATATACGCTTCTCTGAGTATTGGTGTTGATCTTAAAATCTTCGCTTCTGCATTAATTGATTAAAGAATAGATGGAAAAGTGTGGGGTTGATGAGATACCAGCAGATAATAATAATGTTTCACTGTTTCCTCAAAAAGCAATACTATATGGAGCATTCAAGATATTTATAAGGCAGAAATCTTGCCTTTAAGTGTGCACTTTCTTTAACAAGATGCTTTTGAAATATGTAGTGTGACTGCAGCAAACTGCACAGCCAGAAGAGGTCAACTAAAGTGCAGCAACGCTCATGTTGTGGAAAGTAGAATGCATTTTTTATGGCGCTTCTTTCTCATCTGTGTGAGTTAAGTGGAGGGAAATTGTAACATCAATTCCTCCACCAGAAACACCTTCATTGATCCAGCCATTGTTCACTTTAAATCAGTCTATTCTCAATTATTCCACCCACCCTTGTGCGTCACAAAGTACATAAAATATTACTAACGTTAACTTCTGCCTCATCCGCATCACTCGTTCTTATTTCTAAAGTGGATCTTGTAACATCTGCCATCGCGTCACTCACGCATAGGAACCTGTGATTAAAGCAACTGCTCGGTGGCATGCGCGTAGGTAGCAGAGTCCGCATCAATCATTCATATTGGCATTTCCTTTGATCCGGGGTCCACAGCGTGTGCATTCATCCGCACCAACATCCTGAATCTCACTTGAGCACATTTTGCGCGTGATGCTGTGTACATAGACTTGCGTCTGCACATGTGCTGCCGGTTTAATGGCCTGTGCGATTCCCTTTGCCAATCCAAATCTTTTCCCAAAGTGTGAAACAGTGAAACAGCGTGTGTGACAGGTAGAGCCTTGTGACTAACTAATGCGGAAAGAGGAAGTCTGTTCATTTCCTGTCGGTGCAGTTCTGCCTGAGCGCCTGTGAGTGAGAAAAGTTCCCACACACAGCAGCTGCTGATATGGAGCTCACGTATGCCTGAATGAACACACATTAACATGCTACAGACACACACCACATCCAGGGATCGCCCTAAAAATACCCACTCACGAAAGCGTTACACTGAGCCTGTAGAGAGCCTGAAAGTTTTCCCTCCCTCTACTGTCTTCATTGCTCTTCTCCTCCCCAAAACCAGCTCATTTCTCCTCTTCTCCCTCATTACTGCTGAGATTTCTACAGCTGATGTGCTGTTAGCGCTGTGGGCTCCCTCCCAGGTCAGCTTGCACTGACTGGCTGGAGATGAGCCACGTGTTTGGCTAATGGCAACAACAGCATCAATCGCGTTGACATTGAACTGCTGAGAGGTATGAAATATGAAGCAACGTGTCGTCTCGTCTTTTCTCGGGTTTCTTTTTGTTTTTGCCAAAGTGTCCCTGAAGGGGTATTTTAGGTATGACGGGTTTTAGCAAATTGAAAGTGCTTTTCATGCCTTGACCGATGAGGCTGGTGCCATTTTGAATAAAGTGGAACGGTGATGAATTCCTGAATACTTGTTAAAATCAGCACTTTGTTTTCGATAAATTGGTGGTCGAGCTCAGGACAGTGCCGCTCTGACTTAGGGTGACTCATCAGCAGATCACAGACCAGTGGAAACCAGTAAATTGTGTAATGGGTGCAGTGAGTCATTTGGCCTTGTTCTCCTCTGGGAATACCAATGAGTGATAATTTTTGGCCTTGGAAAAGTTTACTGTGATATTTGCACCTTTAAGTTCCACATTTTGATTGGGACTGCGAGGGACACGTAGGGGACATTTATCATCGTGACACAGGACAACAATGCTCTTTGTCTGATTAGAGGGAGCTCATTTGCTTCTGCTGCTAAATGCTTTACAGCCCTTTTTTGTTGTGCTAATTAAGGTGGAGCAACCATTTTGCATGCCACTTGAGTGCTGGACTGCAGAGGAGAGGAGAAGTTCATTATTATTCCCATCTTGGACCGAAGGCTTTTGTACTTGCTTTTTCGTATGTTTTACACCAAAGATGAGCCGCTTCAATAAATTTGTACCATATTAATCTGGGTTTAGTTTTCTTTTCCTTTGGTTTGAGAACAGATGCCAGGCCGGCAGCTTGTGTTTTCTCTCAAAAACAGACTCAGACAATGAAAGCTGTAAAATAACCCAACACTCGCCTCTCTCTTGAAATGATTTATACTCAAGAAGAATTATTTAAAAACATCTTAACATCTGTCTGAGCACATTTTACCTGTCTCGTCTTGCTTGTTACATTTATGGTCTGGGACATGGAATCTACTGTTCTCAGCAGGATTTACAGAGGCCTGGAGATGTCTCACCTTGACTTGCCCTCTCTGCTCCAAACCACTGACCTCTCATTAATCACAGAATGCAACTTTCACACCAAACTGCTGCGCCTCTTGTCTGACCTCAGTGCTATTAGGCAGTCATTTTCATTTAAAGCTGTATCCCAGTCCCTCGGTAGTCGCAACCTCCATGCTTGATCAACTTTTTTTTGTGTTTTATTTTCAGGAAGCCAAGCTGCGGGAGCTGCTGGATGTCAGCACCCTGGCCGGGAAGATGGAGAACAGGATGCTGACAGTGGTGACTGGGCCTGATATGGTCAACATCACATATCTGAACTTCATGGCCTTCCAGGAGGAAACAGCCAAGGTAAGTTTTCTGCACAGACATATAGACCATTTAGGCATTCACAAGGGTTTTCCAACATTACATTTATTCCAAAGACAAAGTGGTTACAGACAATTTACACGTACGATCCTTTACTTTGATTTGTTGCAGGAATGGGCAGAGGAACTCTTCAACCTTGCATCTAATCTGTTGGTACAGAACACATCCCGAGAGGCCAGCCTTGAGAAAGCGTATGTTATCCAAACATGCTAACACCACACATGCTTTCATGCATGAGTCACTCAAAGTGTTCCCCCATTAATCCTAAGAGTAATATGCAAATCAGGTCTGCTCTCGAAAGACTGTCGGATCATATTTGACTCGCATTTTGCAGAAAAGGCAGCAGGAAAAAGCAAATCAACATAAAACGTTTTTTTTTTTTTTGCATACATGCGCATAAATGGGTGAATAAACACACATATAGTATATACATGCAACAAATAGTATATAGGCCATGCCCTGCTCACGCACACGAGCCGAAACAGGAGGTAAGAAGGTGCTTTTCACTGCTCCTCAAGGCAGCCTTAGGTTTCAAGCTTACAAAGAGCACTGTAGTTCACAGTGATGCAGAGTAAGAGGAAGAAAAAAGGGCGGGAAGGACGCAGGGGGATAAATAAAACAGCTGGAAATGTGTGAAAGTTCTTGAACCTTGCTCTGCATCTTAGTGGGATTTTCCTTTCCTCTGTGTGAGAGTGCATATATCAGAGGCTGCACATGTTCGCATCACTGACAGAACCTGAGCCCCTTTTGTGGAAATCTAAGGCAGTTGCTTCTAATATTCTTATCTCTGTGTTAAACCTTAACTATCTGATTTAAGATCTCCTCCTCCTCCTCCTCTTCTCCGTAATGTGATTTCCAGCATTTTAGAGGCTTTTTTGAAGTAACAGTCCATTTAAAACTGAATATGGTGTGTTCCACGCCAGTGCTTTATTGGCATTATTCAATGACACTATTAATGTCAAACTCACATGTCTTCAAGCATTTTGTGATTGGAAATCACTCAATCACCAGGTGTAAAGGTGGGAAGAGTATCCCCATTATAACTTTGCTGCTACATAAATCATCACCTTTTTTTCCCCCTCCCAATGATGCCTAATTTGTATGTCCACTAAGACCCTTATTATCATCAATTATCTGCACAGTACCCTTAATCCTTTGTAATAACTGTGTGTAACAGCTTGCTTCATCAAATTGCTATTGATGTGCTTGGAGCTTCCATGTTGATTTATGCTTCACAGCTGATTTACATGGATATAACTGTCTGGGTGAAGCTCATGCAGAGTGGAGCTGAATATAAATCTGAATTTAAAAAAAATATATATATGCTCAGCTCTGCTCGTGACAACACCCAGCTTCCCTGATGTTCATCTGTGAACAGAAGCCATTAACTCGCACCCCTGAGGAGCCACATTGACTTCTGAGACAATGACATTCATGCACAGCGCGCACGGAGATGTGAATGGAATCGAGTCGCACAGGTTTGGCAGCCGTGCTGTCCGCTCACAGCGCCAGCTGCTGCGTGCCCCTTGCTGCCGAATACGGCAATTCTTTGTAGCACAGCAACTACTAACACATGAACGAACCTCCTCTCAGTAGATGATCTTTAACATGACGCAAGTTCTCAGGCTCACTAGCTGTTAAAGCTCTAATACATTTTTTAGGGCAGGGGAGTTAGATGGAGAACTTTCCCAGAACTGTGTCTCCTCAGATGTTCTTCTCAGTTCAATTCAATTCGGCTGAGGATATTCTCTGGATTGTACTTCTTTTTGTAATCTCCATTCAATTTGCTCTGCTCAGTAAAGCTGCGCATTTTCCACTGGTAATTGCTGGAATGGCATATGTCGCAACTTCCACTTTTAGCTGTGCTTTGAATACAGCGTTCACTTTGATCTGGACAGGTCTAGAAGTCAACTTGACTGCTGCACTGAGACAGTAACTGCGAGGTGTTGACAGGAGAGCGATCTGTGAAGCTAAGACTGCAAGACCAGCAGCTTTCCCTTATTTTCCCCCTGTCCTCTCATGTAATAAATAAAATAAGAACAGTATATATTAGCATTTGAGGTATTCTTGAATCAGCATAAAAGGAAAGTCGAGGCAGGAAAAAGGAGAAAGTATTCATTGAAAGAGGTATAGTTGGTTGATTTTTCTCTCCTCATAAATAATGCAGGCCGTCCTAAAGCAGATGAATGCACCAGGAAGCACCAAACTCCCTCTTTCTGTCCTCCTGAGCTTTCCCCCCTTTCCTCAAAGAAAAAAAGGCAAAACCTATTCTGGTCCCGTTAACTATTACAATTACAATGCCTCTGCCTGTGGCAACCAGTCTGCCCCATAAAGTGGACACCGTAATGGATATTAATTATTAGCTAGAAGCCACTTAAAGCTCAGCCTGTAATGAAAGCTCCTGTTGCAGTTAAGCTATTTATAGATCAGACTATGTTGCTAGAGCTGCCGCATGGTCTGCTCCGACCAGCCCAAGATTGCAGAGATTAGCCACAAACTGAGAAGGCTAGCTATCTTGACCGTGTGCAAGCACAGAAGTATTATTTTGTATTTTATCTCAGTGTGCTGAAATATTACAGTAATAAAACTACTATTGTATCCTACACATGTTTGTGGTAACATGTGGGCATGTTTAATACAGGTACACTCGGCTGAAGCTGCAGCTCAACCCTGAGGGCCGAATTCCCATCAAGAAGTAAGTACCAACAACTCATCCCACTCTGTTCTCTCGTATTGATCAGCATATATTCCTTTGTGTTTTCTGCAACACATTTTCCTCTGTGGCTATTTGTGCGTTTATTAAAATCTCTCTTTATTTCTTCTTCTTTTCCATCAACTTGTGTGCGTGTAAGAAAGAGAGAGACAAAGACGGTGCCAGAGATACCCTCAAAATGTGCCAGTATGTGACATGCTGGTCACAATTGGTCATTCCCTACATTTAGAAATTCCTCTCTAATCGCCCACGACTTTGTCATGAGCCATTTGTACACCCCCCCCTCGCCATCACAATTCCTTAAATTCATGTTTTCAGGGAAGCAACGGCGCACTTGTGTGATAACCTCCCAGAGTCACAGAGGGAAACAGCGGGTGTCATCACAGAGAGGAAGAGAGACACTCCTTTGCCGTTTAGGGAATTACCCTCCTCACTGGGAGGACATGTCAGCTTGACTAATGTCAGCCTGACAATGCTATCCCGTAGAGCATGCCGTATGTGCACATGGATGGGCACATGCATACCTCTACATGTAATTAAGGCAGTCTAAGGCTAAACAGCCGGCAGCATCTGTAATTCGCTGCAGCAAATCACATTCCATATGCATGTACTGTATGTGCGTGTGTTCTGGAATAAAACAAGGGAAGCGAGCTAAACTAGACAGTCAAAAGGATTAAGGAGGCTGAATCGCACCATGCCGGAGAATATTATGATTCTAGAGGAGAAGAGGGAAAAAATAAAATTGCATTAAAAATGTAATTAAAACAGTGCTGGAAAAAAAGGTGGCGGATGGTTACTTATGTGTTGTGATGTTGGCGTTTATCATGTGTAGTTTATGTATTTAGCCATGACAAACTGCCAGTTTTTACACTGGTGAGATGAGCGAAGTGTGTGAAAAGGGTGATGGATGTGGAAGTGGTATACATTTTAAAAAAAACAAATAAAAAGTGCTAAAAGATTTGAAGCAATATCGCACTTTTAGGGGTGCAAATTTTCAAGCAAAGAGCATGCTGCAATATGACCGATTAATAATGTAACATCCTCTTTTAATGTCTCTCCGCCTTTGCAAATGTTTTCCTGTTGAGGTTTTACAGAAAGATATGAATAAAACAGCAAAAAATGTGACTATTGTTTGAGTATTTTCTATTATTCACAACACTGACACCATAATTTGTGATGATGGTAACACTCACTGCAGTTTACAACGCTTCCTTTAATCCAAGAGCTTTATTTTCACTGGTGGGTGAGATTCTCCTTGAACTCATCTTAAGTGTGAAAATGCCTTGTTATATTTGAAGAAAAATAATTCCATCTGATCTTTCTAGTCATCATGTCTTTTGCCAAAAATGTGTCTATGACATTTCTCTGTGGGTTGATATTTGTGGCACTCTTATGCATGATTTTATGTCTTTTTGTTTGTTTGTTTTTAGGCATCTATAAAGTGGTCATGAATTTTCCCCTCTTGATTTATTGCTAAGTGCCTTTATTTGAAGCAATTCATCTTTCTGTATTTATATTATTATTCTATAATAGATTTGTTCTTGTTTTTATTTATTCACATTGTACTCAGCTACTGTCTGTCTGCCACTGTGTGCTCCTACGACTCATGTGGGCCACCAGGGTAGTGGGGTCTGATTAGTCAGATTTATTGGCATGCAGTGTCATGTCGATTAAATCAAGGGCAAGTGCACATAAATTACCAGCCTTCTTTAACTGTTTTAGAGAGGTGCCAACGGCGTTATATGTATATATATAATTGTGTTTTGACTCTAACAATATCAAATTTTTTTCTGGTGCATTTTTGTTTCTATAAAAAAAAAAAGAAATATTTTTTTCTTAAAGATAGCTTTGTTTTTGTCTTTGCAGTATCTTCAGGATGTTTTCTGCAGACCGGAAACGACTGGAGACGGCACTGGAAAACTGCAGCCTCCCTTCAGGAAGAGTGGGCAATCCATACGTCTAAACCGTTTTAGATCTTAGTTTTAGCATTTTTTTGTAATATTGTTTTCTTTATTTCTGCATAACCTCCTCTCCATCATCATTGCTATTGTGTCAAAACAAATAGACCCGGTGGGAGCAATAGAGATGACAAGAGGTGTTTTATTGTTACCCCTTTTAGTTGTCGCTGGGGAGAAGCTGTCCCCTCACACACTGGGCTGTAAACAGTCCCCCACCTTGGCAAACAGCTTCAAATTATGGCAGTAACAACTCCTTCCTAATGCACTTTGGGCCACCTTCTCTATCACGCTACGCTCACACATTAGATCAGACAAGGATGAGTATACACATACACACACATACACACACACACAGAATTAAAAACAGACACACAAGCAGAGCAAACTATAGATAATTAGCATAGGGAGTGGGCACGGGAGATAAAAAGGGGTTGCTTTATGAAGGTCTTATGGGATTTGCTGTTGTTCCACTGTGCTGGTAATTGCATCTAAATGATAGTGCTGTTAATCCTTCAAACACTTAAACACTCACGGCAGCAGCGCACACTCACGCTGTAGCTCACACCAAGGTCTTTAGAATGAATCACTGACTTTCAGCCGGGCCTGACCTGCAAATCCTTCCTCCTGTGCATCTTCTCTTCTCCCCCCTCCTCCCTGTTTGTTTCCTGCTCT
This sequence comes from Arothron firmamentum, assembly GCA_016586285.1. NCBI lineage: Eukaryota > Metazoa > Chordata > Actinopteri > Tetraodontiformes > Tetraodontidae > Arothron > Arothron firmamentum. The sequence goes on from BJFM01000169.1 coordinate 226,619, forward strand.
GCGTCTTGCTGTCACAATGTTTTTGCCTGCTGCTCAGCATGCTGCACCTTCATCACACCTGTTTGGCTCTGATAACTCTATAGAGTTCTCGTAGCCATCGTGCTCGAACTGTGTGCACGGTGGAATCAAAGATTGGCAGACTTTGGTGTTAGCCAAGAACCCAATGTAGTGTGACAGAGTTTACAGCTCATGTCAGTCAGTGTCCTTGTTGACATTTCAGATCTGTTTTGTCTTTGTAATCTTACACACGAGACGTATGACACATAGACAATGACCATTTTTGCTCTTCTCTGCCACAGAGTGACTCCATCCCACAAGAAGATTTCACTCCAGAGGTCTACAACATGTTCCTCAGCAATATCTGCCCTCGATCAGAGCTGGATCACATTTTCTCTGAAGTGTAAGGACCATTGTCTCATTCTATTGTATGCTTCTGTTTCGAAGCAATCATCCATTCAATCTCTTCAGAAAAAAAAAAAACCCAAACTGAATAGCAGCACAGTAATTAACAGAAGAAATGTGCTGAAAACCCTAAAACAGTACAAATCATTAGATTTTCCCAGCCTTTTTTGCTCTCATCAGGTAACCGGAGATAGACAAAAGTGTCATACATGAAAGAGTGAGAATTCTTTGTAGGTATAAGACACCTGCTTCTGCCCATTAGTGTCATCATAAGCTGTTAATCCGCACAGGAAGGTGGTTTGTAATTACACCGTAATCGCCCCAGTCGTGGCTGCTGGAGTCTGCCTTTGTGGCCCCTTGTGACGCCAAAGCAGTGCCCCCCTCAGCCTTGAGGCACTCCGAGGCAGCACGCCATCTTAGCCAGGCACACTCAGAGTCATAGACTTTAATCACAGTTAAGTGAGAAGGCATCACAGCCAGGAGGATGAAAAGATTATAACTTAGTGGAACGGACATAGATTCCAAATGCATTTTAATCAGGTTTATAATTTACTCAACACAATATTTAATCCTTTGCTCCTGCTCGTTTCTGTTTCTGGGCATGTTAATTGCAGCTCATCTCCTCCATCATCTCCTCTTGAGTTTCATCTTCACATTTCACATTTCTCAGCTTTTTAAGTCGCGTACGTGCCCCTGTAACTGCGCCATGTTGTCGTTTTTTCCTCTTCCTCCCCCTTATCGTCTCCCCTCAGAGGGGCTAAGAGTCGCCCATACCTCACGGTGGAGCAGATGACGGAGTTCATCAACTGCAAACAACGAGACCCTCGCCTGAATGAGATCCTCTACCCGCCTCTCAAAGCAGAACAGGTCCAGCTGCTGGTGGACAAATACGAGCCCAACACTTCGCTGGCACAGAAAGGTCAGCGGCTAAAGCGTCTCTCGGTGCAAACACGAGCACATATAAAATGCTTACACGTTCACATAAAAACGCAACAGTGCATCGTCAGCGGCAGTTTCCAGCCTTTGTGACTGTTGCCGGCTGCAGGGGGGAAACTGCAGGTTCTGTGCTAACTGTTGAAGAGATCACATTGATCTAGTGTCAGGTGTGTAATCGCCACATCACAGCAATTAAAAGATAAGCCCTAAAGGTTGAATATTCAAAGAGATAAATTGCAATAATGGGCATCGTTAACGTCACATGAACGTCCTCATAACACATAAACAAGCTTTAGGTGTTGGATTCATCGAGAAAGACGAATGAGAATAATTCATGAACAGCCGGAATGGATGTCTGCTGGGGATTCGGCGGTCTTGTTGTGCTTTTATGTTCTCTGTCGGTGGACATGTAGCTGCCAAATCTGGAAAACACCCCACTTCTGATTTCGTGCTTCAGGGATGGGCTTGTGCCCAAAAGCATCTGAAACGGAGCTGCCAAAGCGGGTGACTTACTCGCAGCCACGTTCTTTTCCCCGCAACCAAATCAGTGTAAAAATGATGTCGAGGTTGCATTTATTCCTGAAAATCTTTCCTACGTGGAACAGAAAACATGTCAAACTGGGATGAAAGATGGGATTAGGGATGATCATGCAGTTCAATTGACAGTCCAGGTCTGTGCGCACAGGCATTTAAACAAACGGGATATTCTGATTCCATTACATGTTCCTTAAGCTTCAAGATCAATACAACTTTAGTCTGCCAAGTAATTCCTTCATTATTTATTCATGCAGCCCACAGTAATAAATGGGCCCTCTATGAACCAGCTTTATCCATTTCTGTTTTAATATGTTAGTATTTTGCTTCCAAAAAAGATGGGAAGTGTTTATTTCTTGTGGGTCCATATGATTATTCTTGGCCTTAAGGTTTGTTAAAACTATCTTTAAAATATTTTGAGAACTATCTGAAGGTCCTGAGGCTGTTATTAATGCTTCTGGTTTTAAAATTGCTTATCCTTTGCACCAGAAGTGGAGATTTACCGCGTGTAAAGTTTTCCATATCATTATTAAACCAGTCACAGCCGCACCTGCAGGAAAGTACTTAACTAACATTCTATTTTTTAAATAAAATCCCTGACAAAATGAGTCGCAGTTGCCCTAATTACATCACAGGATTTTTTTTTTTTAAAAAGGGCATTTGAACATCTCTCTGACCTTCCTGAGTTCGACTCTGGTCACAGTGTTCTCAGTTCGTCCCAGGCTCTCTGGAAGCATGCCCCTCTCTGTCCCACTGACAGCTTTCCCCATGTGAAGTATTTATCTAGCTGGAGGAAATGCTGCCATCTGCTCTGCAGAAGGGTCCAGAGCCCCACATGCTACTTTCAGTGACTCATACATGCAAACTTTTCTTTTTTTTCCATTTTTTTGAAGTGTAGGGTAGCTGGTTTGAGATCATTGTTTTAAGGTGCGCTAAAATGCAACACAAGAATGGATATTGGCAAAAGTATGTGTTTTTCACTGTTTGATTATAGTGGAAGAAGTGGGCTTTTTTGTGCCTGAAGCGCTCTTCATTTCGTAGCTTTCAGTGCTTTTCTGTAAATAATAATATAAACTCTACCCAAAATCGGTTTGTGATGTTGAATTATAAAAGTACCAGTTTAATCGCTCAGCCATTTGGCATTGTTGGAGTGGGAGGAATGAATTGCTGAATGGAACGAAACATATCCAATCTGTTGCATCCTGAGTAGATTTGTCTTGAGGGGGAAGTTCCTAACATTCAAATTTACACATTCGCATTCACATTGCTGTCTCCTCTCCGATCTTTGTTGTTTCCTGAGTTCCTCACGTCTAACTTTTTAAAAGGAAGCAACTGCTAGTTTTCTGACTCCATTTCTCAGGTTGATCTCTGGATGCCTTGGGATCTGAGGGTTAACCCTCAGCCCACAAAGGGAGGTCCTGGCCAGCTGTCAGTGGGGAGAGAAATGATGAATGTAACCGAGGCCACGTGGCCACAGACAGCAACCAGCCTTAATTAGTCCAGCAACTCTGCAGAGGGCAGCACTGCATTAATTAGCATAAAGTGGCCAGAGGGACCTGCCACACCCATTGAGTTAGCATCATTTAGCATATTTAGCATAAGTCGATTGTGTGTGGGTGAGCTTGGGTGGAGGTTGCTGTAGTTTTACCTAGGGTGCTTGTTATACTTCAGTCTGTATTGAATCCTTGGAGATGTGCTGCTTGACTGTTACAGTAATATGCATGGACATTTTAATCTTGTATCTGAAGATGTTAGCTCTCCTGTTGCTGCTTTTTTTTTCTTTTTTCTTTTGGTAATTCACTTTGACAGGCACCAGCAGTGACGACATGTGCTCAGCTCATGATTAAAGAAATGTTTGCACGAGTGACCTTGGCATCAAACTTTCAGAACATCGTGGTGGTTTTATGCATTTGGTCTAATGTACCGAATAAAGTATTTTAATGAATGAATCTGTTCAACCCTGAAATATCTGATATTTTCCAAAGAATAACTGAAATTCTACAAGCGTAAACTGCACAACTGAGTAGGGAGACAGAGGATTTAAGGATTAACTACAAGGCTTAAGAACACAAATTCCCATTCCAGTGGAAGAATTTTAATTGCTAATATGGCAGCAGTGTCATCTCAGTGTCTACACAGCACAGTCCAATCACCAGTATTCAAACATCTGATTACCAGGATGCTCCATTTTACACATTTAACTTTAAAAATCCACTTGCTTTGATTAATCTGATGTAAATGTAATGTGTTAGGCTGTCAATTCAAAAATACTCCACCCTGTCTGTGGTACGCAGCCCGAAGAACTTTTAATTATTTGTGAAGATCTAAATCTTTAAATAAGAGGTTAACATTTTAGAGAAAAATTGGGCTTCATATTTCTTAAAATTGACTTATATAAGAGTGCCTTTTTTTTCCCCCCCCAGGGCGCAAGGGCGCCATTATTTATTTATTTATTTTAAGGTGAAGGCAGATACAGCTTTAATTTAGTGTTTACGGTGTTTCTGAGAGATCATAAAACAGCCAGTTAGGAACCGGTACAACAGACAGTATTTAGACGAATTAATTACTGATTTTATTGCCATCGTTCAAAAAAAAAATTTAAAAAATGATTAAATGGATGCCGGTAATGACGTCTTGTGTTGTATATGTCCAGGTCACATCTCGGTGGAAGGTTTTGCCCGGTACCTAAATGGTGAGGAGAACAGCATCATCCCCCCGGAGAAGTTGGACCAGAGTGAAGACATGACCTACCCCCTCTCCCACTATTTCATCAACTCCTCACACAATACATATCTCACAGGTACACACACACACACACACACACACACACACACACACACACACACACACACACACACACACACACACACACACACACACACACACC
>BJFM01000169.1:231482-243297 GCA_016586285.1 Arothron firmamentum
CCCCCCCCCCCCCTCACACACACACACCCACACCCACACTCCTCCACATCCCTGTATTGGGCCTTATCTGATCAAGTCATGCCATGGGACTGATGGGACTGAAATCATTGATATTCATGAGTTAAATATTTCTTTAGACTGGTAGTCACAGTAACTGGCTGCTGGCAGTGCACAAGCATGACAGGCACAATACAGGGGCCATTTTCTCTGTAATGGTTATTAGAATTCATCTATTTAAATCTATTCAGGAGGGAACTGGAGAGCACCGAGTCTTTCAAGTGGATCAAATTTCTTCAGCGGTTAAATTAAAAGAAAAAAGTGAAATTCTGCTCGAGATGATCTTTGCAGACTACAAGATGAAGCAATGGGGCAAACATCCTTGATTATTTTTATGACACGGTGACAGCTTCCTCTTCATCTTCGTCCCTCTCGGCGAGGTGTTTCCATCATTGTCGCCTGGCTCGTAAATTTGAGCAATGAAAGGAATGATGGCGCCTAAAGTGAGAACACACATCTGCCTCTCACTTTGACACTATTCCCAACATGTTGCGGTAAAGCTTGCTGCTAATGCGAGGAGGTAATTGGTTCCCTAATGGCAGCAGGGGGATGAGATTTGCCCCGCAGTTGCATTTTTTTCATGGCATGCTCTCGAAACATGGATGCACATTACGTAGTACTTTGGGGATCGATGCAGCCTCAAGTGCTGTTTGTTTCTTTGTGGAGTGCAGCTGGCCAGCTTGCCGGGAACTCTTCAGTGGAGATGTACAAGCAGGTTCTTCTGTCAGGCTGCCGCTGCATTGAGCTGGACTGCTGGAAAGGTCGCACCACAGAGGAAGAGCCCGTCATCACTCACGGTTTCACCATGACAACGGAAATATCATTTAAGGTAACGCTTCATTGGGTACACATGAAGTTCCAGGTTTAGATTTTTTCCCCCTTTCCTGTGATTTGATAGATTGTATGGCAAACGATGGACGTGTAGCCAAGCAGACCACAGCCGTTTCAAAGACGCATGAATAATAATTAAAGCTGGGTTGTGATTGGTTAACAGGATGGATGGATGGATGGATGGAGGCAGGAGAATATCTTTTTGTGCCATCAGTAATGAAGTCAACACAAATGTAAACAGTGATGTTATATGATAAAACTGTGCACAAACATACGTGTCAGGTTTAAAACTGATAGTAATAAATCAAAGAGGCCACATATATAAACTAGCTGCAAGAACAGATGAAGGTGATGGAGGACAGAAGAAAATAAAAGAAACTAAAATGGTGCAGAACCATATTCAAGGACAGGAGATGGAGTGAAGGAACTTTAGATCTAATGACATTAAAATAAGAGAACAAGCTTAACTGGCAATTAGCCTTACAGAGAAAAAGAAACAAAAAAATGTATAGATGTGAAAGACAGGTAAGAAAAGGGTTGAGCGACAGACTGTTATCATGGCACAAATGGAAATGAAGACATTAACTGAACTGACACTGTTGTTAATGACGGTGTAATTGACTTAGCCAATCGGTGGCTTAGAAATCCAATATCAGATGTTGAGCTGCCTTCAGTGACGCTGAGCTATGGTGCCATCTCATCGCTCAGCTCCCGTAAACATCCTGGCTCGGCTGAGGCGTAACGATTGAGCACGCACTTTTAAGGGATTCGGTTTCACGTTATTAACCAGAAAATGTACCATCATCTCCAGGCTGCACATGCATTTAATACCCACAACCACATCTCATCCAGCCCCGGCAGCCTCCGAGCGCTGCAGCCAGGTCACATCTTGCATTAAAGTAATGTGGATTCCAATTTATTTCCTTTCCTTATGTGCTATCTTATCATTCTTGCTCTCCTACGGTTATTGATTCTGACAGGTTCCAGCATGTTCTCTGGAAGAGGCTCCTGGGCATTCTGCAGAATTATATTGTAAATTGAAATGATTCTTGCTCCGATATGAGCGTGTGCAAAATGTGATATTTTCCTCGCAGCCACAGCAAGTTATTGCAAAAACCTATCGTGACATTTATTGTCATTTATTTATTGTGTTTTGGTGTGTGTTTGCAAGTTTCTGCTGTATTTAGAACTTACAGCTGTACCTTATCCTTTTTTACGCCTTTTTAGGAGGTGATCGAAGCTATAGCCGAGTGTGCCTTCAAGACCTCGCCATTTCCAGTCATCCTTTCCTTTGAGAACCATGTGGACTCGTGAGTCATTTCAAGTCATGGGTGCAAATTCCACCATATAAATGTCGAGCTGCATCGATCAGCATAGCCATTTTGATTGCCTAAGATACGCAAGTGGATATGCCTCTCTTTAAAGTTCTCGCAAGCTTCTGCCATTAATAAAGACGTTGACGTGACACACGCAGCGGACGTGGACAAACCCTGATCTTGTTTCGGTCCTTGCCTTTCATGCCACATTGACTCTCAGGCCAAAGCAGCAGGCTAAGATGGCCGAGTACTGCCGCTCAATATTTGGAGATGCGTTACTGATGGAACCGCTGGAGAAATATCTGGTGAGTACATACGATGTTCCACCCGTGACACGAGCCGTGCGCGTCCTCACACTCTCCTGTGTTTTTGCACTTTTCTGCTCTACACACACAGACATGACACAGCCTTTAACACATGCACACAAACGCATCTCTAAACCATTCTTGACCTTGAGGAAATGCTGCAAATTAGGAGGGTCAATGCTGCGCATTATTGCAGACCCACATTTCTTTCTTCACCCACCTCCTATTTCTCTGTATTTCTGACCCTTTTCATATCTCTCTCTCTCTCTCTCTCTCTCTCTCTCTCTGTCCCTCTCTCACAGACACACACACACACATACTCTCTCTCTCTCTCTCTCCATCTTTTCCACAAACAGCAACATATTGGCATGTCCTCCAGCACATAGCAAATATGTTGTCAGTGCTTTTCCTTCTTCTGTCAGTCCAGGCACACTCCTAAATGACCTCATCCCCTGGCTGTTTTTCTTTTCGTTGTCACCCCCCTTTTCAATCACAGACGCGTTCCTGTGGCTGTTTATGTGCCAGAGAGGCCAACTTGCACAACTTTTAATGATCCAGCCCAAAGACTCTTTTTTTTCCATTCCCACACTTCACCACTGTTGTCCAAGGGCAAGACTACAAATGACAAAGATGTAAGAATAAAAGGAAGCGCTTACGCTGTAATCTAACGGCTTTTCTTGGCAGCGCTTTATCTGTCTCTTCTCTGTTGCCATGACTACCAGTCAAAAGCTTCCTTTGTCTCTTTGTGGCCACATTCTTTTATTTTGTTTTCCCGAATACGTCTTTTATGTGAAATCACGCAGGCACTTGCGTGAGGGGAAAATGTCGACACTTGTTGCTCAGACTCTCACACGTGCCGTCAAGTCCCTGTCACCTGCTCCATGTTCCTTCACACATGTACACACATATGTACTTCAGAAGAGCAATTAGTCTTCCTTGCTCGCGATTCTCCAAGGACGTCCCATCCTAGTTCAGCCCTCACAGCTGCCAAATTCCGCAAAAGCACTTCTTGCTGGATTTGACATGGAAGTATTAGCCTTTTGAATGTGTCAGCAGAGGTAAGGACGCTGTGAAGAGACAAACACCGAGGGAAAACTGAGATAGAGGGAGACAGGAAACACTGTCGAAGAATCAGATTTCCATCAGTGAACATGTAATAACTGGGAAAGGTGAGAGCAAAGACAAACCCTCCCTCTTACAAAGAGAAGAGAACACCAGCTCCTTTCGTCCACAGAGACGTAGTTAGATGGTTAGATTGGCTCCAGCTGAGCCTTGGGTGGCTGGAAAGAGAACTGTGGTTCAACTGACATATGTGCTGATTAGCTTAGACTTTTTCTCATTTGAACAATTCGATGGCTGAAATTAGTGTTTCAATAGTGTTTGCATGTTTATTGGAGGTTGTGTTACCAAACATCTTGATTTTCAAATTAAAAATGTGAGAGAAATCAACTTATCCTGCAAATGTGTTTTGGTGACGACACACAGCTTCCAGAGGGCAAAGGCTTGGGTAAAAATGAGGCAGCAGACCAGGCGGAGCTGCAGCTGGAAGTCTAACAACATTACACGTTATGAAGATGATACATCTTAAATTAGACACTGTGGCTTCATCGTGGAGGTTGCCCCTCGTCCTGTTCAGGCAGGACATGTAATCTCGTACATTTATCACCCTCCAAAGACATCAGAAAAGAGGTACTGATGGATGTGTGTGACAACTGGATATAAATCACACCCGTCAGTGGAACAAACAAATCTATAGCTGTGACTGAGTGTGACGGTGTTTTTTTCAGAATCAGCCCGTCTTCTTTAATAATGTATCATAAATATCCATCAATACACTTGTCCAAAAGCAGAGTATCCAATGAATAAATCACAGATCAGCCTCCATCGCACCACCTCCTCTGAGAGGACCAGTGTTTGTGTTTGATGCTCAGTTTTCTCGCAGTGTAAACTTTTGGGCCAGCACATCGAGTGTGCTGAAGTCCTGGTGGTGATGGTCTCTAATGCTGAATGAATGATGAATGAGAAAACCCACATTTCTTCATCTTTCAACACGAAATTTCATTTTACCGAAGCATTTCATATAAACCTGCTCATACTTTTCCCTCTTTTGACCTCGCTATCGATTTGATCTGCTTGAACTTTAATTTGATTGATGCGATTATTTTATTTCATTTCGGCAAGCTGGAGTCTGGAATGCCCCTTCCTAGCCCCATGGAGCTGATGGGTAAAATCCTGGTAAAGAACAAGAAGAAACACCACAAGGCAGACGGGAGCACCAAGAAGAAGCTGTCGGAGCAGGTTTCCAACACCTACAGCGATTCTTCCAGCGTGTGCGAGCCTTCGTCTCCAAGCGCAGGTACACGTCCACCACTTCTCAAGAGACGCTGTCGAGTTAATGACCTCGTGTGAAATATGGCCAAAAGGTCCGCAGCCATTTTAACAATCAGAAAGATGCCTTCATACCATCCAGAAACCGAAACACTAACAGAACACCGCTTTTGTTTGTCATCCATCACTTTTATTGCGCTCTCCATCAGTTGGACACATTATTGGTTATTGCATATACACTACTTCCTTTCAGACATATACAGTGTACTGCTAGTCATTGGGGGGTCCTAAATACATGGCAGTTTTGCAGCTGTGTGTGAGTAAAACCATCATTAATTAATAGTTTTATTTTTCCTAATGGGTCATATCTTTACAGTGTTAAAATACATTTACATACTGCTGCACCTGTGTGTGTATACGTATCCTTTACGTTTTGATCATTCTATCTTCCAGGTTGCACTTTTATTCGTTGAGATGTAAATTATGATCGACCACGCGAGCCATAAGTGTGCTTGCAAACACACACTGCCCCCTGGTGTACAATGCGTGTAACGCAGATGTGGAAAATTGACCTGAAATTCAGTCAGTTGCCCGTAGATTCAGTTTATTGGAAGAGCATCAAAGGCAACAAGGCTCTCGCTGCAATTAAACCCTTTTTCCTGTAAATTATGTATTCGTTATCAAATCTGTTCATCCCAATCTGTAATGATTAGACATTTAACGGGTATCTCTATGTGGTCTGGAAGCCAAATCAGAGCAAAACATTTCCCATCTCTCTCTTCTCCTCGCTCCCTTGACGTTTAAAGGTAAATTAATCAGTATACAAAATAGAAAAGGTGGTTGAAAGAGAGCATACTGTGTATGTAGGATGCGTATTTATCACTGATGACTTTTTGTTTTCCGCCACAGGTTCCACCAAAGAGGAGGTGGCAGAGTCTTCTGAAGGCGCTGAACTCAGCCTGAGGGCGCACGGCAGAAAGTCCATCGGTGAGCTATACATAGCACACGGTGACCTCACATTGTCAGGAGGAGATAATTAGCAGTGCTGTCATCAGGCCGGCTGTAGAAAGCTGAAGGTCGGTTTGACCATCATGTCGCTGAAATTAATTTCCTCACTCTCACTGTGACCAAGGCTTTCGCGCTAAATCATAATTCGATCTCTCATTTTGTGGCTCAGAGCACTGATACCGTGGGACCAGACTGATAAAAAATTGTTAGACTTCTAATTGATAGTTTTTCAGTAGACCGGAGACGACTGGTGCAAAACTTAGACTTGTGTTTAGACTTTAAACAAAATTAATTGATTTTTTTTTTTTTTTTTTTTCCATGTTAATGATTTTCAAATACGGGCGGCTCATGTTTTAGGTGAGGTGGAGGCAGAAAGCGAGGATGATGAAGATGATGACGATGACTGCAAAAAAGGCTCAATGGATGAGGTCTGTGATTTAGAGACACGCTTCACCACCAGTTAACCGCGCACTGCCCTCTAGTGGACATATTTGGTAGTGACGTATTATCATCATTATTATTATTTAAATTCCAAAGAACAGTAAACGCATCATGAATTAATGTGAAACATAAATCTATTTGTTCAAGAGCTTTTCATTTTATATGTGGTTGTGTGTTTTCTTCCACAGGGCACAGCAGGCAGTGAGGCATTTGCAACAGAGGAAATGTCCAACTTGGTCATCTACATCCAGCCAGTGAAGTTTCACAGCTTTGAGGCATCTAAAAGTAAGTAAATGTCAATGTGAAGAGGTCAGATTTTTATATAACTGACTGCAAACCAGGTTCAGTCAGTTGTGGAAGCGTCTTTTTGCTTGTCATCCTGTGTATTTCCACAGAGATCAGTCGCAGCTACCAAATGTCATCGTTCGTAGAGACCAAAGCTTTGGAGCAACTGACTAAATCCCCAGTGGAATTTGTAGAGTATCCTCACTTTCAATGGTAATGGCAGCTCCTAAGCCAGACTGTTTAGTATCGTACTTAAGCAGTTCTGTCCAGATACAACAAACTGCAGCTGAGCAGGATCTACCCGAAAGGCACTCGGGTGGACTCATCCAACTACAACCCCCAACTCTTCTGGAATGCTGGCTGTCAGCTGGTGGCGCTCAACTTCCAAACCATCGGTATACTTTTTAAAAAATCTGTTCATCTTTTAAAAGCAATTATATTTTGAAAATTAAAAAATTAACAATTCTCTGGTTTTACACGACAGATTTGTTCATGCAGTTGAACTTGGGGATGTATGAATACAACGGTAAATGTGGCTACAGACTCAAACCAGAGTTTATGAGGCGTCCGGACAAGCACTTTGACCCTTTCACTGAAAGTACAGTGGATGGAATTGTGGCCAACACACTGTCTGTAAAGGTGTGTGTTGCACTGAAGCGCTGGAACATTGTTCGTTTGCAGGGGTGTGTTTGACGCGTGGTTTTATTTTGCCCTCTCTGCCCCCTTAACAGATCATCTCAGGCCAGTTCCTGTCTGACAAGAAAGTCGGCACGTATGTGGAAATTGACATGTTTGGTCTCCCGGTGGACACCAAGAGAAAAGCGTTCAAGACCAAGACATCGCAGGGCAACGCAATCAACCCCGTCTGGGACGAGGAGGCCATTGTCTTCAAGAAGGTCAGGCCCAGAACTTTCCTAACCTCAACAAAATGAATACATGCAGTAATACAGTAACAAATAACCAGGACAGTGGCTTGGTTTTGGTGCCACAGTTGAGGGCGTTTTTCTTTTCTTTCCTTGGCAGGTTGTTTTGCCCACGCTGGCTTCGATAAGGATAGCTGTGTTTGAGGAAGGAGGGAAGTTCATCGGCCACCGTATCATCCCCGTGTCAGCCATCCGTCCAGGTGACGCTTGGAACAAAGGATCATGAGATTGTGATGCCTCAGTGTTGATCCCGAGTCTGACGCTCTTCGTGCAGGTTATCACTACATCAGTTTAAGGAACGAGAAGAATCAGGCTCTGACTTTACCTGCTCTGTTCGTGTATGTGGAAGTGAAGGACTACGTCCCCGACACATTCGCGGGTGAGTTTCACGTGGCGTGTACTGAGACCCAAACCCCAAAATCCCTGCAGGAGGAGGAAAAACACTGGTTTCTTCTTTTCCTCAGACGTGATTGAAGCCCTGTCCAATCCGATCCGCTACGTCAACCTGATGGAGCAGCGAGCCAATCAGCTGGCTGCTCTCACTTTGGAGGAGGGTGGAGAGGATGAGGGGGACAAAGAGGTGAGTGTTTGGACATTTAAAATGCATGGTTGAGATATGAAGAAGCTGCAGGTAGATTTCCTTTTCTGAACCACAGCTTTTTGCCACAGGTGTGATCAACAGACTTTGTTTCAGGCTGTTTTTCCTCCAAGTCTCCCCATAATAAATTACACCCACAGGCCCTGAACTTCTTTTACTTTGTTCCACTGGGACTAAAAATACCGGCTTGTAATGACTCATTTAGATTCAAAATCTGTTTTTCTTATTTATGAAGCCTGAATATCAACTCAACAATAGAACATTGCTCCAGAACATCTCAGTCTTAATCATTATTAGATTATAGCTGTTTAGTTCAGCAGATGACAGGACCCGGGTTTATCTGGGGTCATGAGCTGAAGCGACTGGAAAGAAGGGGTTTGTTCCCAAAGGGGTTTCTGTTATTTGATTAGCCAGCTGATACGATTACCCTTGAGAAAGGAAGGCGGTGAGCTCCTCCATGCTGTCGCCATGACAACAGTCAACAAATTAATCAGTGTAGAAGAAATCAGACCAGGCTTGGGGAGGGACAAGGTGTGTGCAGATAAGAGAATATTTAAGAGTTTAGGGATAACGGAGGAGAGGCCAGGACGAGAAGTAAAGATCTGGTGAGCATCAGGAGACATGTTGAGAGTGGGTTATCACAGCTATGTCTACAAACTGTCCTGCGAGACGCAGGTACAACCAGAACCTCCTGAGAAGAGTCTCAACAAGTTCGCGTTCGTCCCAGAAAGCCATCATCAGTCTGTGCACTTGTGTATGACAGGTGGAGGCAGGAAGTGATGTCCCAGCAGAGTCAAAGGTGGACCAGCGGACGACGCTGCCTGCGGAGAACGGACTGAGTCACACGCCCATTATCGCCCCTAAACCCCCCTCACTGGGAGGCCTCCAGCCCCAGCCAGCAGGTAATGTATGCAAACCAACATCACATGCTGAAGTCTGTTATCAATCCTTCCTAAGAGCAGCATATTTGACTAACAATGTGTGTGAGTCGGCCTCATATAAATAGGTAAATATTTATATGTTATATTTTTTATATATTGAAAAATACATTGTAATATATCTATTAATACCATTCCGTGTAATTCCTATTTTTGATTTACTTTTCTGGAATAAAATAAATACTGATCATGTATCTTGGAAGTTTGTACAAGCTTAATTTTAAGACATTTTGTCACTGAATTTTTCATTAAACTGGTGACCAAACGTGAACTTGTTTTTGGTGATCAGGCCCATTGAAACCAACAGTAAAGACTGAAGACATCATTCAGAGCGTCCTCACCGGTAAGAATGACATTTTTAAACCCTTGTGAGCATTCTTAGAGCTGTGTATATTGTCCCAAACATTTCCATAATTTGGGTGTTTTTTTTTTCCTGTGTTTTCTAGAGCTGGAGGCTCAGACTCTGGAGGAACTGAAGCAGCAGAAGGGCTTCGTGCGCGAGCAGAGGAAACAGTACAAGGAGATGAAAGAGCTGGTGAGGAAGCACCATCGCAAGACCAGCGAGCTGATAAAGGAGCACAACGCCCGCATGTCTGAGCTGCAGAGCCAGCACCAGCGTCGGCGTGCTGCCCTGCACAAGAGCCACAAACGAGACGGTAAGAAAAGGTAGGTAGACTTTCACCTCTTTACGCACATTTACCCTTAACCAGGCACAACTAGAGGAGACAGTCGCAGGAAATAAATCAACTTTTACATCTGCTTTTTAAACTCTCAAACCCGCTGCTGCAATTTGTGCTGCTTGGAGGCAAACAGGTTTCAAGTGTAGGACAGAAAGAGCTGAAAAGCTGTTAGGAATAATAATAAGTCGATAAGGCTTCCCTTAAGCCTCAGAGATGCATTCAGGGCCCTCAGGAGTCCTTCACACCTGAATCAGTATTCAGAAAGCAGCAAAGATTACAGTCCTCTAAGCCAGCGAGCCCCAGAAGAGGAGCACTGAGTCAGACAGATAACACATTTCAGGCGAGTCCCTTCTCACTACAAGATAAGTGTTCTCCCCAATATTTGAAATTTCAGACATTACGTCAAGGGCAGTGTGGTTCCAGTGAAAAATATTTTGGTTTTAAGGCAGGATCTGCAGACGATACGTTTGCAACATACTAAACAGTCTCTTCCTTTGCTGTGCTAAGTTTCTGTGTGTGTGTGTGTGTGTGTGTGTGTGTGTGTGTGTGTGTGTGTGTGTGTGTGTGTGTGTGTGTGTGCGCGCGTGTGTGTGTGTGTGCGTGTATTAACGCCCGCAGTCGATCGGAGCAGTCGCTCTCGACCCTGGACCAGGAGCTGTGTGAGCTGGATCAGGAGTGCAGCCAGAGGCTGGCAGAGCTGAAGGAGCAGCAGCAGCAGCAGCTGCTCGCACTTCGCCAGGAGCAGTACTACAGCGAGAAGTACCAGAAGAGAGAGCACATCAAACAGGTATCACAGAAATCACAGACTTCCGCGTGCATCAGCACAACAACTGACACTATTCCCTCAGATGAATCTCATATCAGATTGCTTCTACTCTCTAAGATCTGCTGTCTTGGTCAGTAAATGATTTTCTGTGCCTTGCTGTACTGCTGTACTTTTATATAAATAAATAGCGCAGAATAAATCTTTTTTAAAATGCAATTTTCTTGCTTTTCTTGATATTTTATTGAAATGACATGTTATTAGGCCACTTAGAGAATATATACAACTCTTCTCATATCTCCTCTTGTAGCTTAAAAAAAGAAATAATAGTAAATTCTATTGAAGCGGAACCCATACTGCTAATGAAAACCCATATTGTAGTGGTGAAATTAGAAATATGGCTGCCTGACTTGTGCTTTTAGTCAGTAAATGATGTCCTGAAGTCGTCGCAGGTCAACGCAAATTAATTACACAATATAAATTAATGAACTGCAGCCGTGATTGTGCTGCCTGTGTGTCTTTTGTGTGGTGTGGAAAAGTAAATGACTTCTGCTCAAATACACCAACACGGCTCAAGTGTTAAAGGTGCATTCAAGCAAAAGAAAAACAGGCATAAGTGGTGCTCCTTAATTAAAATAGAAATATGACTAGACAGATTTTTTTTTGTCTCTCTCTCTCTCTCTCAATGTAGCTGGTTGAGAAACTGACCACCATAGCTGAGGAGTGCCAGAACATCCAGCTCAAAAAGCTCAAAGACCTCTGTGAGAAGTAAGACACATTCATTCACTATGCTCTGATAAATCGCATGGTTTCACTCATTCCAAATATGTTTCTTAAACTAAAGAGAAAAAAAAGATCTTAAGAAGAAAATGGACAAGAAGCGACAGGAGAAGATAAATGAAGCTAAATCCAAAGACAAGAACGTCACAGAGGAGTAGGTTTGGGCTTTTATTTGCTGTTTTTTATTTGGCCACTAGGTGTCAGGACAGACTAATTTAAAAATAAAGCTTCAGCTCTGTTGGCTTTGACTGGAAAAAAATTCCCCCACAGAGAGAAGCTGGAGATCAACCGATCATTTGTCAATGAGGTGGTGCAGTACATCAAACGAGTAAGCTATAGTTAAGACCTATACTCTTGTTTATTATATGGTGTATCGTGTCATTTAATGAGAAAAATGTGATTCATCTCTACCTGAAGGTGTTTGTATCACCCTGAAATTGTCCTTGTGTGTCTGTGTGCGTGCCTGTGTTGGAAGTTGGAAGATGCACAGAGTAAAAGGCAGGAGAGGCTGCTGGAGAAGCACAAGGACATCCGTCAGCAAATCCTAGATGAAAGGCCGAAG
>BJFM01000169.1:256961-294841 GCA_016586285.1 Arothron firmamentum
CACACACACACACACACACACACACACACACACACACACACACTACCTGTTTTTTAAATGTGTCTTACAACGACTGATCGACGCCAACTCCTGTGAAGGGGAAAAAACACATTCTGCTCTGGCTTATTGACACTGCGGCATAAAGGTTTCAATACTGATTATAGAGGCAAACATCACCTCCTGCTCACACAATTACAATCCTTTACCTGTGGCTTAAACCTGGACTTTGGAACATTTTGATGAATGGAGGAGGACTAAGAAGCTTAAAGGCTAACTGAGGCTGCGTGGTTGTGTTTTGATTTTCCTCTGAGAGCCAGATGCTGTTGATGAGTTACATCCTTTACTAGACTCTTTTTTTTTTTAAACATCTTTAGAAAAACGAGCCAGTCATGGCAAAGCTGTCAGCGGTGTGTGTGGTTTAAAGCTGCACTGATCAATCTGTGAATGCTAAAGTG
Organism: Arothron firmamentum; assembly: GCA_016586285.1. Lineage (NCBI taxonomy): Eukaryota > Metazoa > Chordata > Actinopteri > Tetraodontiformes > Tetraodontidae > Arothron > Arothron firmamentum. Next base: position 257,417 of record BJFM01000169.1, read on the forward strand.
CTGATGGGCAATGTATTAAGGGAATTGACAGAAAAGCAGTCTTGTGCCCCAACATAGAGATTATCTTAGTATTTTAAGAAAAATAATGGAATTCATGCTTTGGGGTCCGTCTTTTTTTTATTAAATTGTGTTGCTAAGGTTTCGGAGGACTAGTGGGTAATGGTCCACGGCTTGTTGGCTTTCCTGTGCGGCTCTTCTCATCTCTTGCCCTATCTACTGTGTAGCATGGATTAAAGCCCTCATCCAAATAAGTTCAGATTCAAGCCTGTGTGATTTATGAAATTATTTTCTCTTCTCACCACATGTCCTTTTTTGTCTCTGCAGGCCAAGACATGAGCTTCTCCCCCTGAACGTTATTGATGCTGAACTGGTGAGTTTTGGCATTGTGGTATGTTGTGCGGAACTACTCCGCTACCCATTTATTATTTTTTGCTATCCAGTCCCACGAGGTTGCTGCTCGATGAGCCTTCAGTTAATCACACAGCTGTGTGTCCTGTAGAGCCTCCTTAATATCAGTTTACAGCCACCCAGTGTATGGCGGTTGCTATGCATGTTAACAGCTTAGACTGCTTATATCATGTGATTTAAATCTATGCAAAATGTGTATGAAGCATATGGTCTCATGCTGCCCCCAAGCTTACTTTAAAAGTTATGTAATGTGGATACCATGGTATAATTAGGGATGCCTTTCTAGCAACTGTGTATAGCCACTTATCATTTTTGCATTCTTGCTACCCTACTAACGAAGATGCTTTGAGAAAATATGTTTTCCTTTAAAGCACACACAATGAGATATTGGCTTAGTGAGAAGAAAAGCAAATTAAAGCATCACGCAGACTACCGTGCAGGGCTCCACCATCGCCAGACATTACTCATTGATAAGCATGTTGCGTAGCTGCTGCTGCACGTTCTCTCTCATGCCAAGCTCGTAACAGTGATTGGATGGAGAGGTGATTACTCTTCTTAATGTGGTCTGCAAAAGTCATGTCGGTGTTTTGGAGGCCGTTTATTGGCTGAGGCCTATCGAGTTCAATGTCATTGTTGATAACGTGCTTGTTACCTGGTCCCTTGTAACACTTAGACCTTGATATTCATGGAAAACATGAATATGATCCAGTAGTAAAAAAAACCCCAAAAGATACATTTATAGTTTGAAACACTATTACTGAAATGAATATATAGGGATATTTGTTGCAAAAAAAACATATTCTGCCACTCTATGACTTGCAACTCCAAGTGCAATTAATCAGGATGACTCTAAAACCCTCCGATCCTCAAATGTTGTAGATTATTGTCAGTGTGGTGTCGGCTACTTCAACAGAGGGTGAACTCAGAAATGGGAGTGTGTGAGTGCGTCTACAAGGGTAAGTGTGGCTGGAAGGAGACTGTAATGATGGGGCTTTTCTCTGCAGACTCCAGGCCAGCAGCAAGGAGAGTGAAAAGCAAAGAAAGACACAAGATAGGAAGCTGCTTCCATTCGCCAACTGAAGACAGCTGATGTCACCGTGTCAATATTTACGCTCCTGAACAGAAAAACGGCAGTGTTAGCTTAGCCGATTCAGGAGCAGGCAGCTGGAGCATCCCGGATTGAATGAAAGACGCTTTGATGAGTAAGAATGACACCCGGGTGATGATAATAGTAGCTCGGCCACACGTGTGATGCTAAAAGCATTGAAAGCGAGCATGGGAACGCGACACACACCATGATTTTTGTTCCTTCCCATCATCCCTCCTTCATTCTCCTGTGCACAGCGCACATTAACATCAGCAGTGCCTTAAACCACTGTGGGGATACATGTGAACGCAATTTGCACTTCCAATTAAACTGTCGACCTTCGCTCTAGAATACAACTTGATTTTGCACCATCCTCTCCTGGATAGCTATTATTACTCAGCCAGCCCAATAATAGAAAGAATTGGGCTGTATAATACCCTGACAAGGAACATTGAAGTCAGCAAAAAGATCGGCGCATTCGTCACATTTAAATGTCTGGAAGTGAGAAACTATCCGAATCTGCCGATTGATATGTTGTTCCTCTAAATTGTTCACATAACATCTACAAACCAGAGCAAATGCGGATTTCACCTTTGACGTGCGTGTCGCCTCTCCGACAGAAAATGGATTGTAACTACCAACAATGCCAAGCTTCGTTTGGCAGAATTTGTGTCCCACACCACATGCAGCCTACTCGGCATCAGATAAAGAGCAGTTTGAGAGCTGCTGAAAAAAGCCTCAGAATGCATTAGGCCGGGGTGAGCCTAGAGCCCCTAACACATGACTTGCCTGCCTAATCAGATGACTAGATAAACAGCAGGAATGTTGCCTCTTCCTCCTCTTCACAGCACTGTTCTTGTCTGTCATGAAGAGGGAGAAGAGGGCGTGTGTGTCCCTGTGCCTGTGTCTGTGTGTGTCTGTGTGTGACTTTTGCCAGACTTTATTCAGGACACTACTGTACAACATAACAAGTCTGGGAAATTACGTAACGTTTACCAGAGTTTATCACTTATGCTGCTCACTTAAGTCAAAATGCTGCATAATCTAATGGCCTTGGTGTAGTTCCTTTTTTTTATTCAGTTATCAGTACAGTGGAATATCCAGTATTTTGTTATTTGCATCTTGTTTGTCGTACGGTTGAAACGACACTGTTTCTCTAAATGACACCCAGCAAACAAGGAGAATAACAACTCTTTTCTATATGTACAGACTTTATGCAGCACATTCTCCATTCTTACGTGCTGAAAGGTGTCGGTCTTTAATTCTGGCACTGGTTTGGGTTGGAATATGTGCTAAAATGTGACCTTTTAACCTTTTCTGGATGACATGATGGTGCAAAACAGAGGACTTTTTTTATCTTCTCAGCCAAATTTCAAGGCAGAATCACTAAATCAAGCATGCAGAATTTGTAGTATGTTTTCCTGTGCTGTCATTTAGTGTGTTTTTCCAATGGTAAACAGGCATGTGTCTCTTTAGTATAGAGTGCAATAACAATATTTAATCAGTATCAAAGAATTACATCAACACAACTAGATAACAGGAGAAGTATATGGTTGCTTGTTGAACTTTCTACGTGAAACCAGCATTTATTTGAAAATGCTGACACAATTAATAATGTAAATGTACGGAATGGTGTTGAATAGATTAAACATTAGATCATAAACTCAGACAGACATTTATAAATATCCAAGACAAAAGGATGTTCATGGCGTGAGTCACTAAGAGGAAAAACGCTCCTCTTTTCCCCTTCCATCTCTGGTTGATTTTTCTTTCATCAACTGCTTCTCCCCAAACCCCTTGGGGAAGCGGGTTCTGGCAGCATTGAAAGGAAGAGATAAAAATGAAAAGTCAAAGTGTACGTGAAATGTTTTGGTGGGTGAGCATCTTCCTCTTTGATCGACTGCCATGCTCCTCGACAATGGTTCTCTGCTTCTCTCAGGATTTCAATTTCACTTTTTCTACTCGGATGTGCTCTTCCTGGATACTCATTCTTAACTGGGGAATTAAAATTCCATTTCTTTCATGCATCATTATAAAGGAAATCTCACATTTTTTTTTAGAAATATGTTTACTTTTGTTTAAACTTGAATAAAAAGTCACATAGTAAATTATCTTATCCTAACCATCGCATATGTTAGAAGGTGAGTTTTAACATCAGGTAATCTGGTAGCTTTGCAGGCCTACCGATTAATGCGATGCGAGATTGAGGCAAAAGTGAACCTTGATGATCTGATCCCACCGTCCATGTCTGCATCAAACACAGCTGCCCATTTCTCACCAAAGGTTAGAACTTGTCACTGTCAAGCATATTTTAAAATTACAGTGGTGTCCTGTGAAAGGAGGTAAAGTTCTGGTAGCAGACGACAAGCACAACGTGTAGAGGACAGATGTAAGTAGTAGGTTCAGGAAAGGAACACATACCAGTTCTAGACACATTTCTTAGCTAGCTGTTCCAATCTGTTCTCAATATTGTTATTAAATTATGACTGCTGGCAGGTGCTTCATGCTTACTGTACACATGCTACATCGGGATCTGTTTTGACTTGGTCCAAACAAAGTCACTATTTTTAGGTCCCTGTTGGGTCTTACTGCTTCAGCACTTTCCAATCTGGCAGCCGTGCAACAGCCCTCCCAGGAACTTCAGCTGCCCTGTGGGACACAGCTGCATAATAAACTGGGAGCTGATTTCTCAGAGAGCTCTCTGGTCTGAGAGCTGTAGTTGTCCCTGTTGTTGTTGTTGTTGAGACAAAAAAGAACAGAATAGAAAGAGAAGATAGCTGGCATCAGAGATGAGACTTGTCCTCGCAGTACCCTGACAGGTGCTGTTTGTGGCAGCAAACGGTGACTCACGCAGTGAGCTCTGTGACACAGGGGATCGGTTCGGGTCAATTTCCTGAGGTGGAGACATATGCTTTAAGCTTCTGATAGTTGCTTTCTTCACACCCAAACTAAATTTGAGCGTTAGTCCTGCAGTCATTGGTTGTTTGCTTTTATTTAGTGTCTGTTTGCATTTGATCAAGAGTCAAATTTCCCTGTTAATATAGGAAAATGATAATACTATGTTATTTTTATAGGCTGTTATAAGGTTATGTAAATAATGTCACTTCCCCTGTTGCATCCTATCTTGTGATACCTATGGGAGTGCGTGTGGGAGGCTGCCTTAACTCTTGTCCTTTTAATCAGCACCCCAGTGTGCATCCCCTGTAGACCCATCGTTTCTTGACTGATGATGGTGGAACTGCCACTGTGTACACTATTTAAATCCCCTGGAAGGCGGTTCTGAGATTAGTAGCCTTTTACCTGTTGCCCTAATCAAAGGAATCATTACTGCACTGCTGGCTGTTACTAAAAATAGCTCTCTCTAAAAATAGAAGCCATTAGAAGCTCACAATTTGCAGCCATTGTTTGGTTGAGATTGTGCATTACTGAGCCTGTTGCAACGAAAGAGTCGTTTACAAATGAGATAGCAACAGCATGCACCAATCAAGTCACACATTTTGATGACAATGCAGAGGATTGATAGGAAACATCCATCCCTGTTGCTATGAAGACAACAAAGTGATGTTAGACATCTCCCTTTCCACTCATCTACTCGTGGACAGTGAGTGTAAATAAAGTGGAAGGACTTGATACCTCCCAAAAGTGAGTCCAGGGCATTTTGAGCAACCCTGGGTGATGGGATATACCACATTAAGGCTATACGCCCTGACAGATAATATGTCTTCCAGCGAAGGTATACACAGATATTCATTTTTCTGATCAGCTTTATGGCTTATTTATAGTGCAGATTTGAGACAACCTGAATTGACCAAACCATTAAACTGAAGATGAAATGGATAAAATAGTTTTTAAAAAAAATTACATGATAAAATTCAAATAAACAACTTTTGATTAGTTTTTGTGTTGTACTCGGTGGCCTGACTAAGCTCCAATGTCCTGCAACTTTTTAGCTGCACTGTTGCCAGACTTTTGCTGCGTTCAAATGCTTCTTTAGTTTACCTTGTTGAGACAGCTGTTTGATCATTTAACACCGCTTGGGTGACCAGTTTATATCTATCCGTCTATCTATTATGAACTTACAGTAGTTGTCATCTGTCTCTCTAGAATCTCCAAGTGTTCCCACCAAAAGCAACAACAGAACATAAATACTGGTGGTCTATGCATACATGACACAGCTTCCCTTTTTTGGTGTACACCCACTGGTCCTTCTCAGTGCTAGAGAGGCCTGTGAACAGCCCTCAGCCATGGAGCCCACTTAACTTGTAGAATATTTGATCCATGTAATTTTTACCTCCGGGAGAGACCATCCAAATAGAGAGGAGAGGAGAGAGGGAACGAGAGGTAGATGATAGATTGAAGTTTGATCGCTCCCAGAATAGAGTCACCGTGTCGGTACAGATGGAAACGCTTACTACTTTGACTTGTTAGATGCATAGTTATTAGTAGGCACCTACATAATGCTTTACTGGTAACTCATACAAGGTACCTATTTTCCTTCAGATAAATATAGAATAATGCATAAAAGTAATGTGATTAACTTATGTTGTGGCATATGACGCGATTAAATACACGTCTTACTCTTGTTAGTGCATCCTGAGACAACCATGTTTCAGTGTGAAGTTCAAGAAACCGCAGGATTGTTGGTTCACTACTGGAATCCGGTGCTAATATTCTTGTTTTACTGTCTGTAGTGATGTGGAACCATTTCAGGACATGTGTCTGACAGGAAATGGGGAAGTTTGACAGAGCTGGTTAATTCATAAACCTGTTTGTTTTGGCTAATGTGTTGAATGTGATTAATGTCCTCCAGAATTTATTTGCAGCATGTTTTACTCATTGTTTCCGTAATATGGTACGTGTCACCGGGGTTGCCTTTGGCCATAATGCCTTGAAAACCTGTATAAAACACAATACATTTTAAAGATCTTGCCAAAATCAACTTGGATAATCCAAATTGTCAATACAACCTGCAGAGCATCAAGTTTTACTCACTTAATTGTCCAAATCTATCTCGCCTTGTCAGTTAAGTTTATCTTGTACGGTGACTGTGGAGGCAAACCATGACCACTATAAGACAGTTTGTGCCGTAGGGGATTATTCCTTTTATCAGTGTGTCTCTCTGTAGACATTCTCTTATCACACATCTTCTCAACAGCAGAGATGGAGGAGAGTGCCATTTGGCAAATGTGCTTCCTATTAAAAGTTTATTAAGCCAGAGTCAGAAATCCATTAAAATTCTGTCAAAGCAAATGATGATAAGGAACATTTCAGCGTCCTTTTCAGGATGTTCCCGTTTTAGCGTCTCCCCCGAAGGCATCGTAAGCATCTGAATTATTACTGTTATTGCAGGTGGATTTGAATATTGAAGTTAACAGTGTTTGGGTAATTTAAAATTGTTCTGCTATTTTAATCTCTCTCTCTCTCTCTCTCTCTGTTAATATCTTTAGAGTGGCACAGTACTGTCCTCCAGTGTTTCCCCTTTCCTGAATTTTCTGTGCTTCAGTCACCTGGTAAGTATGTTTAGATTTACCTTCCATGTGTACACTGTTCAACCCTTTCTGTATTATATCACCCCTCCCACACCCTCGCTTCTGCTGCATTTTAATAGTTTTTCTTTGAAATAGCCTTAAGAAAACTTCTGAAACCTCACATATGTTACTTTATTTCAAGATGTTCTTTCTCAGCCTCTCCAGGGTTTGTTCCTAGTTCGTAGTAATAACGCTCCCACATCCCACAGTGTACATCTTTACGTTAAAGGGAAAAATGGAATCGTTCTTGCCCGAGAAATTAACACGAGGCCGTGCCTCACCTGATGTATAATTCCTAGCTATCTGTTAGAGAGCTTGTTTTGGACTTGCTGGATCTTTTTATAACTGTGTGCAGTTACACAGCCAGAGCTTTTAATGATGGAGTAGATGGTCTCTGTTTAGATGTGTGTTTTCCGGGGAGGGTAGCTGGAGTGGGTGGGCTGGGCGAGTCCCTCTGTCTCTATAAATAAGCACTGGGATTCCGTTCAGTGACTGAAATCTACCTTTTAGTGTGTGCGTACTCTATGTGTGTCTCGACGTCTTTGCCACTGCAGCCAAATGAGCTGGAGGCTATTACTGGCCAGCAGGGTTGCTATGGAGACCAGTGGAGTCAGAGATGAGCAACATCTGTGAGGTGTTTTTCAAGACAGGCTTTCCTTATTGTGACTTTATCTCCTGTTATTTCCTCAGCTTTGATGATAAAGGTAGATTTTCTCTTCACATTGTTTCCAAATGTTGGCAAATATGGCACTTGAACCTATTTTGAAAAAGATTTAATTCCTTTATTGTCAGTTCAGCTGCCAGTGCTCAGTCATGTTCACAGCAGACCGTCTTTCTGTGTCAGTCAGCAGGAACTCGGGGTTTATGCCCGTGGAAAGCTGGGGAACCTGGAGAAGCGTTTAACCCCTGTCATGTTGCTGCTCCCTCTCTCCATGGCTTCCTTCTCTATATGGACATGTTCTGTTTCAACAGCTCTTTTCTCTTGGCTGCCTTATCAGTAGTGCAACGGGGCACACATTTGCTTTCATAGGTACTTATTTGGGCAAAGGGAGAAATCCCATGTTTTTGAGCAATCCCAAATCCCTCCCCCGACCCCCCCGTCTCCCTGCATTGACTTGTATGACACTTTCAAGCTTTGCTTTAAATACTCCATTTCTGTTGTTTATCTCCCCCCTCTGCTCTGCTTCCATCTCTCTTATTCAGTATACATTCATTTTGGTCATGTTAAATCAATTTGCAATTTCAGAGAGTGAAGCTAGAAAGAGTAGTTTTAGCAGGAAAACACTGAGTCTTTTATAGATGAAATCCTGGGGCTTTTCAGACACTTTGAAGGTCAATCGGAAATGTTGTGATACATCTGTCAGTGTGTGTCCTCGGGATTTTTAACCATGTTTGGGCAAACTTGGCCCTGATGATCCCTGTCAGGATATGTGTAGCTAGGCAAACCAAACCTTTGACCTTTTAATCTGTCTAAATGCGTGATTAACAGAGTCATTTTGAATAATTTGTTATATTTATTCTGCAGGCATGGCAGATATATAAAGGCCAGTTACCTAACTTTAATGCAGTTTAGCAAACTTTTGCGGGTTATATTGAACCTACATTCATTTTTGTAAGACCTTTAAGCAGGACATTTGATTTGATGATTGTTTTTACATTTTAGTGGGAGAAGAAGCTCACAGACTCACAGTAAACTCTCATCCTCATCAATTTAATGTGCTAATTTGTAAAGTATCCCCAGTGCTCTGTCCACACACACTGTGCAACACACTGGGCTGTAAAGGCATTCTAATACCATTTTTCCAGTATAATGTTTCTATTATTAACCAGACATGGATACTATCTCCTCACCTCATTAGTAGTTCTACTCTGTGTTTTTAGTTATAAATTTATCATCATGCAATAACTAATGCGTTATGCTTGCATTTAGGACTCATTTTCTCCCTTAAAGCTGCTTAAAACATCAGCGTAACAATTATTCCCTCGGTGATAGAACAGGAAGCATTGCTTGTGCAGTTGCTTCATAGCCCACAGCTGTAGTCTAATATTGTTCCACTCACTTTGTACTTTACTCATCCTAGTTAAAAAAAAAAAAAAAGTTCCTGGTGCACCAGTTGTATTTAAAAATAATGTAGTCACAAAACAGATACTGTTCTGTATTTAGAAGACAAGCAGAATTGCAATCGAACCTGCAGTGCTAAGGGACCGCCTCTTTCATCCTCTTTTCTGTTTTCAGTAAATTCAAGTGCCTTAGAGAAGGTGCTCACTGGCCTTGATCTAACACATGCATGCATTATCTAATATATTTGATGGATGCTCTCTACATCAGCCTATTGTTTTTATGTTATTCAGTTTGATAGGAACTAAATACTTACAGCTGCATCCCATCCATCTTGTGTTGGATCAATTAAGAGGTCCCACTAATGTGAATGTGAAACAAGTGTTCAGCGACAGTTACGTGTGATGTTTGAGAATGGTTATGGGGATGATAATGGTGTGTAGCATTGTGCACATAAGTTCCACCAAGGTAGATTTGGGTTCTATACTCGGTGTGTGTGACTGAAAGACAGCCAATTTCCATCCCAGGCTAAAGTTAATTATATAACACAGGAATGAGGAATGCAAGTGAGCTGCTGATCCTCAACTATAAAAGGAAAAGAAGGGTAAGAGAGGGATCATTTGGATTGTTCCTTAAAACAGCATTTTATGTGCGCTCACTCTGTAATGGATGGCTATTGATTTTTGTAAACCCAAGAAAAGCCCGTGTCGATTAACCAACACATGAAACTAATAAACACTTGTGCACAATGGAAGCAAAATACACTTAAATATCCCCGAGCACTTACTGAGCCAGACTCTGTCCCTTCCCAAAACCAAATACAAAACAGGCATGGACATAGACCTCTATTCAGGGGCATTTGTTGATGCAAATAGTCACTCAGTGCTAAGGGGTCACAGACATCTCAGTTAGCACTCAACAGATAAATGAGCACTGAAGCTTTAATGGAGAGTTAGGATTGATTTGTGGTGGGCTGTTCTGCTCTTCTTTCCTGCAGCTCTCTGCTGTTTTTTTCTCCAATAATTCCTTGCATGCCAGTCTTTCTACAGCATATTTGCATTAAACTTGCATGTTTGTGTGCTCATGAGGCAATGGTTGAGTTGAGGAGGTGTGGACATCAGGCAAACCACAAACAGGATCTCCATCCTTGTTAACCCGTGTACATGTTTGCCTACAGATCACTGTCACCTGCCACGTCACTCCTCGGTTGAATGACTAAACGTAAAAACCATTGCAGGTGATTGGAACATTGATTCGCCTGCCAGTTGTCCTGTTTGCATGGAGAGCAGAGGTCACCCTGGTGTTACGAAAACATTCTATTCCTCGCTAAGAGCCTTCATTTAATTAAAGACTGCCGTTAGCAAATGTCAACAATAGCATCTTTATGGTATTGCACTTTGCGTAGTGTACGAAATGGGTGCAGTAAAGACTGAGCAAATATGAAGCCTGCTGCTTACTGGCTTCAATCACAATAAAATAAAGCTGGCAATGCTCTAACATTTCTGATCCAACCACAATGCTCCATATCTACAGTAAGATAAGGAATATGAACTATACTGTACTTAAACATGGCGTGTACATTCCTCCGACCTCCAGGTTTTCTTTGTGTCATGTCCTTCGTAATAATCCGAACCCGCCTCCTGCCGATGGCACGCGGTGTTCCAAGCTGACAGATGATTGCATGCTGTTTTCTAAGCAGGGACAAGTGCAAATGCAGAAGCAATGCTGGTATTTCTCAGACTATTAAACAAGCTTTGTCCTCAAGTGCAAAGACAGAATCCCCCCCCCCCCCATTTTTATTTAAATTATAATAATTAAAGAGATTAGACTGTCAAATATTTATAGTCACAGGAACAGACATGCCTGCCAGATGAAATGGGTTTGCCAAAGGTGTAGTGGATACATGCATGCTATTTGGTTTTAATTGAACCTGTTTGCTCTCCAAAGTGCCCCTGGAGCTGTGGATTTTGAGCACGCTTTTCCATCCGTGTCTTTCTTTTCTGTGACCTGGTTTACTAATTAAATGCCATTTCTGCATATCTCTCATGCAGTACAGTACACGTGCAGTCTGAGCACAGGTGATCTTCAGAAATTAGTGGAAATACACCTTTAGCGTGTGACCTCAGCAGGTCTTTGCGAAGATACATAAAGGATTTAGAACACAACAAATTTCATATCTTGGACTCAGGTCATTGTGTAAGCCATAGAGGTATTTTTAAAATAACTGACCACAGAGAGATGACCTCTGTGTTGTTGAACCGACATCGTAATGATGGTGAAATGCTGCGACTATCTGATAATTTGAGGCAAGCATCAGAATAGAAATGTGATTTTGACTTTGAATTATTAATCCATCTTGTTGGTTTTCACCCTGTTTCACAAGCTCTAAAATGGATGCTAAAGCAGAAAGTCGGTGTAGGTAAGCAGGTGAGGATGTGAGTGTGTCCTGAGTTGGCCACAGCCTCAAGGGCCCATGTGAGCCTAAGATTGAAAAGCATTAGAAAGCAGTGAAGGCTTCCATGCAGGAAACTGCATACCTGCTGTTTTGCTCCTGGTGTTTCTTTTTCTTCCCCCCCCCCATTATCATCTTATTTCTTTAGCGCGTTTAAATTTCCTAATGCCGAGTTAACAACCTAAAGGTGTGATTTTTCATTGCTTCTCTTTGTGAAATGGTATGATCAGACACATTATAACCAGTATCGGAGGGCTTAAATAACAGATATTAAATACCATTAATGTATTTTTTACAAAATATTTCATGGTGATGCTGTACTTTTCTTGATTTATTATTAAATGTTTTACTGCGATAATAATGTCAAGTAGTCCATAAATTTAGAATTAGCAGTCATCTGGTTTATGTAGGCTCCTTTTACCTCCCGTGAATTAAGATCAGTCTGAGTAAGTGCAGATATGCAGGACTTTTATAACTTTAACGGGTCAAGAAAAAAATGTATGAAATGCAAATCATCTCTAACACAAAAGTCTGACAAAAATTGTGTTTTCCTCACGATATCTCAAAATATTGAGCAAATATAACAGTATCTAATCAATAAATAAGAGATGTGTCAAGAGCAATATGTGAATTCTCCCCCCGCTGGCTGGCTGTAGCCGTAGCCTAATTTTAGATTATGAGGTGTGGGACTGCTGGGTGTTACCCTAGCTGCCATTTTAGACAAGGAGGCTGGGAACAGCATGCCTCGAGTGGCTCCTATCTATCATAATTATCTCATCGTCAGGGGTTGGACAGGGGACTCGGACCTCGTCGGCTTCTGCCAGCTTCCCTCGGCTCCTCACGTGTGCAATCACACGTCCAGGAGCTCAGAGGCCTGACGTGGGTGCTGCCATGGCCTTACAGAACCTTGGTGCGCCGCACTGCTATTGGACAGATTTTATCCCACTGAGGAAAAGGTTATCCAATGCATACTGTTGAGAGCAGCAATATCTAGGCTAACATCAGAAAGGACAGCACAACCCAGTTAGTCCAAATTAGATATGTGATTTTTTTTTCTTCTTCTGAACACCTTGGATTCTGTATCAGGTTTAAACAAAATTATTTTCAGATAAGATTTAAACTTGCCAAACATTCCCCGAAGACAGGATGGGATTGATACACACTGGGCATTCTATCTCCAGTACTGGTGCCCTGCCTCATTTCAGCTCCACAGGAATTGTGTATCTATATTACCAGTCCCCTGACAGGATGCGTGTGTCCATGTGTATGTCCCCGGTAGGACACCAAACGTCAAAAAGAAAAGGTTTTAATAAGGGGCATTTACGACTTGGCAAATTGATATGTGCACTTGGGTCCAGACCTATTTGGACTGTGACGTTGATTTAATCATTTTCATAATAACATTACATAATTATCGAGATGCAGCCTTATGTGCTTTATAAAGTCATTTCTTTCCTATATGTGTGTGTTTGAGGTTGTCATTCAGAGGTAGATTGACAGGCTTCCTCTCCTCATTGCAAGATACTGCTTATTAATTAAAAACGGCTGGTTTTGAAAGGTTAGGTCTCTCTTTTCTAGACAAAAAAGACTGTTTTTTCCTGGGCTGTGCTTGTAATGACGAGTTTGAGCTGTGGCACTCCACTAGTTAATTTTTGAAGCTTCGGTTGATGTAGTGTCTGAACTCTGCCCTCACACCCTAAGCCTGCCCACGAAGGCTCTGTCACGTGCAGCTGTTTCACTTGTCCATCTGTGCATGACCATTACTGCCACCCAAAGCAGTCTTATCTGCTTTATCGCCACCATCTCTCATGTTTTTACCTGTAAACTTCTAAAATGTTCCTGTAACTAAGTAACACTGGCTGATCCCTCACTAGTCATTTATCACACTCTCAGCTTGTGTTTTTCAGACTTGGTGCTGCCTGAAGTGTTTGGGTTTGACATAAAATGGATCTATTTTAGGTGGTATCATCAGCAACATTGCAGTTTCCCATCAGACCTGTTTCTTTTTGTGATGGATGTGTGCCACCTGATCCAAACTTTCAAGACTATTTAACCGAAATAACCCAGAACATCAAAACATTCAGTTATTCTTCTTTCCAGGACTGAATATTTGTGGAGGACCCTAAGAATTGAATGTTTTCAATGTATCCTTCTTGTTTCTGCTGCATCTTTCCTCTCAGGTTTGTGAGCAGCCATGACCAAATCCTACGAGTTCAACTGGCAGAAGCACCTGCCCGAGTTCATGCAGGAGGGCGCCTCCTTCGACAGGTTTGATGAGGTAGGAAGGGGCTTACGGTACCTGAAGTGCCGTGCGTAGATTATAGGCTATTGTCTCCATCTTGTTATCATCCCCTGCACTTAAGGACCATTCTAGTAAGACCCACACATCCAGCAGAGCCATCCCCCTTTTTTTAATTAATTGTTTGGGTTCTTGCTGTAGGCGGAGCACCCAGATCAATCCTTTTTAAGAATCTTCTGCATGGCGACCGCAAGTCTGCAAGGCTGACCTCTGAAAGCCTTTTCTGTGCTTGATGTCTTTAATTTGTGACACACACGCCGATGCAGGGGACAATAATAAAAGGAATAAAATAGTGTGTAACTTTCTGTCTTCTTGGCCATCTTTCTCAAAATTAATCAGGACACCTAGCTAGGACAACTTGCGTAGGCAATTTGTGTCGCACGTGTATATGCATGGGCACATGTACACACAGTGTATATCACACATCAGGAAATCCCCCAGTCGTCTCTGCTTATATGAGCATCGCTGAGAGGAGGAGGATCTCTCTCCGGACTGAGACAGGAAGTTGAAAGCACGCAGGGAAAAAGCTCCCATCAATTCCAAAGCCATGTCAAAGTGAGGCATGAAACTGGGCCGGCATGCTTCTGAGGAAATTCCTCAGTGTGTTGCAGCGTGTGAATATAAGCCAGGCTTAGGAGGGACATGGCTAGAACTGGCCTGAATGGTAATAAGGCCGACCTGCACGAGCCACCTTTGAAAGGCTGAATTGGGACTTAAAAGGACCATCTATTTCTTAGACCAGTCAGCTTTGTCCTTCATGGCACTTAAATAAGATGATTCTGCCAAACATGATTCGGACTATCAGTTGGTCTAAATTCCAATCCTGTAGGATAAAAAAAATAAAAACCAAAAGCCTGCAGAGAACATGTCCTTTGATTGGAACACCATACCGTGCAATCACAAACAGATGTTTGTTCCTTTCATGCATGCTCTGAGCACATGCTACACTGTGAAATGGTGTTCATGTAACCCCAGACAATACCTGTCTCTACCGTCTGTGATTTTCTCTTTCTGGGGCGTCGTGGAGTGGATGTGTCTGTTTAGCATATCTGTGTGTGTGTGTGTGTGTGTGTGTGTGTGTGTGTGTGTGTGTGTGTGTGTACACATGCTTTCACTGTAATGGCCTCACAGGATCTACATATTTTAAACTTCTCTTCAGAATGTACAGTACCTCTTTTCTATAAACTGTTATTCGACTGAAAGATAAGTTGGAAATTTTAGGTTTAGATGTATTTTGTTTATTATGTTTTCATGCCCTGTGTAGACAAAAATACTTTTTAAGACTAAGATCTCTTCAAATACACTAAACTCTTGGCTAGCAGTCACACCAGAAGGGCCTCAAGACCAGATCAAATAGTTCAAAGAATAAATAACTACTGAATTTTGCTTTCACCCATTTAGACTCCGACTCTATTTATTCTTTGTTTTAAATGTGTTTAGATGTCTGTAATGGTTTTCAAATGAAGTTGGCTATTCAGAGAAAAATTCATCACGACCTTGACAGTCAACACTCCAAGTACTTTCATACTTTTCAACTTGCTAAACAATTTTTACTTCTAAATTCCCTTTGCACAATACAGTAGAAGATGTCCTTTATATTTATGATGATTCTTTTTTATTTTAACTTTTGTATTCGCTCCTGTATTCTTGATTGGATTTTTAGTCACCCGATCCCTGGGTGGCTGGAAATCAGTCACTCAAGATCCATGCTGTTTGATTTTCATGGGGATTTAGCAGCTTCAATCTAGAACATCATGAAAACAGCTAAAAAAGCATTTACATGCTCTATCCATGATACAACCTGTCTACAAGTAGAATAAGAAAGAGGTAGAATCAGAAAAAATGAACAGAAAAGCTGCTCAAGGTAGCATCACCTGAAACATTTTTGTGATTGTTACTCACACATCCAATGGCCCATATTGATCTAGCTCGTCATATACACAAGGGAAGGTCTGCAAATGACACGGTTTGGCCTGGAGCCAATATTGGAAATGTTAAATATTTGGCCTAATGATTTTCTTTGTCTGCCTTTGTGCAGTTATTATCACAAAGTCCGTTTTACATAGATCACAAATATTAGCCGAGGAGCAATAATCCCAAGATGCAAATTTCCCCCGGAAAACCGTGTTTTTAAATTTATATTTATTGACCCTCTGACAAAGCTAGAATTTCAATTTGTATGTGAATAGTGGTCTGTGTCTCCTCAGATTCACCCAGAGGTAGTGGTTCCAGTAATATGGAAGAGTGTCCCCTTAAACCTTTAGCTAAGTCTGATAGTGTGACAGTAGCGTGCTGCATGTCCCAAACAGTAAGGGCTTACTTTGAACCATCTCTTTTATCGACTCGACTTCACAGCGTGTAACTGAAGCCTCTGTCATTCCTAATTTAGATAAAAGTCAATTAGGTATGTAATGGTACTCAACTGCGAACTGAGGAGGAGGACCTGGCATTTGCTTTTATGGTGGTTTTATGTGACACAGTCCACCATGCTCGGTCCTAATGTGAAGCAAGGAAACATCATAAAATACGTGTGTGCGATTGATTTAAGTTCTGGATTAGGCTGTACACTGTAAATAAAAGTCATCACAGTGGGCTAACAAGGATGGCTGTGCAGACCTGTGCATGGGTGATCTTCTCTGTTGTTACGATTACAATCACCCATGGGCTTCACTTTATATTGTAGTTTATAAAGTTCTCAGACGTGTGATTTGAGTCAGATTTAAAACAAAAAAATAAACAAAACTGAACCAGTCACTCATTGGCACAATCACAGCTAATGTAAGTGACTACAGCTTTCTGCCTTTTGCACACACTCTAGTGTGGGTACACTATTTCCCTGCACACATACACACTGTTTTTATTGCTCTCCTTCATCTCTAATACACATCAGCGTGTTTCAACCAGATATTTTAGTTGTTCATGGCGGTGAACATGACAGTCCACTTCTTATTCACTGCACAAAAAACGTGCAGAACGCGCACAAATGCATTTGTGCCAACATTTTGGGCATGTTGCTGCGCACGTGTGTTCCTGGAGCCAGATTCATCTTAGAAAATGAATTAGTGCTCTGTTTGTTTGTGTTGTGTCTGCCATGTGTGTGTTAATCAGGTTGGCTGTTTAATGTCTTTCCATGTCAAATAAAACCCTAACAAGTATGAACCCCCCTCCCCCACCGTTAAAGAAGCCTTTGTCTCTGCAGGACCCATACATGTTTGAACCCAGCTGTCACATGAAGGTGGACGAATATGGCTTTTTCATCACTTGGAAGAGCGAGGGAAAGGTACAGCTTTTGTATTTTCTGTCTTGTCTGACTTTTAAAGGATAACATTGAGGAAAACATGTGTGCACACAGTATTTGTTGATTCTCATATTTCTTGTAAACTCACGACCAAACACTTCAATAAATCGTGCAGACTGTCTGAGTGGTTACAGGCGGTGCTCCTTAAATGAAAATTCACACAGCAGATTATTGTTTCATCCCAGTGCCAAAAATGTATTAGTCGAGGGAAAAGCATGCATTAAAATGCAGGGCCTTCAGTCGCTCTGCCCCTCAGCTCTGGAACTCTCTCCCCCCCAGACCTCTGAAATTTGGACTTTCTCCCACTCTTCAAATCTAGACTCAAAACTTCCCTGTTTCAGCCTGCTAATCCCACCTAACTTCTCCCATCCATTCACTTTCTCTTATCTGGCCATTGTCATTTTTTAGCTGTGTTAGATTTTATTGTTTTATTGCTGATTGTAATGTTGTGTTGCTTTTATTGTTCTTATCTTTTTAACAGTGTGCAGTGTCTGTGGGTGTCTTGAAAGGCGCTTTCAAATAAAATCTATTGTTATTATTATTATCATCATCATTATTATTATTATTATTATTATTATTATTAAATAGAAAGCAATCACCTGGAGCACAAATAAGTGTGTTTCTATCTTTCATTCATTCCTGCTGTGTGGTGTTGCAGGATTGGGGGGCTTTGGGACTGGGAATAAAAACTCCCTCTGTGAACTATGAGTAGTTTTTTTTAAAGGTAACCCAGGAACAGAACAAAAACAGGTATTTGGAGCATGACTCTGAGAGGCTCTTAATTATCTGTGGAATAATAATTGTCGTTCGATGCTGCAGGCTATTGTGTTGCATGCTGAGAAGAGGAAATAATTGCTCAAATTTTCCTGTTATCTCCTGCGGCTGTCGTTTTCTTTCCTCTGCCTCCATCTTCATCGTTCTGTGGTGTCCCTGTAGGAAGGCCAGGTTCTCGAGTGTTCCCTCATCAACAGTATTCGTGTTGGCGCCGTCCCAAAGGTGAGTCAGTGTGTTTACGCAACATTCATACCTTCTGTCTCGACCACTCGGCCCAAATACTCCCACAAAGACGCTCCTGAACAGATCTGGGGAGACGGCCCCGACGTCACACATTGTTTAGTTTGCTAGTGTAGTCTGCTGATGGGCTGATTGCTGTGGGAGTCTAAATCCTCCCATTCCTACCAAGGAATCCTCTTACTACCATTTGTGTCTGGATTTTGACATCAAATATTTATCTTTTACCGAGTTTAACTGCAGGATGCATATCTTTTTCACACAATAAAATGCAAACACCACTTGCGTCACATGTTCAGTGCAGCTGGCAACCAAGCATTTATTTTGCCACACACACACACAAGCCCGTGTGGGTTTTCGCATGTAATAAATCTTGATACAGCTCAGCATTGACATTGACATATCATGCCTTTGTGTTTATGATCATTCACAATGAATGCTGGTGTCCAATAACCGTGCCTGTAATTGGGCGGCAGACTGCTCAAACTGCTAAGTCATGAGCTTGACAGGAGACACCAGCCTGTACTGTTTGCATAAGCATTACCTGGATTTATAGGCATTGTTGACAGCCGAAGGTGGTGTGTTTGGTTGGCCCTCTGCAGACGTGTGTGTATATACATGTGAACAGGCACATATAGATACTGCAGCCAGATAGCGACTCCTGTTTGTTCAAAGGCACGGTGCCGCTCTGTAAGTAGCAGGGCTTCTCCTCAGGGGCTAACATGGTTACAGGAGACCTGAGAGCTGTTTCAGATAATCCAATGAAGGAAGAAAAAAAAAACAAAAAAAAAAAGATGAATTGCACTGGAGGGGTCACTGGCTGGCGTTGAAAATGTCATAGCCTATTTCCTGCTGCTGCTTATTCAAATACATCACATAAGTACATCAACCTGCTGCATGGTGATGGTGATGACAGCGACACACCTCGTTCTAAATGAGACCAGAGTTTGTGCTGTACTTCTGTAAATTGTTGCCATGTATTTTCTGTTTCAGTGATTTAAGTTCTCTGGTTTAATCTGTAGAGACTAATGGGAAGTACAGACCATTAGACTAGATTTTAATAAATTCTAGCCTAAATTTAGATGCATTCAAAATCTACAATTCAAAAAAACATCCAAATGTAAAATTGTGGGAGTTCACAGTCTGCATCGTGTTTCATTGATGGATATCCTCTGTATAATTCTTGAGCTTGTATTCAGTGAAACTCATTATTTTCACTATTTCCCAGAAATCTCGGATATTTCTTTCCTTTCTCTGCCCTTGTATTTTTATCGAACATAACGCCTGCTGACTTGTTTTCCTCAGGACCCCAAGATCTTGTCTTCATTTGAAGCCATTGGAAAGACAGAAGCAGATTTAGAGGGCTGCATCATCTGCATCTGCAGCGGCACAGACCTGGTCAACATCAACTTCATGTTCATGGTGGCAGAAAACCCAGAGACAGCCAGGGTAAATACACCGTGTTTCCCCCGCATGGTCAGGGGTTTTAAATGTGTGACTGAGGGTGTAAAATATTCCAATAAGACCTTTGGACTGCATTAGAGCTGTCATGATTTAACCTTTGGTTTATCAGCAAAAGAGGTTGTTGTTTTACTTTACGTTCGTTTTTGCAGTTTTCTCAAAATTGACTAAATGAACAGTGATTTAAGCCCTTTATCACAATTTGCGCAGATTCTCCATTTTCCTATGAATGACAAAGTAGAAGCAGGGCGATTTTAAAATGTTCCATTTTTTCATCATCACTGTTCATTTTTTACTTGAACTGCTCTTTGCTTCTTTTTTATTTTCTGTCCTCCTTTGATCTTTCCCTTCCCACTCATCAATGTAAAACATCCGAGATAAATCTTCGTCCTTATTGATGAGAGGAACTCTCTGACCACCAGGCCCACCGGCTCTTCTTTTAGTCTTTAGATTTTATTTTGCTGACCTCTACTGGCAAACTTACAAATGTTCTACATGTGCGCTCTGTAAACAGCATTGAGCTGACAGTGTGCACATCCCAAACTTTTTGGTGTGTGTGTGTGCGTGTGCGTGTGCGCGCGCGTGCGTGTTTTTGCAGAAATGGATCGAGGGTTTGAGATCAGGGATTCATAACTTTAAGGCCAACAACGTCTGTCCAATGACCTGCCTCAAGAAACAGTGAGTTCATTGTTTTTTTTTAAACAAAATCAAGTCAATAGGTGGCTTTCTTAATTTTTTTTTCCAGCAATATAAAAAAAGATCATGTGTCTGTTAATAAGATCCCTGTGCACCAAATGTTGTATCACAGTCATGATATGCACTTCTCTTATGTAGCTGGATGAGAATGTGTTTCTCAACCAATGTGAACGGGAAGATTCCTGTGAGAGGGTAAGACTAGAATGATGGAATAATTTCTCAAATACTGCATTTGTTTACTCCAGATTTTCTCCCCCTTTTTTTTTTTTTTTTTTTTTTTAATTGTGTACAGCATCACACGGACTTTTGCATCAGGGAAAACAGAGAAGGGGATCTTTCAGGCCCTGAAGGACCTTGGCCTTCCCAGCGGAAAGGTCAGATCACATTAGGATGAGGGTCTGGAGGATGTGTTTTTCAACTGCAGTAGATGGTTTTCATTCTCATTTGCAGAACGACGAGATCGAACAATCAGATTTTACCTTTGACATTTTCTACGCACTCACACAGAAGATCTGCCCTCGCATAGACATAGAAGAATTATTCAAGAAAATGTGAGTTGTTGTTTCTTTGCCTATTGACTACTATTACTCACTACTAAATACTACTGCAGCTTTATTTTAACCTTGAAATAACAGAACACTATAAATACTTAATAGTTCCCTTATATTTATTCTAATGTGTTTTATCCACTGATGAAGAACTGCCCAAGTATCAGTAACTCTGTTAAAATATCTCTGCCCTGCTGCACTAACGTATGTCTGAACTGCCTAACCTGTTTCCAATTTAACATTTTTATGAATAACATATCGCTAAAGTTTATAAAAAGTACAATGATACTTTTTTGTTTGAAAGAAAGCGCCTTTTCTATCCCAGTTTGAGTGAGTGGGTGAGTGTGAGAGGATGTCTATTCAAGAAGCGTAATATTTTTTTCTCTGATTAATTCCTTTGCAGCAATGGGAGCAAAACTGATTATTTAACTGTAGACCAGTTAGTCAGCTTTCTGAATGAAGTAAGCTCTTTATCATTCTTTAACGTCTGTGTAGTTTGCTTGCCTCCACCTGCATTACCACCTTCAAGTGAAATTTCGGGTCGAAGTTGCCCTCCGGCAGAACCTTTTGTAACTCTTTTATAATAAGATGAACAACACATTTAACCTCCAGTCAGCCAGCAAGGGCAACTTCAACCATCTCCCGTTTTCTGTATTCCCATCATCATCCCATTCCCTGTGTTCTTCCTGCCTCAGCTTGCCTCCCTCTGTCTGATTGGTGTTACCATGGCAATGAGAGGGTATAGGTTTCGATCCTCTTGCTTCTTGGTCAGCTACTGTTGCTTTCTACTGTCCTTTGGAATACCTGCTTAGTCACTGTGCAGCTGCATGTGATCTCCCATCGTACTTGAGCCTCTGCTTTGAAGCTTATCTGCCTTTGTGAGTGGGCATTGGTACCCCATGTTTGTTTTGGGGCTGTTTTGAGACCCCTTAAATCTCCCAGCACACACCTTTTCTTTGAAGCACACACCAAACCACTGGAAATGTTATGAATCAAATCAAGTGTGTTTCCTGTAGGTACAAGTGCACTTTCTTAAACTATAATATTAAAGCATTTGAAGGAAAACTAAGATAATATTTAAAAAATTTTATTAAAAAAAAAAAAGGTTCTTAAAGAGTACTGTGACAGTTAAAGCTAACCAATTGCTTGTGAACAGGTTGATAAAGTACACATACTTAATTGAATAAATCTGTTTGTGTATGTTGCCCTACAGAACCAGCGTGATCCCAGGTTAAATGAGATACTCTTCCCATTCTATGACAACAAGAGAGCAATGCAGATCATCGATAAATATGAGCGAGATGTGGAACTGAAGAAGAAAGGTAAGAGACCTGGGCAAAATCATTATGCAGGGATGAATATTTTAGACTGTGCTGCCCCCTACCTGTGCAACTTTAAAAGTGCAGACAGCATACAGGCCAGTCGATTTTGTTAGCAGTTTTTTCTTCATTTCATACAAACAATTCTGCAGTCACCTTCAATATATCCTTGTTCATTCATTCACTGAACACTTATCAACTTATCATTAATTAATTAATAGTTCTTTTACTTTTTATCCTCATATTTAGCCGTTCCATCAAGTATAAGTCAACAGGGCCAGTCCTGTTCAAGACAAATTCCTTCTCCTCCATCCAGGTCAGATGTCCAGTGATGGATTTTGCAGATATTTGATGTCTGATGAAAATGCACCCGTTTTCTTGGACCGGCTGGAGCTCTACCAGGAGATGGACCAGCCGCTGGCCCATTACTTCATCAGCTCCTCCCACAACACTTACCTGACTGGGCGTCAGTTTGGGGGGAAGTCATCGGTGGAGATGTATCGTCAGGTGCTGCTGTCTGGATGCAGGTATAAGTGCCTCAGTGCTCAGTAAGAGGACACTCACTTAAAATAGCAATGTATATTTTAGGTTTTCGTAAACATCCGTTATTAGACTTGTTCTTAATTTCACATGTTTATTACTTTGCATTTCATGTACTTTCCTTCCTGCCAGATGTGTAGAGCTGGATTGCTGGGATGGAAAAGGAGAGGACCAGGAGCCCATTATCACTCATGGCAAAGCTATGTGCACAGACATCCTGTTCAAGGTGAACTGCAACATCTATAAGAATCCTTCAGTCACCTTAAATAATATTGAATTCCAATTTTTCCTCTTAATTGCCTTTTTTTTTCTTCTGTTCCATTTCTTCTAACAGGATGTTATCCAAGCCATTAAGGAGACAGCATTTGTCACTTCAGAGTACCCTGTTATTTTGTCCTTTGAAAACCACTGCAGGTATGTGCACACAAAGCTGTGACTGTAGAGTATTTTTACTTATGTTGGTGCGCTAAATAACCCAACAAATAACAATTTTGTGTAAAACACCAGTAAACCACAGCAGTACAAGATGGCCAAATACTGTGAGGAGATATTCGGGGACCTACTCTTGAAGCAGGCCCTGGAAAACTTCCCGGTAAATAATCTTTCTAGCTCGGGATGACTTTATTATTTGTGTTCACTGTGCAGTCATGCTGTGTTTTTACAGATTGAATCTGGGCGCCCTTTACCCTCTCCAAACGACCTAAAACGCAAAATCCTCATAAAAAACAAGAGATTGAAGCCTGAAGTTGAGCAGAGTAAGCACAGAACTCAGCCCGCTGATCACTGACACTGATGTAGTATCTATAAATTAAATGAGCGTATGTGTCTTTGTCATACAGAACAGTTAGAGGCCTTTAAGAAACACATGGAGGCTGGCGAGACCAACACTTCTGCAATTATTATGGGCGAAGAAAATGAAGACGAGACGGAGAACGGTCAATTAAATATTTTGATTTGGCAACATATAATTTCAATTAAAGTGTCTAAATATGTGATGGTATTGCATAAACTTTGTGCCTGCATTGTGATGTGTTGTGCTTGTGCCTGTTCCCTTAGGAGAGAAGGAGGCTGACGATAAGGATGTGAATTCAGAGGCTCCCAGTAGTCTGTCAGAGGCAACTAGTGAGAAGGAGTCCAACAGCGTCAAGTCAAAAAAAGATGAAGAACGCAATAACAGTATAAAGAAGGTGACTGAAGATTGTCTTTGGATATCTGCGATACCTTTAGGAACTATAAATACATGCAATGTATCTAAAATACAATTCAAGTACAGATGAAAAACTGAGATATAAATACTGAAACAAATATTTTAATGTTTGTGCTTCCAGGTCCCTGAAGATGAAGTCACAGAAATATCTGAAGCAACGGATGCCACAGATATCTCAGAAGCATCCGACCAAGACAATAACAAAAAGGTACACTAAAGTAAAAGCCCTCAATTTCTGTTAAGAAAAAACAAACAAAGCAAATGTCCTAGACTGTTCAGACCAGGGCATCACAACTGTATGTGCAAGAGTTTTCACAAGGGTCCCCATTCCTGTGCAGGGTGGGGCGGAGGAGGAGGAAGAATCTGAAGAGGCTCTCATAGCTCAGTACACCTATGTAGGTGCCACCACTAACATCCACCCATACCTCTCAGCCATGGTCAACTATGCACAGCCAGTCAAGTTCCAGAGCTTTGATGCGGCGGAGGGTAGGCGTATGTTTGCTTTCAATACTTCTTACGAACCAATTAATATTTAAATAAAACCTCACAAAATGATTTTTGTTCCCCATTTTTCTGTCTTTCAGAAAGAAACATCTACCACAACATGTCGTCTTTTAATGAGTCTGTTGGTCTGGGCTATCTGAAGACGAATGCCATCGAATTTGTCAAGTATCCTTCTCATAGGTTCATGCCTGTGCTGCAGGACTGTAGCATTACATTACCATGAACAGCATGGCGTATGCAGAAGAGGTTGTGTTGACATATTTATTTGCTAAAAGTAACGGTCACCTACAAGCAAAGCTATTGGAAAAAGTACTAGTATTTAATTTACAGCTCTAGAGCAACAGACTTGAAATGTTGGTATATTCTTTCAACACTAGGGGGAACCAGGGAAAAAAAATACACGAGGAACTGTTTTCAATGTGCAACAACCCTTTCATGGAATTATCTTGATCAAAAACGTTTATGCCAGATACTAAATCTGCACTGTGAAATGTGTCTGCTGGCTGGGCCTAAAAATGGGCGTAATACATTTTTGCAAATGGAATTTCATGTTCTCTGCCAGTGAGACTTTTGTGTGAGTAAGGCTATTATTTTCAATGTAATAGAATCAAACACTTTTGAGGTGATTAAACTGATGTGGGACATTTGGAGCTGCAGATTTTTGGCCATATTTGTTTCCACTGCTGTTTGGGAAAAATGAGGTCTCAAGAGGCTGCTGTGCCCTTGGAGTGCGTGGCCTGGCGCATGCACGGCTTCTCTGCATCGCCAGTGGGACTGTTGTCCCAAGCTGTTCACGCTAAAAATAGAGCTGTAATGTGTGTCGGGCTCAGATGCCTACGTAACATGATGCACACATGTTTTAAATCTCATCATGAAAAAAAATAACTAAATTCCTGAGCATTACTGCAGCTACAACAAACGTCAGATGAGCCGTATCTACCCCAAAGGGGGCCGCGTGGACTCCAGTAATTACATGCCTCAGATCTTCTGGAACGCCGGCTGCCAGATGGTCTCGCTCAACTTCCAGACCCCAGGTATTGCAGTACACACATGACCTCTGACCTTACATACACTCATTCACTACACACAAGGTACATCTTACGCACATTGTACGCAAGTGTGTATTTAGATTTGCATAGGATGAGCCTTAAAGGAGCAGCATGAAGTGAGGTTTTTAAAGCTTACATTTCACGAAAAGCATCCTTGAGCAAATATTTTATTTCAAACATTGTATTCTAAATGCAGAAAACAGTACATATTATCTATGCAATATAGAAAATACATGTTAGACTGTATAAATAACTGAATGTGGAAAATTAAGAAATTTTCATACCTGTCTAAAATAATAAATCATCACCTCCTTTAACAGTGCAGTTATGATGTTATATGTGCAGTTATATGTCTGTTTTTTCCACAAATGCAATGTGTATACATTTGCCAAGATGTTGAGCTATACTTTTTATTCTTCATCACATCGTAGGAGTGATGTGTTACACACTTTGTGTTTTTTTTATTTTCCCAGACCAGGTTCTGCTCCTCCAATAACATCCACACATGCATGTGCACGCACACGCGCGCACACACACACACACACACACACAAACACACACACACACACACACACGAACACACAGTGAATGTTCGTCCACAGCTGCTGCTTCATGGCCAGAGGCAAAATTAGTTGAAACATATGGCCTGCTGGGAGCAAAGCATGTACAAGGTTGGAGCTTCTGTGATGGAGTGATAAATGTTTGGAGGGGAGGAGCACAAAGATGTCAGAGAAAATGTATCTATAATATCTTTTTTTTTTTTTAAAGATAAAACTCTTTTTTTTTTGTTTGAGTTCAGTAATCATAATTGGAGATTTTTCTGTGGGTAAGAACAGCAAGTCTCGGTCTCTGAACTCCCCTTTGATTCTCTCTGTCAGATCTATCCATGCAGCTGAACCAGGGGAAGTTTGAGTACAATGGCTCCTGCGGGTAAGAACAGCTCCTCAGTCCTGCCTTTTCCAATTCCCATTTATTTCAGATTCTCTCCTTTCCACCGCTCTTAGAAGATCATCAATTAAAACATGTCACATTCCATTAGTGGTTGCCAGCAGCGACCACGTCTGTCTATTCTATTAGCCAATGAGTGCTTTGGGGGAGCACACGGATCGTCCGCCTCCGAGTGTCTCTGCAGTCATCTCTCTCTTCCTTTCTCCATCCTGCCAGCTTTAATACACCCCCCGAGGAAGAAGATTTTACTGCTAATGTTGAAAGTCTCGTGTATAAGGATTGGGGCTTTTACAGACACCAATCATCACTAATCACTCTGAAACTGTGCCCACCACATGCACACATAGGCACAAAGCTACCATATATCCATATTTGCATCCTGCTAGAGAGGCAATTAAATAATTTGTATCATTAATTATATATTTCATGAAATCAGCATTCTCATATGAAAATCAAAGGTAGAATAATCAAGGTGTTTGCATTTTCCGTGTGTGTCAGCTACTTGCTAAAGCCCGACTTCATGCGGCGATCAGACAGAATGTTCGACCCTTTCTCGGAGACACCGGTCGATGGCGTCATTGCTGCACACTGCAGTGTTCAGGTGTGGTTCTCTGATATTTTGAGCATATAAATATGATTTATATTTAGTGTTAAATTAGAACATAAACTGTCAACTGTCCATTGCATTTATTTGAATGCAATGGACGGTTTCAGCCTTGGTTCTTTATCTTTCCTTGTACTTTCAGTATTTTTGACTACATCAGTGATATTTTTTTCCCCCTGTTAAATCAGAAATATTCCTAACATTGTCCGTTTTTCATTTTAGGTCTTCTCTGGACAGTTCTTGTCAGACAAAAAAATTGGCACATACGTTGAGGTGGACATGTACGGGCTGCCAACAGACACCATCCGCAAGGAGTTCCGCACACGTATGGTGATGAACAATGGGCTAAACCCAGCGTACAATGAAGAGCCCTTCGTGTTTAGAAAGGTAGATATTAGAGGAATGCAGAGGACAATAAAGATGGCAGTAGCAAGGACTGAAGAGGAAAGAGCAAAGCATCCAGGCTGCCAGCACAATGATAGCAGGAAAACAAAGCGTAGTAAAAATGTACCAGGATAAACAAAAAAACAAGTACGGTGCTAGTGGAGTAAGAGGAAAAAAAACAGAGTCTGTCTGGGGAGAAAAAGAGAGAGAAATGTGTTTAATAGTGCTTCTCTCAGCAGAATGAGGAGTCTGTCATCCATGACTATGACTCCAGCTTCTCAACACACACCATCAATCACAGGGCTGCCGCAGTGCTGCTCCGCTCAGGCACGCACAAACTTACACAGTGTTATCAGAGGGTCATCGCAAGTAGAGCGGCTTCTCTCACACCTACTTACAGACCCAAATGCCCTCCAACACCGCCATGATGCCTCACTCACAGACGCGGCGGTGCTGAGGTGGCTCGGTAAAAGACGCACAGTGAGAGCACGTGCATAAGAGCAAGGTTATGTTTTTATGGAAGCATACTTACACACACACGCACACACACACACACATATACACACACAGATAGATCCTAGCAGCTATTCATCTCTAGAGAGTATTCTGCAGTTTTATCTCTCACCTCCTCCTTTGTTTTGGTATTAATCATCCTTTCTATGCTCATATCTCCACTCATGCCCAGTTAAGACTCTTCTTCAAGGCTTCTGACACATGTTTACAAGATGTACTGCAATGGACATCTCCACTCACCACGCATATGGAGTTGTCACCAACATATGCACTATCAGGCTTTTTCCAATATCACATAGTGACCGTCCTTAAAATGTGTTCTGTCATTTCAACCTTTTCCTGTTTATTTAACTGAGCAAATTCTGCTTTAGGACAATTTGTGTTTTTCCCCAGCACCAAAAGCACTTACTGTTCCACTGGGCTGATTATACCAATGAATTTATGCATCCTCTCATTTTATTTCCCAGGTAATTTTACCAGATCTGGCAGTTCTGCGCATCGCCGTGTACGACGATAACAACAAACTGATTGGACAACGCATCCTGCCCCTGGACGGCCTGCAGGCCGGCTACAGGCACATTTCACTGAGGAATGAAGGCAACAAGCCCCTCTCATTGCCCACCATCTTCTGCCAGATCATCCTTAAGACCTATGTGCCCGACGGCTTTGGCGGTGAGACCAGCGTCACACTCTGAATACAAATAATTACAACTAAATAATGATACTGCTCTGCCTTGTTTTACTGATCATTCTGTTGGGAGCCAACAATAAAGCTGCCTTTGTAGCCTGCTGGGAAAAGAGAAAAAAAGGAACTCAATAACTGCCTCTGGCCTGGTTTGAACATCCAGATAATGGCATGGTGTAAATGATGATGACACCGAAGCTGTTGTAATAGGCATTCCAAAATAGCATCTGCATACAAATGAGCAGCTATTGGAGTTGTCATTATATAAAGCCAAAGGGCTTGTGCAGGAGCAGCCCATTACTGTAAGCATTAGCTTTGTGCTCCAGGATCTGCTGCTGGAATCATGTCTCTACTGGGAGCTCTCCATAATTAAATTTGCTACAGGAAAAAACAGCTAAATTTGTAGTTCAGCTTCACTTATGTTAGTATGATGGAGCAAGAAGAGAGACTTCAGTAATTCCTTTTTACTGTATTATTTCCTTGAGTAATCAGTCTCTTTTGTCTCAGCAATTGTGGATGCCCTCTCAGACCCCAAAAAGTTCTTGACCATTGCAGAGAAGAGAGCTGACCAGATGAAGGCACTGGGGATTGACACGGTACTTCATAACACAAAGTCCTGATCACGTCCTGAATTGAAAATAAATTTAAAAACATTTTGTACCACCCCTTTTTCCCCCTAGAATGATATAGCAGATGTTCCCAGTGGAAGTTCAAAGGGTGACAAAAAGGGAAAGGGGAAAGGAGAAACGGTGAAGGCCAGTGTGACACCACAGGCGAGCTCAGACATGGCTCAGACCTCCAACACCACCCAAAACAACACAGCAGAAACTAAGAAAGGTATACACTGCCTCCAGTATAGAAAATGCATTCCTTTTAAACAGATTTTATGCTGTGTTTGACTCTAATCAACACTTGACTTGGTTCCAGATCCTGCACTTGTGCCTAACGTCAGCATCGATGACCTAAAGCAAATGAAGGTTGGTAATACAGCCACTGGCCTTCCTTTAATGCAGTCAGTTTCACACTGCAGTCATTCCCAACCATTTTATTGGCTTAGATCTTTACAAGATGAAAAAATACCCTTCTCTACTATTGCAGACATACCTTAAACTGCTAAAAAAGCAACAGAAGGAGCTCGTTGCTTTAAAGAAGAAACACTCAAAGGTAAGTGGTTGCTCGTTCTCCAGCTGCTTTATTGGTCATGCAAAGAAGTGGCTGCTTGCTCAGCTAAAGCTTTCATCTTCCACTGACCACCTCCTGAACCCACTCCCTGTCTGCCTATTACAAACACACATGGTCCATAATTAAGGTTTTGTAGCTAATTAAATCTAAGATTAATATTCCTTTGACAGACTCACTGTTTTAATCCAAATGGCCTGGACAGGATAACACGTATTCAAGTTAATATGCCTGCCTGATTATAATTGATTTAACAGAAAATTGCAGCATTTCAGCTGCCTTTTTGATAGTTTTAGAATCAATTTTAGGCTTTGTTAAAGCTGAAGGATGTGACTTTTATTCTGTTTTCAACAGGATCAAAATGCAATGCAGAAAGCTCACTGCACCCAGGTGGACAAGATGGTGTCCCAGCATGATAAGGAAAAGATGGTCTTGGAGAAACTACTGGACAAGTCCATCAAGAAACGAGGGTAGGCAATGGGATAACATGAGGAACCAGTACCAGTAATACATGTTCATTTTCTGCTTCCCAGCCTGTAAAAAAAACTAATGCATTGTGTCTCCTCACAGGGAAAATAACTGCCAAGAGTTAAAGAAGGAAACGGAGGATAAAATCCAAACACTGGTTACTGACCACAAATCCAAGGTAATGCAAAACCTATAACCAGCTTCCTCTTTATCAGCCTAACACTTGCTCAAACAGCACCCTCATGTCAGTCAGAAGTGTTTTAGAGTGCATTTGAGTGTGCATTCTGTCGTTGTTTAACTCCTAGGTAAAGGACATCACTGCGCAGCACACTAAAGAGTGGTCAGAGCTCATCAGCAGCCACAGCAACGAGGAGCAGGAGATGAAGGACGGCCACGTCACGCAGCAGTGCGAACACCTCAAGAAGCTCCTGGCCACCGTGCAGGAGCAGCAGACCATGCAGCTCAAACTCATCCAAGAACGGTGAGAGACTCATGCTCCTCAAACAGAGCAGGCCTGAAGGGGCAGCATCTGAGCTGAAGAGTTGCTGTTTGTTCCACAATGGCAGACAGAGCAAAGAGATGCGTGCCAACCAGGCCAAGATGTCCATGGAGAACAGCAAAGCCATCAGCCAGGACAAGAGCATAAAAAACAAGGCAGAGAGAGAGAGGTGCATCCAGCTGAGCCCATCTATGACATTCACGTTTGCTGATTGACCAAGGAACTTGTTAAACCAATGTGAGCTATTTTCATCGTTTAGGAGAGTAAGAGAGTTAAACAGCAGCAACACCAAAAAGTTCTTGGATGAAAGAAAAAGGGTAGGTGGTCATTTATTGATGCATGTTCACCTTCAGGAAAACCTGCAGTATTCATGTATACATCAGAATGTTTGATGATAACAGTTTCTTTCACTTTTTCTCGAGTCATGCCTTATCTTTGCTCACAAATGCAGGTAGGGAATGAAGTAAAAGTCATTTAGCTTTAGTTTGATGGCTTTGATCGGATAGGAAAGCGGCTCTTTGTTTATTCCCTCAAACATTACAGCTACAGCTGCTATATGAGATTGATGGTTCAAGAGGCTTAGCTTTAAATAGGCTACTGCTCCATGTCTTCCACCCAGCATCAGTCTGACTTACTGTAGTCGGACCAGCACTTAATTTGATACATCATAATCATTCAACTGTGACATTTCTGTCCCTAATATGTCTGTAGCTGGCTATGAAGCATCAGAAGGAAATGGAGCAACTGGAGAAAAACCAGAGAGAACAGTTGGAGAAACTTGAGAAATTCAATGAGCAGGTACAAACACACACAAATAAAAGGAGCCGCTTACATCAACACCATCAGGTGTACAGTTTATGAAACTCTGGGGACATTAATGTTCCAATGACCGACCAGAGGCTGTAGTTTGTATCATTTCTGCTCTAAACCGTATGTAATTTTTCTGGAAGTGTTGGCTACCATCAGAAAGACCTCAGTTAACTCTAAAAATGCTAACCTCCAATGAGTTTACCATTTTTGTTGACTTCATCCTACATTTCTTCCCATTAAAGGGCACCTTAAACTATGTGCTAACAGTTGAGCAGACTTCCCAGCCGGTGGGAAATACACATCTCATCATCCCTCCATATTATGTTGCCATCTGTTTCCTGTACATGTCTAACATGTATGCACACATTCATCTGATTTTAATTTGCTTCTTCCAACACAGCTTTTGAAATCACACCATGCAAACAAACTGGTTCAAGGTAGGCATCGCTACCTCACTCAAGTCCTCTTCTAACACGCAACCTTTGTATCCGTCACTTTCACTCTGATCCCTTCAGGTCATTTTATTCATCACTTCACGTATATGCAACTGCCGTTTGTCTCCACGGTTCCTTGATATTTCATTTGCTGCTATAAACAGCAGTCTTGAAACGAGTCACTCCAGCTCATCATCATTTGCTTTTATGCTACGTGATGTCACACTCTGCCGTGATTTTGTGTTACTCATCAGACATCACTCCGATCAAGCATGTGGTATTTGTTGTCTGCCAGAAACTGACGGGAGCCATTACTGGTGTGTTAGAGAAAGGTGCAATTTCTTTCAAATGAGCTAAATTTTGACAGTGTTTTGCATCAGGGTGTTATTAAATGAGTACATTCCCTGCTAAACGACTCAGTCTGCATCAAGCAAAGCAAAAATTAAAACCTTGTAAATCGCTAATAAACCAACAGCTCTCGTAATCAGCCCATCGTGTGTCTGGTTGAAATTTGGGGTAACATGCCTCAGTGGGAAACTCAGCCTCTGACTGACTGGTTTCATCCTCTCCAAGGCCAAGGACATGCAGCAGATGGTGAAGTTGGAGGAGGAGATGGACCGCAGACCTGCCACAGTGGTGTGAATGACTGAGACAGACACACACGCCATCACACACACACAAGCAGCTGCAGAAACAACATGGACTGTCCTATAACCCTGTACCATGACCATGACCCACACTTACTTTTTCATTTCCACGCACAAACACACTGGTCACCCTCACCACCACCCAGCTACTGCACACACTCCACCCACTAGGTTTACACCACTGGCAGTCAGATTTGCTTATGTATTGGAAGAGTTTAAGTAGCAGAATTCACATTCCTTTCTGCAAACTAAGTTTCTCCCTTTCACTGACAATGTTCTGTAGCTACAGAGGGGCACAAATCACCCAAGTTGTTTTTTTTTAATTATCCAGCTACCTGCTGCAGAAATGGGGGGTTTAAGTGAAGTTTATTTAAAAGATTTTATGTCAATGCAGCACAAATGATTATTTTATGAATTACACTGTATGACACAGCAGTCCTGTCCCAGGCACTTAAGAGGTGATCATAACAATTACATGTCCAAAATGTAGCAGTGCACTACTGTAGGGTCTCTCTTTCAGTAAGAATGTATAAAAAAAACTGTAAGAGTGACAAATTGTGGGTCACCCACTTCTACAATGCAAAGCTGACAAGATGTCTTATTGTTACAGCCCTCTGTTAACAGGTTTTCTGAGTCAGGAGACTATAAAGGGATCATAGTAGACTCATGTTCACTTTGAATATTATTTTCCTATTTCCCTGCTGTTTTCTTTAAACAAACGAGCAGTTACTGAAAATTTTAAACTCAGTCTTTTATGTTGACGTGAAACAATTTAATATATATTTTTGATCTATTACTTTTGCTCAATTATTGTAAGCTCAAGGCTGCAAAACTGAATATTTTATACTTTTTAACTTAAAATCTTATGTACTATGCAAAAAGAAAATCCAAACAAAATTGCCTAATATTTAACCTGTCAAAAAGAACAGAACTCTAAAAATTATTTAAGCTTTAAAGTGACGTTTGTTTGCATCCTGAGTAGTTGCAACACAGAAATTATCTAATTAAAGAGGGCAAGTACATGCGAGTCAAAGTCTGCATCAACCTAAAAATCTGTAAAGTTTTCACTGGTAAAACATCAATTCTGCTGTTAAATATCATTCCTGCTTTCACTGGCTAGTCCATCGCTGTCAGTTAAAACTTGAGCAGAGCCGTCAGGTCTCCGCTCATTGATGCATTGTTGAAGTGAAGTGTTCCCTTAATAGCTTCTTGACTGCACACCAGCACGCTCTTTTCTTTTTTTTTTTTGTCGTTTTTTGTTTTTTGGGAGGGGGGTCAGCCTGATTTATACGACAATTATTTAACACAAAAACGCAGGATGTGGCTGCCGCACATGCGCTTCAGACAGGACCAGACGGGTTCCCTCTACAGACGGTTATAGGAAGCTTCAGTGTATGCAGCTCTCCAGGACTTAAAGGCCACTGCAGAGAAAGAATTGTTACTTGAAAGTATATAATCCTGTGGATGCTCTTGTAATTGTGCACATAGAATTATTTACTTTGTTTGGTGCACCAATAAAAAAAAAAAGACAAGTCAAGTTTTGTCCAATTTTGTTTTTGTTTTGTTGTTTTTTTCCCTGCTGTAACACACAAAGGGTAGATGGGATGTTTTGTATATATGGAATGTAAGTAGTCTCCATCAGTTTTTGACCAATTGTCCTCTGTCTTACAAGGGCTTATGGGATTTTTTTTTCTAATCTGCCACTGCAGGCGTTGTTCAGTCCGCCCTCACTGCACCACACACAGTGTAACGCTCTCACCTCATATCTAGTGCAGAGATACAAGTAAAAGTGCTTTTAAATTTTAATCCATCATTTATAAATGTGCCACTTGGTGTCTACTAGGATGTTCGGATTATTTTATGAATGACAAAATGCCAAACTAAGAGGTTATTTATACAAATATATAAATAAATGAATATATATTAGATATAACGTGTAGTTTAAGATTACTGTTCATTAGAGGCTTTTTTGCACTAGTTGAATGTTTCTGTTGTGTGACTACATGTAACCTTTGGCTATCTAGTTTGTCAACACAGTCAAATTATTTTTGCAGAGCCACATCACTGATTTGATTTTCTCAGTTTCTATACTGTTTTCGTTCTTTTCAAACTGTAGCTTGTCAGAACCCGTCTGTGCATTGTTTTGTTTTGTTTTTTTGTATTTATATTGTGTTGTTGAACTTAAAAGCAATGAAAATACTGTTGTTATCGAACTCCTTTAATACTGTTTTATAGTATGTGTATCAATAAATCAGGTGTAAAACGGGAGGCTGCCCAGCTCATTTTGTCTGAATATTCCCAGTTGCACAATAAAGAATATTAGAATAAAGCGTTCAAGTAAATTAAATAACCCATTTGTCCATTTTGATGAAAACATTATCTATTTTGTCAAGTCTAGATCTGCTGAGAGCTAATTATTTTCTATTCAAAGTGTCATGGTGATCAGAGGAGGCGCTCGGGACACCCCCGCACTCATTTCAAAAACAATGACTGCTGCAGTCTCAACACAATCAGCAAGTGCAGAATGAATTCATGCGTCCTCTCTAAAAACACTCAGCTCTGCCGCTGGAGCCTAATTGTTATTATAAACCAAGTGTTTGTATTAAATGAATGAATAAAGCCTGTTATTGTGCCTGCGTTGCCCGGCAACTCCGCAGCAGTATAAAGCCCGGGTGATGGGTTTGTTTTGGCTGTTTTTCTTTGTAAGATTTACGGGTCCGCGTCGTAGAAAAGCATTTTAAGCGCCATTCCGCATCATGTTCAAGGCACAGGGCAAGTCCGGTGGACAGACGGGCATCAAGATCCTCCTGGAGGCGATGTCTAATGACAAAGTCCACCTGGCCCGGTTCGTTCTGGACGCGCTTGATGGAGAAATTGTTGACTCTAAAACAGCAGACGCCCAAACGCCACTGATCAGCTCCATCCTGCTACCAGAAGGTCACACTCGGTGCAAGTTTGTGGAACTTTTGCTTCAGCGAGGAGCCAGTGTGAACCACCAGGACGGGAACGGGCGCACCGCTCTTAGTTACGCATGTGAGAACGGCTACCTGGACGCCGTGAAGATACTGGTCCGAAACAACGCTGACCCGGAGATCGTAGACACCGGGGGAAATACCGCATTAATGTACGCGGTGGTAGCGGGTCACGCACCGGTAGTTGAATTTCTGGTGAGGGCTTTCAAGAAGCTGGGTCTTCAGATAGACCGGCAGAATAAAGTCGGGAACTCGGCGGCTAAAATTGCACACTTTCTTGGCCACACAGAGTGCATCTGCGCGCTCAAGAGCGCTTCAAGGAAAAGTGGTGTGGCCGAGAAAGAAGGTCTGGGAGCTCCGCAACAGCGCCTGGATGACGTGTACGACAGGTTCGACAACAAAGTTGGATATTTAGTGGAAAAAATTAATCTCCTTCAAACTAATGATCGCGAAACGTGGCGAATAGCTCCGAACACTTTTCTGCAAAAAAGGCTTCGAAAAAAACCGAGCGGGCTGCCATCGATGGGCTCTATAGAAGAGTCTGAAACAGAGAAGGACGCCTCCTCTTCACCGACGCAGGAGCTCGACTTCTCCGGAGTCCTGAATCCCACAACTGCGCAGCGCCTGACCGCACCTGCTGATTATCTCCCCCCTCTTACTCAAAACCGTGAAGCTCAAAAACAGCTGTCCTTTTCCCCCCGACCGAACAGAAACACTTTCGAACTCGGCGCACCGTCTCCACTAAGTATTTTAATGACTCCCATTAGGGGAAGGGATGGGCAAATAACGAAAACACCAGACTGTGTCGTGCGTAGTTTTCACGACAGCTACTATCAGAAAAGATGCAGTCTGCCAACCAGCTTCCTCAGCCCCACACCACCGGAGCGCACGCTGGAACCTGTGCGTAAATCCAAAACCATAAGGAAGCGCGAAGCGTCTCTTTGCAGGGATGGAGCATCGCGCAAAACTGCCGCCGCGTCAGCCACAACTTCTTCAGCCTGGAGCGACAAACTTTTTTGCCGATTTACTTCCCCAGAGTTTAGAAAGCACGGGAAAGTGTTGGAGGAGGAGCCCAGGATGGCTCCAGGGCGCATGCCTCGGTCAGAAACGTTTCCTCAGGACATAACGCATCCCCAGGTGGGCAGTAAACGCAGCATCGACAGCATCAGCTCCGTCATGTGCGAGTTTGACTTCCATCTGAGGACCCAAAAGCTTTAAACCAAAAACATAAACACCTTAAGAAGTGTGTAAACGTTCTAACGCATCTATCCTGGAAGGTTTTTTTTCAGCACCTGACTTCATTTAAATCAATCAAATAATAAGTATATCAAACCAGTCTAAAGTCTTTTAAATTCAACTGCAGCACCAGCGCGCAATGTCCAACTTGCTTTTGGGTTCAGGAGTTTATATAGACCGACTTCTTCTTCAGAGGGTGGGGTTACCCGCAAGGTGAAGGTGACGTTGTGTGCCTCATTCCTTTCACTTGGTCAGCATTTTACATGTACTGTTTAGCACTACAAGTTCTATGGAAATAAAAGCTATTTTCAAAATTCCATTTTTGAATGCCCTGCTTGCTGTTTTCCCGATGAGCCAACAAATAAAAAAGCATTTCACGCTGCTCGGGTCAATTAACTAGTATTTATTTTCTTAATTGAAATGTACGATGCATGTTATCAGGGTTTACAATAATGTTGACAGTGAAGAGATTTTAGCTTTCTATGGTGCAACTGAGCTGCATCCTTGCAGAAGAGGAGCTTCTGAGTGCGTGTGTAGGTGTGTGTGTGTGTGTGTGGGGGGGGGGGGGGGGGGGGGGGGG
>BJFM01000169.1:301081-313975 GCA_016586285.1 Arothron firmamentum
TGTGTGTGTGTGTGTCTGGGGTGGGATTAAGGGTGAGAGGATGACAGAAAAGGTGTGTAAAATATAAACACTTCTATATCAGTAACAGATGCACACCTCTTAGCTCCAAATAGAAAAGAAACTAGTCTGATGGAAGAAATTCTCTTTTTTTTTTATACACTCAAACTGTGCTACATTTAAATGCATTACAGTATCATAAATACAGGGTTGTGTGTTCTCATAAACAGCATTGGAGTATTGCTTAGGTGATGTCACTGCCAATGCACTTTTAGACACGTGAATGAAAAGAAACACAAAAGGCCACACTACCAAAAAATAAACCTTCCGGTCCAATAAATAAATAAATACTTTAAAATGTCATACAAAGTTCTGACATTACCCTTTTTTTCCCAACATTTAATGGAAGTTCTCTCTAGAAATGTAAGATAATATATATATTTAGCATTTTTAGTAACAGTTATGGTGGGTTTATTTGGGATATTTCTTGTATCTTTAAGCAAAAACTGGACTATAAACAGTAGGAAAGATCTCTTCAGAAACGCTAGTCAATACTGCTCATATCACAATGGTTACGATACACAATAAAATACTGCAAATTATCAAAACTGTACAGGTTTTCTCTAAAATACATTTTAGCTGTGAGACGAGAGACGCAGGAGAGCTGGTCTCTGTCAGTCAGTGACCCGTCTGTGTTCACCGCTCTCACCCGGAGGGGCCATGCTGCCTCCAGCCCGTCGGCAGGCCGTATGCAGCTCTTGCTGATGGCTGTTGGAGTTCGACACCGAGCTGGAGATGGCAGCGAGCGGCTCAGCCCCCTGCTGGAAGTCCCTGTTGCACAGTGGACTCCTCTTATTTAATTTTCTCTGTTTTGGAAAATGTGTTCCATTGATATTCGTCTAACTAATCTACACGGTTACAGGTGAGATTTGGTGGCCCGCCGCCGAGTAGCGGGGTGCTTTGGCTGGGTGAGGGCAGTGTCACCCCCCCCCCGGCGGCGTGTGTATTTGTGTGTGTTTACAGTGGAGACGAGGACAGGAGTCTTGGCCGACGTGTTCAACGATGGCGATAGTGTCTCATGAGGGGGACAATACAGGAGGGAGGTCCGGACATCTTGAGGAAAGGGTGCTGGAGGAGGTCCTGGGCAGTGGCTCTCTGCGAGGGTTCCCGCACTAGCATCCGGTCCAGGAAGGATCGCAAGACAGAGGACACCTGAGGAGTTTATCAAGGTTAAAATCAGGTTAGGTTCCAAGCAATCAAGCACCCCAAGTGACCAATCAGCTGTCTGAAGACTCAGATCAGTTGCAAACCTGCAGCCGCGTTAGGGATAGTTTGGACATCCCTGTATTAGCATGCTAGCATTGTAGCTGTGACGATGTTGGCTAAAAGACAGCAGTGTTTCACTGCTGCAGGTGGAGGCTAACAGGGGTCCTTAAGCCAAACTGGGCTAAGAGGGAGTGACACAAGCTCTGCCTGATTGATTCAGATAATCACACCTAAAAACCTCACTAGAGAACAAACCTATTGGTCGGAAGAATGCTGCAAACGGAATTATTTTAAGTTGGTCAACAATGTGCGTGAGAAAAAGGCCACGATTTTAAATTACTGACAACTCCTTTGCATTTAAAAATCAGTGAATATTTCAGTTTTTACCTTGTGAGACTCTTTTAACCTGGGAGGCAGGTTATCTCGTATCCGCCTCATGGCCTGTAAAGGGGGTTCGTTGAAGTAAGGGGGCTCTCCGTCCACCATCTCAATCACCATGATGCCCAGAGACCAGATATCCACCTGGAAGCAGACAGACGTGACTCCATACACATGCAGCGCAGTGAAAAAAGCAGCAGATTTAAAAAAAAACAAAACAAAACAAAACGTATCCTGCACCTCTGTGCCGTATGGTAGCCTGGAAATAACCTCTGGAGCCATCCAGTAGGGGGTGCCCACAAGGGACTTCCTTTTGGGCACCTCTTTGGAAACTTGGGCACAAAAGCCAAAGTCTGACAGCTTTATCTGTAAACACAAAAGGATTTTTGACTCCATCATGTCGGTGTGTCAGGTGCCTCAGAAACACTGTTTGGGTTCACAGAGGCAGTGAACCATCTTGATGAAGATCCTAATTAATCTTATATTATCAGCTTGTTAGGAGGCATCAGGCTGGATTTAATTACTGGGGAACAAATAGTAATTGATGCCAATGACTCTCTGGCATAGACTGTTGACAAGTGGGCCCAGTAAAAAGGTCAGTGCGTTTGTGTGTGTGTGTGTGTGTGTGTGTGTGTGTGTGTGTGTGTGTGTGTGTGTGTGTGTGTGTGTGTGTGTGTGTGTGTGTGTGTGTAAAAACCCCACATGGGCCTACCCTGCCATCACTGGTCAGGAGAATGGAGTCGCTCTTTATGTCCCTGTGTATGACACCCTGTGTGTGCAGGTAGGACAGGGCCCTCAGCACCGACAAACACACAGTGGCGATCTGCTCCTCGTTCATCCTGTCAGAACACACACACACGATAGCAACTTACACACTTAAAAAGCAGAAACAGTGCTGGTATGTATGTTAGTTTTCTCCCAACACCATTCCAACATCCAGAGTATTAAAGCTTCAGATAATTAAGTTAAAATGTCTAATAATAGTCTTTTGTCATTTGAATATTAATAAAAATGTTTGCTGCTACAGCCTGGTTTATTGTTCTGCAGTTTAGATGGCAGAGAACCTCCCCTTTAGCCTGCAGCAGCTGCAGCTTTGATGCGCCACGCAGGCGGGAGGATCCCATATGGAGCGAAGGGGCAATGCAGCGCGTCCGACTGAGCTCGCACAGGAATTCTCGGCTCCGCTGAACATTAACATCGAGGCCCAGCTGCTCAGCCACGGTCACGTGTGCACGTACAGTACATGCGCACAAATAAAGACTCGCTCGCTTGCAGGCACGCATATGCACTACCTGTGTATTAAAAGTATGCTAATGCTGGCATTTCCTTACAAGTGACAGCTCGGTTGAAGAAACACGGCTGGAGGTATCAATGACAAATTTACAGAATGAGGAAGAAACCTCAGGTCCACACACACGCACACATGCGTGAAGTCATAGAGTGGCAGCACATGCATGTATTTGCAATGTTGAAAGTGACAAATGACAATTTAGAAAGAAACGTGTATGCACAGACAATTCACTTTTTACTGCCTCTTTCTTTCTCCCACCCCCTCCATCTCTCTCTCTCTCTAACAGACACCAATAAGCATGCAAGTAGGAAGAACTGGTGAAAAAGAAATGACTTCAAAATGGTTTTAATGAGTCTGTGATGGTTGCCACGAGGATGAGATTTACACACCCACCTACAAATGCTGAATCCCAGTAACGTCGAGGAAATTAACAACCTCAAAAGGGTAGCCAAAAGCTGCGATTGAAATGATTCCAGACTACAAAAGGTGCTGCTTCTGATGCACCTGTTAGCATGTTTTAGCATTCGTATGCACACAGAAACTCTCCCTGTTACACACACACACGCAAAACACACACTGGACTCAGAAACACCTGTGAGGAAAACTATTTAAGATCCTTCATGGATGTATTTGAGGCACTCAGCCCAACCATAGCCTGTTCTTAGCATCTGACACTGCACGCTGCTAATGCTGACACTCTGCGCAAATGACTGTAATTAAACATCAACTGCAAAGTAAGTCTGAAACAATGCGGCAAGAACCTTCAAATGTGATGCCACAACACACATCAGGCGATTTGGAAAAGTTGGAGGGGAATAAAGCCTAAACCTGCATTAGTTTATTCTTTTATACACATACAAAACAGCAAATGCTCCTTTCTTACCTGGTGTGAGTCACGATGTCAGTGAGCGCCCCACCCTCCAGGAACTCCATGACAACCCACAGCTCGTCTCCCACCAGGTAGCTGTTGTACATGTCGACCACATTTTCGTGATGGTAGTCCCTCATGATCACCACCTGAAGCACAAACACACAGAGGAGGACCTCGTGTTCATTTCATCAGCTCCAAATGAGGTGCTGCTATTACAGAAACAGAAACTTTTAATTAAAGATTCTCTTGTGAAATTATTTATTAGCTTAGCTCATCCGATGCTAACATGTTCTGGGGATAAAGCATAAAAGGGTTACATTCAGAAATTAATCGGATTACATGGAAAAAATTAGCTCTTGGCTCAACACCCACATCTGTGTTCATTTAGACAGGCTAAATATGCAGAGATGTGCAGCATTTCCTTCTATCCTACACACAGACATGGTTCCTCCTCAGTTTTCTATTAGTTATCGGGCCTATCTTCAAGAGTGTTTCATTTAAAGCTCAACTTAATTTTCAGTTTAACAATGAAGTCCTTTTTTTCCTTCAAACCCACTGCGGCTGTTTCCAGGTGGAATTATACAGATTGTGTATTCATCTGCACCTCGTTGAAGAGCAGCTCCCTCCTCTGCTGTTTCCTCAGGTCCATCTTCTTCACGGCCACCTGTTTGCCGCTGTGTTTCTCGCTGGCGATGCACACGATACCTGTGGAGCCTTCACCGATCTTGATGAAACTGTCCAGGTATTCCCGGGGGTCCCCTGCAGGTTGAACCAGATGTGGCACCGCTTTAAAGGAACACTACAAACATGACAGTGTTTGAAGAAACTGGAACCGTTTCTTACCTGGGTTGACCACCAGCTGAAGTGCGGCTCGGAACTGCTCATGAGAGACTCTGGAGGGCTGAGTGTCAGAGCTGGACCCCCAGGATGGAGGCGGGTAGGCCCCCGGAGGGATGTAAGGTGACGAAGGCTGTGAGTAGGCCCCCTGGGGTGAGGACACATGTATGTGATCTTAACTGACCTTTGTGAAAATGTTGCATGTTTCTAATCATATGAAGTCATTAAAAACTGTTTTCTGCTTTAAAAAGCCCAACGGGGCTAATGGACTATCAGGAGGACCAGCCTACTGTACCTGTGGGGTGTAAGGTGGACTGGGCTGGGATGGGGGGTGGTGGTAGGGTGAAGGTTTGTAATGATGAAACATAGGAGGGTAGGGCAGATGCAATGGGGGGTAGCCGGGCAGCTTGGCGTGGCTCTGAGGTTGCTTGAGAGGTGCTCGCGGGTAGGTATCGCCACCCATGACCTGGGGACTGCTGTCGCGCAACGTACGCTCGTATTCAGCCTGGAGGGGACAACAAGAGGACGGTTGAAAACCTCTGCACGAGATGAACTATGGAAAAATACACCAAATAGCTAAAGAAAGAAGGCAGAAAACACCCATTTAAGTGTACCAAGAACAGTCCTGACGCGCCACAGTTCCGACGCACAAACCTAAAAGAACGGGTGAGAAGACAACATTGATTTCTGCCCGGCTCAGTTTATGAAGGTGGAATCCGTTCTGCTGTAACAAATGAGCACAGAGGATCCTCACTGGGGGACTAATAGATGCCAAGTAGTGCATCAAACGGGAATTTGCATCATTCATCAGCCGTGTTAGGACGAGCAGAGGAATGAGATTAAATTACTTTGGCCACGCCTTTTTGAAAATATCCTCAATCAAGAGGATTTTTTTCCGTCTCTCCTCATTATTTCTCTTCTTCTAAGAGATTAGTAGTGAAAAGCGCCTCCTCTTTGTTGTTTGTGTCTGCGCCTGTCTCACTTTCTCTTTCTATTCACTCAAAGTGATACACACACACACACACACACACACACGCACACACACACCACACACACACACACACTAGACAGACAAGGCACAGGGAGCTCTGATAGGATGGTGTATAATAATAACACGGTGTAGACTCTTTTAATCAATCACTCTCCGGCAGGTGTAGTAGGGGGTGGTGCTGCCGGGACGGCCCAGCCTCAAGCCCCCCTATCGCTGGCCGGCACCGCTGGCTGGCTGTCAGCCAAGGGTCTCCTGATCCATGTTGGTTAAACGCGCATTAATCTGAGTTTGGCAGGGTAATCAACAACCTAACTCAACTGTGAAATTGAATTCCGCGGTGGAACATCGTTCGGCCAGTTTTATGCTAAGGCTGCAGAAAGGGAAAGTGCCGCAACATCAATTTGTCACCGAGAGCTGCGGCACTCGCCCTGAAACACACACGCAGAGGGAGAGAGAGAGAGAGAGAGAGAGAGAGAGAGAGAGAGAGAGAGAGAGAGAGAGAGATGGAGGGAGGAGAGTAAAAAGAGAGAAAGTGCGTGTTTACAACACGGCGTGCCGGTGTGTCCGTGTGGCCGAGTGTGTGCGCCGTGTCTGCGGTTGCATCCCCAGCAGCTTTCAACAACAGAAAGAAGGATTTACTTCAGCGGTGTGAGTGGGCCGGATGAGTAAAAGAGAAGAATAGATGGAGAATGAGCGAATTGAGAATGAGGGGAGTTAGTTGCAAGGTCCATGTGGCAGGAAGAATAGTTTCTCCTCAGCTTTCCTTCTTTTTTACTGTTAGAGCTGCTGCATCCATCACAGTAAAAAAAAAAAAAAAAAAAACCTGCATGTTTCAGGAAAGCTTCAGAGCTATCATTGCAGGAACAAAATATGTAAAACGACCTTCTGCATCAGTCCAAGCCTGCTTTTCTTACACTCCCGGAGTTGTTTTTTTTCCTCGGAGTGGCTATTTACTGACGCGTGCAGGTTAAATGGTTTTTCATCAAGGCACCCTGGGATCTACATCAGCAAACTCAGTTCTCCTCTCAACTTCTGGACTCACGATGTGTGAAGGAGGTGCTGAGCTGTGCTACACACCTCCATAATGGACTTAATAGTGCACAGAAAGCTTCATACAATGTTATAAAGAGCAACATATGAGGAAATG
This sequence comes from Arothron firmamentum, assembly GCA_016586285.1. Taxonomy (NCBI): domain Eukaryota; kingdom Metazoa; phylum Chordata; class Actinopteri; order Tetraodontiformes; family Tetraodontidae; genus Arothron; species Arothron firmamentum. The sequence goes on from BJFM01000169.1 coordinate 307,860, forward strand.
AGACAATGCGGATGACTGTTCTTCTGTTTCACGTCTCTTATTGTCAAATATTTCTGTCATAAAGCTGCAGCTTGCAGAAGAATTAGTGAAAACACATGTGATGTGATGCAAACAGATGCAAATTACACTCTCACTAATGCTTTGAAGCTTTGTTTTTCCAGCTTCTCCACTCGTTCATCCACTCACTCATAGCTGAGCTCGGACCAACATAAATAAGGCATCGATTTAAACCTGGTTAAGTCCTCCAACAGTCTGGTTGGGATCATCTGGTAATCTAAAAGTCTGATGTTCAGGATTTAAAAACTGGATGGTGACAGCAGACGGGATCGGGCGACGCTGCCATATTTTCCAGCGTGATAACCTGATGTTAGCTAATGTGCTGACTGCTGCCGACAAATCCTCAGTCATCTGCATGCTGACTGCAGGGCTGTTTTCATCCCTTTATCCACAGCCATCCTTCTGCTTTATTCCTGTCATGAGTCATTACTATAACAACTTTTTATTGCAGGTTGATCTCTGACTTCTTTGCACATATTATGTTTGATTATAGGCACAGTTTCTGTGGGCCTCATGTTGTCATATCAGTGCACACAGTATTAGTGCTTGTATCACAGTCTCAATGCAACTTTAATTGCTCCAGGTATGATTAAATATTGTTTAAAGATCAAGAAGAACGCATCAACATTATCAGAGGCCCTGTCAGCCTTTAGGATTTCAGGAAATGACCCACCTTGCCTATGGTCTGGGAGTTTGCGAGGCTCTCCGAGAGGCGGGGGTAGGTGTAGGAGCTGTATGGGTGGGCCTGTGGAGGATGCTTGAACGCTCCGCTGGCTGCATAGGGAATGTGTGGCTCCTGCAACCCGGAGCCCGAGCGAGACCGCTGCCTTATTGCTGGCGTGGGGCTCGTCTGTGTCACGTACGAACTCTTGGGTCGCTTTTCGTATTCGTCCCGGAGGCCGCCGTAGCTCCACTCGCTGTCTGGGTAGTTGATTTGCTCGCTGTGTAGAGACGCACGAGATGGGGTGCCTACTGAAGTGTCCCTGTAGTCCTGACTGGAAGAACCGCCCACAGACGCCCGATAGTAACCACTGGAGCCAACCCCACTCCCCACCGTGGAGGCGACTTCGTCGGCTGAGCGCCCTTTGCTCTCTAGGTACGTGTGGTAGTCAGGGGGCAGCTTGCCATAGTCTAATTTCTGTGGCATGGCATCAGGGTAGAAAGGGCTGCGTATGGGATAAGAGTGACCGTTCTGCTTGCTGAATCGGTAGTGCCTTCCGATCGCCCAGTCCCCATCTATGGAGAGCCCCGGCCTGCTGGGATCGAGAGAGAAGTCCCTGCTGGAGGTGTCCAGGTCACACGAGTAGCGCGAGTAGTAAGGACTGAATCCGTTCTCCTCTGGGACGCTGGGGTGTCCACTGCCAGGGGGTTTGGAGCTGCCTCCTGCCTGGTGGGGGCCGGGTGGACTTTCCTTACGGAGAGAATTGGAGCGTGTTACCGAGATGTTGTCAAACTCCTCCAGAAGGCCATTAATGGATGCGTCTTTGGGTGGCCGGTTCCCTCGAACGATAGTCTACAAAAGAACAAACACATGTACAGTAGTTTAACTGACTCTGGTCTCCAGAAAACACTTTTGTTTTGTTTTTTTGCACAATTGCTGCTTAAAACAGTGAACCCCAATTCTGTTTTAGCATAATTATTCCAGCAAAAGATGGAATGAGGCGAGTTGATGATTCATGTGTATCTGAGCTTAGTAACAGGTATGATATTAAAGGAATAGTTCACCCACTTTGACATTGACAGAAATCTAGAGGTAAGTCTACAGTTTTTTTAGGCTACAGCTACAATATGCATGAAGAGAAATGGAGGGGTCCCTGAGATGTAACAAAAATACCCTCGTAGCTAATCACTGCTCCGTTTCCCCCCCACAGATTTGCTTCATTTTCAACAGGCTGATCAGGATCCATTAATAGGCCCGATGTTGGGTTTAGTGCTCGTGAGGTGCATCTGCACACCGTCATGCAACAGAGAATTAAAAGGAGAGAGAAGCTAACTGGCAAAATACACACGCTCACATCTGCTTCAAAGCAAATGCAGCTCAAACATCAGGGGTGCCGCTTATCCCCTCCTACCTTGTGCTAAGCCCTTTACACGGATGTGTCGTGACTCACTGGGAAATCGTGCCGCGGCAGCCCTCGCCGAGCTCCGCTCCGCGCACGAGCCCGGGCATCTTGTTGGGGTGTACTCCTGGGATTGCCACCTCCGTACGGCGACAACCCCAGATGTGCATGTTTATCAGCATCTGCCCAGACACGACAGGAGACGCTGCCTCGGAACAAGGGAATCGTGTTGCGAGTTGCTGTGCTGAAGGAGCAATTTGAATTCTTACATAACAAAACAAAACGGCTTTGAATAATAAAGCCATTAAGTCAACATCTTTTCACTTGATATGTTTTGCAAAATCCAGGATTTGCTCTCCACAAAAGTCCCCGTCGTGCAAATAAATGCAGGAATTCTTTAGATTCTAATAAAACTGATGGAATTATGTATCCCATCATGACAAAACATAAAATCCAGCCTGTGTTAATGCCTTTACTTAAGAAGGATGAAATTGCCCTAATGACAGTTACTATGGCTCAAATTAATAAAGCATTGACCGCACCCATCGTGCTCACACTCGTTATGAGTCTTCTCCAACTCGGATGGCGACAACTATGTCACATCAGCGAATTCTTACATCCTGTCTCAGAACTGTCACGCGTGTCCATCCCGTAGTTTGTCACGTCATTTTTGCTGAGCCTGGATAAGAAAGGATGTGCTGATGCAGGGATGCATGCAGACACCTTCTCCTCACTTCGACACCTCGCCGGTCACACACCTTTGTCCTCTCATCTCTCTGATCTGGGAGAACCAAACAGTTCAGTTCTGTCCTCTTTCTATTGCTTTTAACACTGATGTAATTTACATACACAAACAATGCAGAAGATGAACAGGAATGGTATTATAATCAATTCTTTCATGAATCCAATCACTTAAAGGTGTTTTACTCCCCCTGCAGGATATTTTAGCCCCAACAGTTGGTGCATTGCAACGGGGAAGTGTGAAAGCACCAGTTCTTTCCTGCTAACTGCTAAAAGAGGCTTGAATCAATTATGCTCTAAGCAGGCTAATATATATATTTAATTCCCTTTTTTCTGGGAACTTTTCAATTACTCGAGTAGTTCTTTTTACAACTCATCCTCCCACTTCTTTCCTGTTAATTGGAACAGCACTAGCATGCTTGGTGCTGTGACCTGGAATTTGAGGTAAAATGGCCTGTAAAATCATCAAGCAAAGGCATCAAGCAAAGTTATCGTGATCGTTGCGAGAACTCCGGCGAAACAGTCTAAACCAGTGCAATATTTCCTGAGTTACACGCTTGTGTGAAAGCCCCATACTGCCACGCTGCGCCGGTGATGGCGTTTTAGAGCTAATTTAATTAGCACACAACAGCAGAGAGTGCCAGTTGTACAATAAAACATCATCAAACTCACTTGCTTCATGATCAATGCGACTATATCACTGAGCGAGGAAGGTGCCGAGGGAGAGCGAGTGGGTGAGGAGGCTGCAGAGGGGAGCAGGAGGCAAGGTTAATAGTGTGCCAAATCACTGTCAAACGGCCGACATCACGGCCGAAAATCTTTTCAATAATTTGAATTAAGGGGCTGATACTGGCTTCAGTGCCCCTTTCCCACCGTCCACCCCCCCTCCTTTCCGTTGTCCTTACAGCTCTGAGAGCTCCGCACGCTGGCCATGTTCGCCAGCCGCTGACAGCAGCCATATTTCACCAACATGCAGCGTTGGCCTGTCCTTTAGTGATAAGCTGTAATAGATCTACTCTCTCCAGCCTGTTCAAGGTAAGCGCAGAAAAGAACGTGGAGGAGAGGAGAGGAGAGGAGAGGAGAGGAGAGGAGAGGAGAGGAGAGGAGAGGAGAGGAGAGGAGAGGAGAGGAGAGGAGAGGAGAGGAGAGGAGAGGAGAGGAGAAACTGATGCAAAAGAAGCAAGATGAAACAGGGGTAGCTGAAAAGAAAGAGGGAGAGGATGGAGAAGAGGTGTTGAGGATTGGGAGGGACGAAGTGTCGTAGACGGGGAGCCATGAAAAATGAGGCTCATTGAGAGATAAGGAGGGAAGATTAACCTTGCTGGTAATGAAGTGAGGGTGTGATCGGAGGATGGAGGGAGGAAGGGAAGGAGAGATAATTAATGAGCTTGCCCTTCCTGTGACTCCTGGCTAGAACCCTGGTTTGGAGGCTGCGCTTCAGTGGGCAAGGTCCTGGGACACCTGGGAGGAAGAGGTCCGTGGATGGATTCACTGTTTAAGTGGGATTCCAGCTTTTCGTGACTTGCAGATTCTCTCATTTGCATTTCTTTGGAGCCTTTCTGCACTCTGAAGATGGCGTGTGTCAATGGCTGGTAAATTCTCTACTATGCAGACTTTTTTTCCCCACAGCATATGAATAAAATAATGAGTCATTTCATTTTGGTTTACATGAGTGACACCTGAAGAAGGCCAGCCTCCGTAGGAGGATTGAGATGTTTTGGTGACAAGGAAAAGCATTTAAATGACGAGAGCCGAGTGGATATCAAAGCAACAAACAGCAAGAAACTCCTCAATGTGGGATTTTTTTAATGCTGAAACCTACCACACCTCCACACACTGCAGAGCATAACCTACTTGACACCCCCACTCACCACTCTGTCCTGCAGAATATGCACATGATTTAGCACAGAACAGATCTTCCTTTCTACATCTATTCTGCCTCAGTATCACTGCCTGTCTGTTGTGTTCTCTCATCCACACACTTGCACAAAAACTGTCAGCACACATCTGCAGCTACAGCCACTGCTGCTGCTGCTGCTGCTGTCAGAGGTACGAAGTCCTTTATCAATACATTTTCTTGCATCCTGCTGATAAGATCACAAAGCCGTTGACGCAGTGTTCTTTCACTGGCACAAACAGAACATGATAATTAATTAATGATCATTCATGCAGACGGAGTTCTTCAAATGAAATCATACACTCATCAATACTGTTATTTCACAAGGTAGTTTTAGACCAAATATAAGAATTTAAATGGCTCAGCACACAATTAGTTGTCTTTATCCTATTGCGCACTCTGCTGGACAAAATGCTTAAAGACAAACCAGCTGAACCACAACACTACAGCTATATTTAGTGTGTGTGTGTGTGTGTGTGTGCGTGTGTGTGTGTGTGTGTGTGTGTGTGTGTGTGTGTGTGTGTGTGTGTGTGTGTGTGTGTGTGTGTGTGTGATTCTCATTAAACAATATGCTTAAGATTTAATATTCAGCTCTATGAAGATTACCTGCATGAATGAGGTGTTTTACAATTGATATGTGTTTAGACACATTTGAATTACCTTGTTGGCAATGTTCTATTACTTTTTGACATGCCAACGTCTCTACAGTAATAACAGCTATGTAATTAATGCCAGTAATGGAACATAAAAATAAGTAGACACCTCTCATATTTAATGATTAAAATTGTACTTGAAGGTGAAATCCTAAATGTGGCGGCTACTATTTTTTGCACCTTTAAAAAAAAATAAAAAAGAAGAAGCCATTGTGTCACATTGCGGGTGGCAGCTAAATCAGGGATTCTCTGCCCTCTGGTGGCTAAACGTTGCATCTCACCATTAAACCGCCAGATTTCATTACCAGGGAAAATGATGTGAAAGTTAATTTCCCTAATTAAAAGACAACGCACAGCAAGGCTCTTCATAATAAAGGTTGAGACTCCTTCAGGTAGACATCTTAGATCACAGTTTGGAATTAGAGTGACTAATCCTGACCTCAAAACCCTGCTGAGAATGACCCCAGATTAGCCCACCTGTAATCCTTACTGGCAGATTTCACGGAAATGTCTCGGTGATTTCTTGACATGTTATTAGCAGAACTACTGATGAGAGCTAAGCAAATATGAACAGGATTATTCCAGGATTTTGGAGCACTTCCATGATTAATGGGCTGTGAGCTGACCTGTTTCCTTAGGCCATTCCACTGGCTGTTAGTTACAGGAATAACCATCATCTCAACATGTCAAGTGTGTGTGTGTGTGTGT
>BJFM01000169.1:314002-346744 GCA_016586285.1 Arothron firmamentum
GGGGGGGGGGGCTAAGCCAGTAGCTAATTCAAGGATTGTCACAAGTGCATAAATATCTCCATATATAAATACCTACCGAAATTCTAACAATAACAGCAAATTACGTATCGTTCTACGTAACAGCAAACATTAAGATCTTATAAAAGAACATTCATGATGGAGGAAAATAGAATGGTAGATGTTGTTTTTTTTACGGGGTTGGAGGTAATCGCAGATTTCTCGGGGGTAGACTTCTAAGCCTGCCTCCCCGGTGGTGTTTAATGGGATAAATCTTTGCATGTCCAAGTATAGCATCTATTAATGTAACGTGTTCTGTGTGCTTATGTGCTAAAGGCAGACTGTGGTGCCCCTCACACAAGCTGGTGGGTATTTATGGGCACATTTTTAGCCCCCGAAGCTTGGCCTCCAACCCCCACAGCTCCTGAATCCGTTGTGACCCAGTCACCTTTGACCTCTGGTGGCTAGAGCTTCAGCTCCAGGCTCAAGGATCTGTGAGTCACACAGGGGGCTGCGTATGAAGGGAGGGATGATTCCCAGTAAAATGGATTAGTGGTAGAAGCATAATGAAATACAAACACACACTCTGACCAAATCCCCGACCTTAAGCATATTAGTGTGATAAGGCCTGGATGCCCTTCTTCCCCGACTTGTTACTGAGTGCTGTCAGATTTAGGTTCATCCAGAAACATCAAGTAGCTACAGTAATATCTGGAAAACATGATGACTAAAAGAAGACAAGAACAGTAAGTAAACCGCTTCACTGTTGTGTCTAAGCGAAAACCATCAACATTGTTTTAAAGACAGACGTCAAGAAGAGTCACGGATCTAAAGGAGAAGGAGATAATAGCATGACAGCAAAAAGAAGGATAAGAGACATCTCTCACTTATCTCCTTGGCAACTCAGACAGTTAAACTGACAGCTCCGTGGTAGAGATTAATTACACAACAGAGCTCATTAATCTGAGCACTGTCAGCCTGTTAAAGGCCCTTATATCACATCAGCTGCTTTTTCCTCCACACACCAGGTTACTCATGTGTTTTATTTGTCAAAGTGAAAAAACTTCAGCAATGTAAATCAGCATTGTTAATATGCCCTCATGTTTATTACCAAAGCTGACCTGATTAATGACTTTAAAGGGGTGTTCTTAACACAGAACCTGCACTGGCTGCAAACTTTCATTGACAACGTCAGCTTCAGCAACACTGCCATAATAATTGCGCTGAATTTGTGGATGTTTTTTTTTTTTGTTTTTTTTTTTACTTTTACAAAAAATGGCTGATCATAGATGGGTGAAAAATTATTTTCATTTCAAATGTTTCCACAGTTTAAGTGTAGGACTTACTAATAATTCGCACCTGGAAGTTGTAATTTGCAACGTGGCCACAGGGTGACGCTGCCGGTCAAGTCATGAATGTGAGAGGACCAACTCTCCAGCTCTATAGTGGATTTCCACTTCAGGTTCACTGAATTTTGATATAAAAGCCCCTCAAAAAGAGGACATTTATGCTCAGGAAAATAGAAAAAGTATTTAAGAGGATAAGGATTTTGAATGGCTGCAACCATCAGCACACTAGTAAAGTATATTATAGAGGTATAAATTGTAAAGTAGGACACAGCAGTCATTTCAAAGCTTTTTTCCTGCAAAAACCAATCCCTGTTTAAAATTCACAGCCCAAATGTCCTTCCAAGCAGCCCACATTCAGACACTGAAGGATGGTTGTTAGCCAAGACATTTTGAGCTGCCCTGGCAAAGTCTAGTTTGTGCCGCTGAAAGCCAAATTTACCCCTACTGACCGAGCCCCTGAAGAGAGGTAGTTCTCAAGTGTGTGTGTGGGGGGGGGGGACAAAGGCCGAGGAAAGGATGCCATCCACTTTAGCTGAGACCAGAAATACAGATGCCATTAGGAAGAGTCCAAAGGTCCAGTGATTAACTTTTGAAATATAATGCATGAAACATATTGTCATAATTTTGTCCAGTACAAAGTTGAATGAATGCATGAATGAATATCTGACGGTTTGGAGCACAGTTCAATTTGGTCATAATACATTATAAAACTAAGAATAAAAACATAATAGTCCCCACAAACGATGCATGTTTGTACTTCTGCCCCTGACAGGGGAGGTTAAACTATTTCCATAAGTGCACATATAGCAAGGCTGCAAAAATAACCTCACCATATGGTGTTTGGGGCACAAATCTGGCCACTCTCTGACAGCAACCTGCCTTCTACACAGCCATACTTCATGGTGGCCCAGAGCAAGAACTATGACCCTGTAAGCAGACGCGTAGCTTTTGCTTTATGCAGTATCACCATTTGGTTTGCTTTTTATTTCAAATAATTCCTGTTAGCTGCCACCAGAAAGCGTAAAGACCTGTTGCACAAACCTGCATGGGCCAACCTACCCACACGGCACCGGCCTCACCTGCCCCCCGGTCCCTGGCAGTCCCTCTGTCGTCCTGCCCCCTCCAGTCTCGATCTCCAGCTCCGTTTGTCCCCCAGCCATAACAAATCCCTCAGTAGCTCTGTACAGCGCGGACTGATTGGAGGTCTGGCAGCAACCAGCTCCGGGAGTCTCAAAGATCGAGTTTCCTGCTCTGTCATTAGCCAGCCAAAGAGCTGGACGGGGTAGCTGGGAGTCTGTATGCTGCTATCGCTGACCCAGTGACATTTACTGAAAGCTGTACCGGTTGTCCCCCCGTGTGTACTGCCCATTGTCACGTGTCCTTTACTGGAAATCTTTGTTTCGTTGCCAATCCCATTCTGGGACTGTCTGATCCTCGAGTACAACCAGCAGCAGCATCGTCACAGTGATGGTACCAAAACTGCTCTGTGCAAAACTATAATATCTTTAAAACACAAATCACCATCAACTAATGCGTCTGACAGTATACTTGATAAAGACGGTGCATTTTGTAAGCTAGCTCCCTGTTTGTCTGTGATGTAAGGTTGAGATATTTTCAGCGCAGCTATAATGATCTGACAGCGCGGAGGTATTCAGCAACCTAAAATACCAGCGAGCTCTCACCACCTACACTACCTACAGCACATGTAACCCACAGCTGAATGCAAGAATTTAGGCTGCAGCAGTCATTTTGGGAAAAGCAGAACATCTCAAACGGCAGTGGAGAAAGACAAGGCAGGCGGGAAGGGAGGTGCATCCAAATGTAAAGTACATCTTCATTTCATAATCCCTCATCAGGGATTGATACATGTGTCGTAACCAAGGCTGCGCTTCAACTCCTCATTATGGAAATCATTATGCGCTGATCTGATCCATATGCATGACTCTCCGTTAGCTTTGCCCTCAAAGTCATGCTCTGTCTCTCTGAGGCAGAGACATCAAACATGGGCACAAGAAAACCAAATTTATTCATCAGCATCTTTAGCTTCACTCAAATGCAAATAATCTTATTATAAAGCTGATGATGCCGTCCTTAAACAAAACACCTCTTATATATCTCTTTCTTCCCTTTTTATTGTTGTTTTCAGGTTTCGTAAGATAAACTCTGGATGGGGGCAAAGTGCTCTGAAAGCTGAAATAAGCTAACTGTGTGCAGCTATTCAGATTTAATTTTTAAGATAATAACCTTATTAGCTGCTGCACACTCAGCAAAACACTCCCTGACAACGTTTGATGACACTCACGGACACATCAGTACACACACACACAAAAAGATCCTGTAAAGATGAAGACTTTCTGCAGAGATGAGAGAAGAGCACTTCCTCGTGCACGTAAACACACTCACATATACACTTCACGGGCTTAAAGAGTGGAATTCTAAAACGTGAAAATGCTGGGAAGGAAGAATGTTGGTCAACACATCGGCTTTCAGCGTGTGTGCCGAAGAGGTGGGAGGATGAGAGTCAAGGCTTTGAGCAATACTGGTGCTCAGCTGTGATGAGCGGCCTGACAACAAGGCTACAAGCTTGTGAATAACCGATGAGGGCACAAGCCAGGAGCTGGAGCTGATGCTGATTTCTGTATGATGGCCACGCTGACCTTTCTGGCTCCTCTGGATGCCCGCGCGCGCACACACACTCACACCAATCTGACCTTATACACCACTTTGTACCTCAATGTATGACTGCTTCATCAAAGCCCTACAGACACACACGCTGTTGCAACCTTCACTTACTCTCTCGAACCAGCCGGCTCACGCATGGTTTGGAAGCTGATTTGCTGGTTTGTATTCTCTGCCTGCCCCCTCGGAGTTAACGCGGCTAAGTTAACTTCACATCCCCTTTCACAGTCATTTGGAATCAGATTTTTAATTATTCTAAAAGGCCAGAAGCAGATCCCATTTGGAATTCCAATGAATAGCATTATATAACCTGCTAACGTTTGGCGCCCACCCTCTGATGGGAAGTGTCACCTGAACAAATGCTGTTGGTCCTGCTGATAAACATAGTTTAAGTCAGATTTTAGGGAGAAAAAAAGGGTGCCGCCTTAGTTTGTCACATGAATTGTGAGGAGGATCATGTGAATGATGCAAAAGCAGAGTGGAGATAATGAAAGAGTTGGTAGAGCGATGTAGAGGCGTCCTGTGTCCTCTTACTTCCTCCACCTCCAGAGCGATGTAGCAACCAAAGCCTGAACCACTGGATATAAGAAGAGAAGACTCAAAAAGAGGGAATAAAGAAGAGGAGGTTTAAAGACAACAGGAAGGAGGAAGTCATACTTTCTGCAACACTGGTTTGGATGATCGGACTATCTTCCGAGAGGTAAAGAAAGAGCCAAAGCATTATTATTTTCTTTTCCCCCCTTTCTTCAGTGTACTGCTGTTCATGTAATTGGCTCCTAGGACACTCTGATTTACACCGCTGACTGACGCTCACCCTTTTGTTTTTAAATGAACTCAAATGCACAGATTTGTGTCAACTCTTAACATTGAAAATGGGAGCTTTCTTAGGATCAAACGTTTTTGGGACATATTCATCTTCACTGCAAAAAAAAAAAAAAGATGGTGCAAGCAGATGTTATAACACAACAAAGAGTATTTAAAATAGGGAGAGGAGAGGGGTTGAGAGGATGCACAGACAGACCAGCAGAGGGCAGAAGCTGGATTATTTTATTTTAGATGGCGCTACTATTCCATGGAGGGCATTGACACCCAAATTTAGTCCCCGTTTCTTTGGTCCATTTACCATCATTCCAACAGGATTTGCTAAAAGAGCATCCAACTGCAGCACCACTAACCATCAGACTAAAAGGTACAAATATGGTGGGCGTCTCGATCAAAAAATCTCTGTTATGAAAAGACAGCTAAACTGTGATAGCTACAGAACCGAGGAACGTTTCAAAAGAACGAAGAGGCCAGATGGTGCAGAAGAAAGACCTGTTTTGTACTGGAAAGAAAACAAATTGTGTAACAAGTGGAGGATGGAGTGGTGAGATGAAGTGAGGGAAAGATGAAGAGTGAGAAAGCAGAGGTAGGAGTAGGGAGGAGGGGAAAAAAAGACAATTTACTGGAGGTTTCAAACTCTACCTTCATGGGCGCCAGCTGAATGGGGGTGATGTAGGAGGGATCAACCATAGGCTTGGGCCGGTTGGCAGTGTCTGCCAGCAGGCTCTGCCATTGCTGAGGCAGCCCGGTGAACTTCTGCTCCCGCGGGTCGAAGCCGGTGTGGACGCGATGCTCAAAGTTAGACGGAGCCGAGATCTCCAGCCGTTTCTTCTTCTTCCCAAACATGCTGGAAAATCCTGGAAAACCTGGAAAAGCAAATGAAGGCTGTGCTTTAACATTTATTTTTTAATAAAACAATGAAAAACCGTAACACAATCGTTTCTGAACACTGGCAAATGGATTGGAAAAGCTGCTAATCCTTAAAGTGCTGCAAGAAACAAACAGGTTAAGAACAAGCAAAAATGTCCAAACATGTTAAAAAGAATCCACTTTGGTTACGTAACAGAATCTGAGCAATGCACCAAAGCAGGAAGAAAAGGCAAAACAAACAAACGAGGATTTTCTTCCCCCGCGTGAGCTGGACAGTGATTTCGATAAAGTTCGTATTGATGGATTAGAGGAGGGTCGTGCACTGTGACATTGCCCTACGTGGAGGAGAAATGGATTGAAAATCCGACTGTGGTGTCGGTGGGTGGGGTTCACGCACGTTGTCCAGTCACAGGAGCGAAACGTCAGGATGTTGTTGGTGTGAGTGTGAATGGGGCCATTGTGTGGTTCCATTCCAGAGGGCACTGTCCCCAGACAAAACAAAGCCACCCTCCTTCCTCCCTCCAATGAACTATCCCACCTTCTGTTATGGCTTTTGCATAAATTATGTTTGCTGTTATTATGCAAGGTACATTCAGATGTGTGAACTCACAGGAAACAATGAAGATTTAATATATGGATTAGATTCTGTAAATTAATGTATATTGGCTGTAATGCATCAGCATGCGTTTGCAGGTTGTCCCCATCCTCTTATGGGGTCATCACTAATGTTATTTAGCAACGTCACGTTAACAAGGTCAAAAACATGATGGTCAGGGTAGGAAAAACGTGGTTTTGTGTATCTGTAATGTACAGATTTACCACATTTGAATTGCTTCAGAGGCTTGCTGTAAAGGCACCTGGAAAAAATGTATGTAATGATGTAAATTAAGACTGCTGTTTACATCACAGACAAGAAAATCATGTTGTAATCTCATTTATTTCCTTTGCCGTCTTTAAGGAGGAGCAAACGGACCAAATTAGGAGCCTCGAAGAGGAGAAGATGGACAGACAGGAGAGAGAGAGAGAGAGAGAGAGAGAGAGAGAGGGAGAGAGAGAAGCACGGGAGAAGGGTGGGAGCAGAAGATAAGAAGAAAAGCCGAACATGAAAGGGAGTTTAAAAACAGAGAATGAGGGTGAGAGGAAGAGACAAAAACGTACAGAATGGAGAAGAGAGGAGGGAAGCGGGGACGGCTTCAGGCTTTTGTGATGCACACAAAAAGAGCCACTATGATAACACAACAGCATAATATGTAGCACAGCACTGCCTTCAGAAAGCTCAACACAGGATCAAAAAGGTGTTAAGTCATAGATAGAAAGCTCATCCCAGCGGCATGTTTACACAACTCTGCCTTCTGCTGTACGAGGCAGCCTCGAGTTACACCGTGAAGACTCACAGAGGAACTGAGCAGCCATTTTCAAGACAAAAAGAGACACAACAACAATCCATGCACAAACCAAATTCATTTTTCAGCTTCCAGGAACAGTCTATCTCCTCATGCATCTCCATCCATCCCTCCATCCATCATTACCACCAGCGAATTTTAAACACCAAATTGTATTTCTAAGAACTCATCAACGATGCTGACAGATATTAAGGAAATGTGAAAGAGAAGGCAATGTTCAAATGTTTTGTAAATATGAAATTCATGTTGCCTTATATTGTCGGAGCAGAGAAACACATGATGACTAAACATCCATGATCCCAGTCTTGCACTGAATCAGCAGCTGAGGCAAGCTGCAAAGCAAAACCAGTCCCATAATTCCACATCAACCTGAAAACCAAGGGTCCAGTTTACACAGCTGTATAGCCGGAAATATGGATCTAAAAACCCTAACTTGATAACATGGGGAAATTAAGATTTAGTGTCTTTTTTTATTGAAATTTCCACACACTGTTTACAAAGGTCACCCAAATGGTAACATTTGCAACTTCAGTGAGTCAACAAACACCATATTAATGCCAAATTCTGGCATCATTTTTCTATAAGTCACTTTAATATAACGTTTTTGGTCATTTTTTGGTCAACATTTGTCTAACATCAATTCGGTATCAAATTTAAGGAAATGGTTTCCTGAAGAGTCGAAAGGCTTGAAGGCAGCTATGTATGCTATAGGACGCCGTCTTTAACCAGCCATACAGAAGACGGAATCCCCTGACCTAGATGGTGCATCTTGGGAATGAGATTACAAAAAGCTAGTGGGGCTTAATTCGTCTAGGCCAAGCTTAACCGCTCAAAGACACAACAACACATGCACACTCCTACACATGCAAGAGCACGGAGCTTTTAGCAGCTACGCTCTAACGACTGGTGACACGGGTCAGAACGGAGACGTACCCGAGTTCTACACGCCTCTGGGAATCCGCACAGGTTCCCCCGTCGGTCACAGATGGACCACTTGAGCCGTCATTTAAGGGCAGATCTGACCCGTTTCAGTGCCAAAGAGTAAAAATGTCACAATTATGAGTGACTGCAGCTTAAACAGAGAGAAGACGGTCTGAAATGACATTAATCTAAAGGTGCGTTATAGCAAAGTACAGAGAAAATATGGAGAAAGTGCAGCAATTTTAATGCCACTTATAGATAAATGTATACACACGCAGGGAATGAAGGCACTGTTAGTCCCAGGACAGAGATCCTGACTCCCAGGCTACAAACCATCTGTCACCCTCTGAGCCTCCACAGGCACTTCCTTTATTTTGTTTCACCGTCACCTTAACTTACAACACACACACACACACACACACACACACACACACACGCACACACACACACATACACACCCAGACTTTTACTGCAAACCGCAACACACAACAGCACAGTGCACTTGCGTGTAGGTTTGTTGGTGTTTCTCTGGGCCCAGTCTATTTCAGCCCCTTCAGCGTGTTCTGGCGCTCCTCAGCAAAGTGCAGAAAGCGTATTTGTGTGTTTTCCAAACGCCGCATTAATTTTACATCTACCGGAATGTAATTTCTGAAGCTGAAATTGGTACTGGCTTCTGCACCGGCATGCAAATCCACTTAGTGCATAATTTAAAATGTAGAAGGGTAGTAGTGTGTCTGGCAAACACGTTGAAGGGAGGGATGCTTTTATTTGCTTCGCCGCTGCAGAGAAGAGGAGGAGCAGCAGTTGTGTTACAGGGTCAGTTGTTTCAGAAGAAACGTTGGTGATTTCTGCTGCATGTATATGGGTTGCTTCATCAACACCAATGTGGTCTTGCTTCTGTCAACCCCCCCTCCGCCCATTTTGTCCTGGCCTGTTTTCTTACTTGCCGCTCGGTTCAATTCCATTTGCATTTTCCCAAGAACTAGTGTCTTCACATCTTAATTGGCTCAAAAAGTGTTTACGCAGTCATGCATCACCTATCATTTAGCATTTGGAGTATCTGTACAGTAGCAAACAGTTTCCATAGAAGCAGATGCTTTTTATTGTCAGAAGCCTCAGATTTAGACATCCCTCACTCCTGTCAGCTTTTAAAACCGGCATTGTTCAGGAAGCTGCAGCCCTACTGATGAACGTGTCTGATCTCACCTTTTTTAAAGAACAAACAGGTCGTTAAAATGCAGATCTTACCTGGCAGAAACAAGCAAAGCGTTCTGCATAAGAATGAGACAATCCTGCAGCAGAGCCTCCTCACGTGTCAAATCGCTCTCACCAGATTCAGCGTTTCGCCTCAATTTTCCTTCAGCAAAACACAAAAACAGCAAATCCTGTGTGCTCTTAAGGATAGCTGAATTGTAAAGCAATGATTCCCCCGAGGAACAGCGCCTCTGTGAAGTTATCAACCTGACAAATCAGGTCAGATCTGGGACCCTCTACAGCCCCCAGTAAGCTGCAGCTAATACTAATACTACTACCACCATAGCTGCTGCTAGCCCGCTGCTACTATTGCTGCACGCTCTGATAACTGCCCGTGTGAGATACACAGGCCACAAAAAAGAGCTTACGCCAGCAGTCAGTACCAAGGCCCAGCCCGATAGTTAAACCCAGACCCGTCCCATTTCGCTCTTATTGTTTGCCTAAGTAGGTCCGACCAGCCGTGTCCTAAACCGCCGCTCGCCGACCTCCTCCCCGTCTGTTAACGCGGAACTCCGAGCATCCACTGGTTTCCCACAGTCCACCGGATGGTGCCTGTGTTCTGGCTGGCCTGTCAAAAGCACAACAGCACGCGTGGGCATTAACTTTGGTGTCGAGTGCTGCAGCACACGGCAGCCCATCACCGCCTCTTCCACAGGAGGAGGAGGATGATGCTGTGAGAGCAGCTGAGACGGAAGTAAGAGAAACAAACAGCTGGTCCAGTCAGTGGCTGTGACAGAGTCTGGCTGTTCGCCGATGCTACGGGGATGCTCGGTGGTGGCAGCCAGGACAGGCCTGTGCAGGAATCCTATTTCCCTTCACAGAGTGTCAGAGAACTTAACCGTTGTGTTCACATACAACTGCAAACACACAAGACCAGAGAATTCCTTTGTTCCCTCCTTCTGCGACAAAATGTTGAACAAACTAATTTTTATAAAAGCTAAATGTCATTTAAGAGAATGACATTCTCCAGAACATTTATGATATGCAATAATGAAATATAACACATCTGAACATACCATAATGTATGTTTATCGCGTGCATAATCGATTAGAATGATCATCCAGCTCAGTCACATTATAAAACATAATGTGCACATTGATTATGCATTATGAGTTTGTGCTTAGTGTTTCATCATCACAACTCAAGTTGCTGGAGCTTTTCAGGATATTATTTATTATTATAAACTGAATTACATATAGCTGCATTATTTCTGAGGGTAATGCGATGTAAAGTGTGTGTGACACAAGTGCACATAAAAAAACACTAAATTATGGCAGCTGAAGCTAATTATGCTAAGTGCACCCCTCTCAATACGGCACCCAGCATGTGGCTAATGCGTGGCTATGCCATAAATGTCACAGAATGGTTAATGTTTGTGTTATAAATAAAACAACCTGATGATAATTGCGGCAAAATGTTTGATTGCAGTGTACAGGCTGCCATTCCATGTCTGTGTAGAGGGAAAACAAAAATAACTGCACTGATTTGACACGTCTGACACAGTTCAGATGCTTACCGATCTCTCGCTGTTGAGCGAGAGGATGAGCTGAAGTTGCTACTATCTCCTCATGTGATAGCACGTTAGATGAATGTAGGATGGAAAGAAAGGGTTAGATATCAGAAGAGTTAGCTAAATGAGACCTGTGCATTAGCGCACATGTGCACGGATGCATGCCTGCAGCCAGATTCAAGTCTGATAAAAGCTCCAAATGATGGACATGTTGCAGCTCCTCCCAGGAGATTCTTTAAAAGTGTACCTGCAGTGAGACTAGAACAGACAACTACAGTCTGGAACGATGCTAAATTTCCATAGAATTGCTAGTTTTAGACATCTGGAAGTCAGTGTGTCAATGGCAGATAAAGTCCAGATTCTATGCTGTATGACGAGACCTTTAGTCTAATAAAGAAGTCCTGCTATCAACACTAACAAACATGCACGGTAGAAGGAAGGCTCGGCCATATGGTGTGACTGCCCTGGGTCTAACATCTGTATGCAGACGTTGTCTGTGCAGCCACGCTGAAGGAATAACTGTTTCTGCCATTATCACCGCCTGAAATCTATTCATCATCACCATTTCGATAGAAACAGTCAAAAATAAGCCAATTGCAGGCAGCCCCCACAGGGCTCGCGAAGGCTCTTCCTTCTTACATGTGCGAGCGCAAATCTGCCACAGAGACGACGAGGATGCGTCTGCTGACCCCAGTGAGCTGCAGCCCAAGAGAGCAGCTAGTGACATTTTCATTACCTATTATTCTCATTCAGACTGCTTATTTCAGCCCAGAACTCTTTCATTATTTGTCATAAATGAAAAAGAAGAGCATAAAACTGTCGCACCTGAAGCAAATGCAGGAAAGCATGTCTGATTATTAGAAGTAGTTGACAAATTTAATTTATTTTGCTTCAAGGATGCGATTATAGACCGTGTGATACACAGCGTCGAAAATAATTCTTTTTTTTTCTTGTTTATGCTAACGGGTTACAGATCTAGACCTCGGAGACAACTGAAAACAAACCCACCGCCTACACTTTCAAACTCCTGCTGGTGGCTTTCTGGACTGAAAGCACTCTGTTCTTTGAAAGCTTCCTTGTTTCCACGCCATTATCTACACAGGCATGTTAAACCCTCCACTTAATCGTTCATTATTGATAGCTCGCCAAGAAGCCTTCCCTCCTGGCTTAATGGGAAAATGGTTAAAGGCTGAGATGTAAAAAGATGTGGGTCGAGGATTTGTGCGAGTGGCAGCTTTTGATTAGCTAGGGCCGCGTGAGCCCCGTCGTCAAGACAAACCGTTTTTGGCTTCCTGCAAGTTTCAAGAGCACTTTTAGCAATTCCAGTCTTAAAAGCCTTGAGTTTTTGTGATTATTCCATCATAAAATCACTGATTTCTGACAGCGTTCCTCCTACAAGAGTCATTTTACTGCAAGAACAATGTGGGACAGAGTAAAAAAAAATTCTAAAAATCAAAATAATTGTGGCATTTAAAGCCCATCAGCATGAGCATGACCTTAAACATAAAAATTGGGGTTGCACAATAGAGTAGGTCACATATTTCTGACTCCCATTAGGAGAGCACTAGTTTGTTTTTTTTTAGTAAACGCGAGAATATGAATGATTCGTAAACTCACAGAAAGGTTAAGCTCGTGAGCAGGACATTGAAAAAACTCTATTCCTACACGTGACACTGCTGTGTCAAGGGTCACGTCTTTGTTCAGGCAGTGGCAAGGCCCGCTATACCCATGACAGGACACCACGGCTCTGGCAACACATCAATCTACCGGCGTGGCCAAGGACGCCACTGAAAACCGCGGCCGAGACGAACGATGCAACCTGGGAGATTGCAGCAGTGAAACAACGGACACACAATGCCCGGGGTTATCTCCAGGACTCAGTCCAGCCTGACTCACCGGCTCGAATGTGAACCTGCATGAGAGAGACAGAAGATAACCCACAAGCGGAACAGTGATACTTATAAAACATTCATCCAGCACGGTAGCAGCCTGCGGACCAATCGCTGGCTCTCCTTTACTCTTAATCTCCTCCCCCCATCCGCCATCCATCCATTCTGTATGATACTTACATCCCACTGGCTCCTCTTCCGCTCCACTTCACACCTGCAGATGTACAATGGAAGCTTCTACCTGTTGACCCACATCGGCTGACCTGAACACCACTGAGATCATGTTTGGAGAGCAGGCAATCGCTTATTATGTTGAAATCCGGCACAAACTGCCAACACTGGCTGCAGAAACGAAGCCGGACAAACACAGGAAGTCCAGGCAAGATCCTACGCTGCAGATCCGCACAGGTGTGCCTTTTATTTGATTGTCTCCCGATGAAAGCCAATCACGACTGACAAACTACCTTTATTTTATTTAAATCACCACTTCGGGTTACATCTGCCGCTTGATAGAGAGAGGACATGACCACACCAGCTTTGTGCAGAGAGAACTGCTGCGTTTGGAATCAAGGCGAATGAAAGCAGAGCTTGGCAGGAGCACAATGAGGAGGGCATCAAATAGCGAGAGACAGAGCCGGTCAATGGAGCGCCCAGAGTAGCCATCTGGCTTTAATGTTTACATCTAACCTGATTAAGTGACTGCAGATGAACAGATCACATGCTCTATCACACATTCAATATCTACTGAAGGAAATGTGAAGTTTGCACCGTCCTAAAAACAATGCCTGGGTGACTCCACTGTCTCCTGGAAATGTGTGAAAACCTTGCCTCAGCTCATGTATGGGCAGAACATTCAACACTGGTACCAACAATCTTCCCACAAGTCCCATCTGTTGTCTTAGTAACATCAGAATTAGACCCTTATATCTCAGCATAGTGTAAAACAGTGTTTTTTTCCCCGTAGATTTAAAGTCAGCAGAGTCGGTAATATACTTAAAGATATAACACAGTGTATTTACCAAAAGGGTTTGTTTAAGAAGTCAATTAAAATCATTTACATTGACTTTTATGAGAGGCAATCAGCAGCTAAAGAGTATCAGCCCTATTGATCCAACAAGCTGTAATTTAATGTAGGCACTGGTCCAAAATACTAATAAAATCAATATGTGCACAACAGCGGCTGAGGAGCAAACACCAGCAGGTCCCAGTGCAGCAGCGCAGACATATGAACAGCATCTGAGAACAGCCTCATCTCGGAACGATAAACGCCCGTAAATCAAGTCAAATCTTTGCTTTTGTCTGAAAAATCCACTTCAGAAGAGACTGAAGGGAAATTTAGTTGCTAAAGGCAGACTTTGATTTTTGAATAATTTTATTTATTTAAAAGACGGGCTCATGTGGCCTGCCAGGCAGAGGAAGGTCGCAGCTCCAGAGGATGACGTGCATCCAGCGGAGACGCTCTCATCAGCGGATCTCAGCTGCAGAGTTCGAGGCTCAGCCGCTGAATCATACCAGTCCACATGACTTCACCCGCTGATGTTCACTGATAACACAGCCAGGATTAGAGCCGCCGTGTGTCAATAGGAGAGTGTGTGTGAGTGTGTGTGTGTGTGTGTGTGTGTGTGTGTGTGTGCGTGCTGGACCTAAGATCCATGGAAAAGCCACAGATATGCACATCCAGTGCAGCCACCAATCCCTGCCAGCAGCACCCACCAGCTGTAACGTGACTGGATTTAGCGTCTTTTTATGGTGCTGGGTCCCAATCTGGGAGGGGTGATGAGGTCAGGCCTTTGGGTCACATGGTGTCTACTGTAAGCTAGAAAAGAAAAGCTGTAGCTGGTTGTATAGAATTTTTTTAATGCTTTGTTTTCTCCTAATGGATCATGTGAAAATGGAGAGAGAGCAGTCCACTTGGCTTCTCAGTGCTCAAGGCCACCGGTCGGACTGGTTGGAAGTGCATAAGTCTAAAACAACATACCTAAAATAGTAAAACACATGTTAAACAACTACACCACAGTTGAGTTTACACATGTGAATCACATGAAAAGTGCAGATAAGTGAAAAAATAAAAAGCTCGAAACCTCTCTTAATGGCCTCCTGTTTGCCTGTCTTCTATCCCAGAAAAGAAAATCAAGTCATTGCCTTTTAAACTCAAATGTATAAGTACAATATGACCCTGGGTGTGGTCCTTATCACAGATATTCAGCAGTGAAATGAAGTTTTTTCTCCGATCTTGACATATTACCTTCATCACCGCAACTGGTTGTTGTCCTTGACGACAAGGACGACAATACAAGAGCAGATCTTCTGAATAGTTATTGTGCATTTCAGCAAAGTACACAGTGGTATTGGATGGATTTAAACACCTGTTGAATTCATTAAATCATTCCAACGGACATTTATCGTTCGTATTTCTCTCAAACACACACACACCGTCGCCGTTTTTGCAGAAAGAAAAATTACAGGAAAATGCAGCACGGGCGAGTTGGCTTAGCCACGCTGGTAACATAACAAAGCCAAATAATTCATAAGGCAGCGTAGCCTGATGCAGAAGTGCACAATCAGAGGAACTGTCTTTCGTGCAGAAACAGGTCAGCCGCTTGCTTCATAGCAGGGGGGTAAGATTCTCATGTCTGTCTTAATTAAAGCTCTGCTGGCAGCACAATGAAAAATCAGAAACCTTCAAGGTTGCAGCTCTTCAAATACGTATCCGTATTTAACAACCATCACTACTGCAGTGAGTTACGTTATAACGGGAAAAAGGTTTTTATCTTGAATATGCATCCTGATGGTAAACACAAACCGATTAATCGATAAATGTTCCAATCAGCATCAGCCTGAAGCATCTGCTCTGACACATTACCCAACATTAACACGCCAAACACGTCAGAGCGGTCCCCTCTTTAATATGAGCGAAGTCTCTGCGTCCCTCTTTTGTTGTCATTTCCTGCAGTTTGGTGCGGAGCATCAAACGCAGCACAGCTGTGGGACTGGCTCAATGCTGTAATCTGTTCAGTGCATCTGCATGCTCTTTCCACGCTAACGTCATTCACTGCCCGCCAGGATAATCATGCATGTGGTGGACAGTGTGTGTGTGTGTGTGTGTGTGTGTGTGTCAATGGGACTATTCATGGGGGCATATGTTTTCTGTCGTAAATATAGAATTTTTATGCCCGAAGTTGTGTTTGTTTCCTAGCTGAGAGCAATGTGAAGACATCAAAGACGTTAATGGTTTGTTTGATAGATGTTCAGCAGGGCTGCAGTAAATTAAACCGCACTGTTGTTGTTTTAGAAATGACGTAATTTTAATAAATTGCATGCCGTAGTCAAAATTAGGGGGAAAAAAAGAACTGTGGTAACGATACAATAGAAATAGGTTTGTGTCATGTATTAGACCGTTTTGGTTTTTTTATAGCATCAAAAAGAAATCAGAAATTTGTTGATTCGCAGTAACACTATCAAGCATCCAAACAAGTATCCATTTATTCTTTATAATTAGCTTAGCTGTCTTCATGTGAGGGATGATCGATAAATCCTTTATTGGTTTGTATCGAGAAGGCCTGGCTTTTCCTACCTTGTGAAACCATCAGAAACTCTAATCTCCATCTGAGTTTTGTGTTCATGAACCTACAATGGAAGCTTTAGCACTACAAAAGCTAATTGCATTGATTTTATTGATTGCTGCTGGAGTCTGACAGATGCTAGGAGCTACAATGACAAGTTACACAACCACTGTCCTAAAGTTGTGTAAAATGTTTCCTCCATTTTGAATGATGTAATCTGGTGAATAAGGGTTTGAGCCACCAGTGCAGGAGGCAGAGATGAGCCATCACTCAGACAAACTGTGAAGTAAAACTAGAGTAATGGAGGTCTGCTGGGAAGGTCAGAATGAAGTTTGCTGTGGCCTGTGTTTCACACCATTTTATAAATAATTCAGATGGAGGATGAGGTGTGGATGGTGCAGAAGATGCAGCGATGGAAGCCTCCATGTGGCAGCAGCCTCAGTCTTCAACCTCTCGGCTTCCTTTGATGCCTCGCCATGGGGGCGTATGATCTGGAGATTGGTGATGAATCAAGCGGAGACATAATGAACGTCCTTATTCAAGTCTGCTTTGATGAAATTCCGCCTGTCTGATCACAGAACGAGACTTGCTAACAACCGTTTTGAAAGCTACGCAGGCTCAGTCTCATGGAGAGCGTGGCGCAACTGGAGGATACAAAACTCTTCCCTGTTTGTCATCTCATACCTCCTCTGCGGCCACTGAGTAGGATGAAATCGAACATAAGCACCCACAGTTTTTCTTTTTCAAACTGCGCTCAGCGCTTCCTATCAAATTTGTAACAGCAATGCAATCCAGTGAGGTAGCTAATATTATTTTTTGCATTTGCAGCACCGGCATCAACACACTGTCCGCTGCCTAATTGTAGGATTTGTTGGCCTACAACAGTTTGCTCGAAGCGTGCAGACGCAGCAATTGGCTTTCTGAGGCTGTGCAGGTATCACTTTAATAGTGATTAAACTGGAATTAGGCTGCAACTTTACCAGTCAGCAGATACTCTCCAGCAGAAAGAAAACACACGGTTCCAACAGATTCTCCCACCAAGTATGATCACAACGCTTTTCTGACAACGCATCCCGTCTCGGCAGCGTGCAGGCACACACGGGTCTCCGCAGAAATAGGATAAGCCCTCCAGGCCAGGGGAAGGTGGCAGGACTGCGTTTGGAAGCAACGGGGCAGATGCGCTGCTCGGTGGCCTGAGGGCACGGCCGACTATTCAAGCTTCAATGGGCCTCTTCATCAGCGTCCTCTGATGTCTCAGAGCCTCATGACCAAAAGAGCATGCACACGCACACCCATACACATTCTCTCTCTCTCCTCCCTCACACACATCCACACAGCACACACGCCTCATTTTGTTACCGACGTTCTAATTATTACAGAAAACATGAAAGGGGGAGAAAAAAAAAAACCTAGGAACAGAAAAGCAAAATGCAATAGCCTGGATGAAAGTGCTGACATTTGAAGATGAGTGTTGCCTTCACGCTCCGGGGCTGAAAAAGGGGCAAAGGCAACAGAGACAGGAGGAGAAAAGTTGCCAACACACAAATCAAATCATCTAAAACTATCCACAATTAGATAAAATCAAGGTCACTGGACTCCAGTTCTTTCCATGGAGACACAAAGCTAACACACACATTGTAAAAAGTTTATGAAAACAATATGGACAGCGCAAAGGCAATACAACAGTATCATTTATCATAAAGGGATATAATTTATACATTAGATTTTAATGTGGCATGTGTTTTCCCTCTTTCAAAGGCTCCACTTGAGTAAATTATGCAAGATTCAAGATGGACATGTGCACTCATGTGAAAAATGAAGCCTTAAAATAGTACCAGGCTGGGAATATAGGATGTGGAAAATAAGCTGCACATGATACATAATGTATTTGGCATTCCTAGAATAATGCTGACCTACACAACATTGGTTATTTAAACTATATTGATGATGATTATTCACCAAATGTACCTAAATTTAATTAGGAAAATAATCTTATGGCATTAGTTTCGAATCTCACCCCAGCTCTTCCTGAGGAGTATCATTGCTTTTTGAAAAATATCTAATTATCTTGAGGTCATAGTTGCCAGTGCTACTCTGTTTACCAGGCTACTACATAAATAAAAGGTTCATAAAGAGTCAATTGAGTACCAATTGAGAATAGAACCCAAGCACTGGCGTTGGCTTCAGCCGATCCTCCCTCGGATTCTTCCAGAGATGGCCGCCCCTCAAAGCAGCAGTTAAGTGCAAAGAGACTTAAGTACGGTAGTTGTCCCTGTGCATTATCAAGATCCTTAGTTAAGCATCTACCCCAGGAGGACCAGGACCTGAGAGCAGGTCTTTGCAGGTGTGTCCAAACGCACAGAGAGAGGCAGAGCATGAGAGACGGAGGCTGTGTGATTGTGGTAACTTCACAGGTTATTACTGCAGGATGAAGCCACTTTCAGCTTTGATCATTATGTAAAGCTGTCGTCTTCGGTGCCACCGCGAATACATCACAACCTGCCAAGTTCTCTCCTGCTAAAACAACGCACATTCAATCTCCTTAAAAGGCCAAACAGGCAGAACTTTGACTTTGGCCCACCTTCACATGTCATCGCTGCAGGAAGCTGTTGAAGCAGAAAGTTGGGCACACGTGAAGTAAGCGCAACACAGCCTGAGGAAACAGGCGCGGACAGACCAGCTCATAGCAGAGGGAGGGTTTCGATCTACTCCTGACGTGTTTTTATAGCGTCGTGTGAGTAGCATCTTCACAATACAGTGCTGAAAAATCACATCGTCCACTTTCTGTTGGCATATTAATATGGTTGCGGAGGTCTAACATAGCAAAATTGTTATTTTTTTCCTAAATATGACAATAAACAAAACTATTTGGGAGACATTTTGCTTATTTGATGAGAAACAAATGAAAGCTCATGACCACCGTAGCTTTCTACACAAGGTCATGACCTCATAAAGCTACTAATCTACAAGCTGCTAGATATTATTGCATGAACAATTGTGACCTCTTTTGTCAACAGCTAAGATTTGAAAATTGCTGTCACATTTCTAGGATTGGGAAGTGTGAGTCCAAACATAGGCCTCTTTTAGTGTTTTGTGCTACACTTATATAGCAACCCTATTAGCCCCCGATGATGTAAGGCTGATTATGAGCTTAGGATGGGGAACCCCAGTTTACAGGACCCAGCAACCACTTTTAATTTTCGTACACACATTTTAATCCCAAAGCCACGCTGAACTTGAAAACGAGCCATCTGTTCCTGTCCTTACCTGGCCTACATTAGCCCGGGGACGTACACAACCTGGCCCGGGGACGCACACATCCTGGCCCGGGGACGCACACAACCTGGCCCGGGGACGCACACAACATGGATCGCTCACACTGTCACCATCACTCTGGAGCTCTAAATGTACAGCACACAGAAATGCTCTCATGGGGAAAATAGAGATAGAACTGCATTAAAGCTAAAGCTGGTAAGGATGCTGCTTAGATTACGAGCATGTGTGCGCGCTATTTCATTCCCCAGCACCCTTCGACAACAAATGGCGCTCGTTTAGGCAGAAATGTTGTAATTTCAGAATACATTTTGCAACATGGAATGGGTGCGATGCCCACCCAATTCAATACCAAGGACAGCGGTCGACGCACGGAGAGCCTGACAGCCATGACAACACATGCACTTCCAAAATGACAGATTTATTTTCTGCACGGATGCATCGTGAGCGGCGACACAAACCTGCCCTGGATGACACTGCTGTTTCAGTGCCAGTGCACGTACGCGCAGAAACACAAACTGAAACCCTCTGACAGGCATTTCGCCTTCCCGGAGCCCGTTTCTGCCTCCTCTTGCAACAAGAGACAGCAGCCACATTCAAAAAAAAAATGAAATAAAAAAAAGACGAATCGCGTCGTCTCCGCGATTCGGGAAAAAGACGCTCCCGCCTACCTGCGCGTCTCTGTGGAAGAGCTCACATGTCCCGCCGCTTCTTTTTGCTCCGTTCTGGTGGTTATTAGTGTTCCGGAGGTTACCGTTATGTGTATGCCAGCGCCATGTTATTATCATAGAGGAGGACTGTGCGCTCCTGTGCGCTACATCCGGGCTGCTCGGGAGAGCGAATGAGCTCAGTTGGTGCTGGCGGAGAGGGCGGAGTGCGCTCCGGGTAATGTGGAGCACCTGTGCAGCAGGGCGAGGACGACTTCCAGCCCTCACCGAGAGTGCACCTGTTAGATTTCCCATTTATTGAAAAGGAAATATACTCTGTATTATAAATCGAGTAAAAATCTCTGTTTTCTGCAATGATATCCATGGCATGGAAAATACTGCCTCTTTAACCGCTGATGCAGTCATTTCTACACCAGAAACATTCAATAAGGATATGTTTACTTGACCTATATCTAATACTGCTACGGGCATCTCTGCATTTTGGCTCTGCTCACTGCTTATTCCGGTTTAAAGATTGTGCTTAAGCGTTGCAGCGTTTGAAAATGTCACTTGTGTTTTCATCCAGAATTTCTCTGACTCACGACACAGATCACTGATGACAGGACAGTGATGTTTGCATTCTGCAACCAAATAACACACACATAAAAAAGAAAGAAAAACAGAAAAACTAAATTAACCCACAAGTGTAGACATTTGGAGCAAAGTAATTCTCAGCTTGTGCTCATACAATTGTGTAAATATGACTTTTAACGCTGCGTGGTGGATGCTGCAAAAGAGAAATTTGGTGGTTCGTGAACATTTTAAAACGGAGAAAATTGGAACTGCTTCATGAGTCCTTCACAGCACTTTGTCATTCTTTTTGGGATGAAATGCTCCGTGGGAATAATTCCCAACCTGAGGTTTGTGGGACCCATATTCTAATGCCTTACCGCATTAACTTGTCATTTTTCAGCCTCTGAGGAGTATTTTAGGCTTGTAAGATTTTCTCAAGCTAAGCCAGACACAGGCTGCAGCCTTGAGCACTGGGGATACATGCGGTGTGACAGCCTCTGCCACAGTGTCACATCCCTGAGTTATCTTCCAGCTCTTCCGTTAACATTCTTTTTGTAGCAAAGGGTCGTTTTTTTGTACAAGAATAAGTAAATGTGCAAAGATATGATCCATTTTTCCCCATTGCCACAATTTAGGAGAATATGAGAGATCTTTATTTTCATTATTTAACCAAGATCTTGTTCTGTGCTAATTTTACTTGATTTTTTTTTTATAACTACCACAAAAAAAAAAACCCTAAGAAATCGAGTCTTAGCTCTAAGCTGAAATGCGTGTGTGACAAGACTGTTCTGTAGATGCGCCTTCTGTGCACGTACAGGATTTTTCTCCACCCTGACATCTTTTTCCTTGATTCAGTAACTTCTCTGCTTGTACTGACACTGTGTCCCAGTGCAGCCTGCGTTAATGTGAACACTCTGGGTCCCATACAGCGGCGGCGTCTCGTTGGTTTAGTTTAATCCAGCATCCGACCGCGGTTCTGTAATACCTTAACACTGCCGCCTAGTGGTAGGATGTGGGATAACACATTAAGTGCATTCAAGTGCATGTCAGCTGTTGCTGCCTGCGTCTTTAACAGGAATCACAGTACTTATGCGTGAATGCTGCACTCTTGTGATATGAAATTGATTCCATTGTGATTCTGAAACAAATACACTCACGTGCCTTGATAACCCTGCAAAGCATGTTGTCCCCATGGCAACTGTATTGTTAGCTTTCACTTAGTACCATGCACATGATCTGATTAGTTTCCTTTTTAAAATATCTTTATAGACACAGATTATTGGATATCACTATCTCATGTAGAAACATATGTTTGATGACATTATAGTGCTCAGAGATTTCACCTAATATGGGGATTATCAATTACAGATGACTCATTTATGTTCTACTTAGCCTCTGTACGCCTTTATTAAGAAATAAGTAGCACAGAGGGATGTAGGGAGGACAAAGTTTACGAGAGTTGGAACAAGGCCCGGAGCTTATAGAAGGCTTTGGAAAACTCTCCTGCCAGGCCCCTGTCTTCTGCCCAACAGCAGCACACCTCACTGTGCCTCCTTTTGCTTCAACTCCCTCATTGGTTGGAAAGCACAGGAGGAGATCTCCATGTGACACCATGACTGCCTCTCCCATCAGAAGGCATATGTCATGACCACATGGTCCACATTCACTCGGAAACCCTGTGATCGACTCTCAGTTTAAATAACTCCTTGATTTCTGATGTCGTACATCTGGGCTCTTGTATTTTTGATATCGTTACATCAGAATATTGGGTCGATTGCAGGGAAGAACACATGTTGCCATTTCCAGCCCTTGATAAAACCAGATTGTTCCTAGGCAGAACATCTCCTCTGACAAGATTCAGCACAAATAATTCAATTGTGCTGGGAACCACAAAAGCCAACACGTGGTCTGGTTTCCTCCAGCAGACTGACAGAATAAACAGCTGGGAGATGAGGCCTTGCTTTTCCAACATTCTGGCATATATTGCATGAATTCATCAATCATTCATTCAATTCTAGGCCAGAGTTTAACTTAATTTAAGTCAACACCAGTGTTTACTTATTTGGAATGGATTGCCAACAGATTATAAAGTCTAAAACGAAAGATGCACTGGCAACAGTAACAAGGAAGAAACCTTGAGCAGGACCAGCCTGATGGAGGGGACCCTCCTAATTTATTTTCTATGTTTATTAACAAATATATGCTATTTTATTTAAAGTTTCTGTGTAATAGTGATGGCATAATGTACCCATTAAGCACCACCGTCAGACAAGAATGTGAGATTACATTGTTCAACAAAATAAAAACTGTTGTGGAACCTCTGCATGACCACAGAAGTTTTATTTAATGTTTATTGAATTACTATATGTTTGTGTATGAAGTCCAGGAACAGGAAATTGCATTTGCATCACCTGTAGCTCTTGTCTGTCCTCCCTGTGCAGTGAATTTGAATACATGTTGGAAGTGAAATTGGATGAGGGCCTCTCAGTTCCGGACATGGGAATCAAATCAGTGTAGCTGCTGCATATCTGCACCTACAATGGGAATTAATTTCAAACTCCATTTCCTTTCTAAACAGCTTCTCTTTTTTTGGCCCAGTGGTTTCCTTTAGGTGGGTAGCTGATTAAAACAAATCATGGATATTTTCTTATAATCCTGTAGGCATAGATTTTGTGCTTATAATATGGTTACTCTGGGACTTTCAATGGGTTCTAAAATCCACACTGATAATAAAATAGACCTTTGCAGGAGTGATTACAGTGTAATGATGGTGGCACGGACTGTTGCAGCAATAAACTGACAGCAAAGGTTTCAGTGAAGTGTTGCAACAAACAATAAATACTATTACTGGCCTTCAGAGTAGATTGAAATTTGTGTCCGGTCAGATGATGCCTAATCTAATGATGGTTCGAGACAAGCCACAGAACTGCCCAAATCTGTGTGTATTTGTGACAAATACGTTGCCCTGGAGATTTATTGGTTGATTGTGTTGTTTGGCTCAATTTAATCCTGACATCACAAATGTTATCAAACAAGAATAAATAATTTAACAAAGATCTCAGGCAGCCAGTGAGCTCAGGGAGACAATCACACAGAGAAACGTATTCAATCTGAACCGCAAACACCTGTATTAAAGGCAATGAGGCTCCCTAACCTGAGAGTGACCCCGCAGCAATGGCTGACTCTTCAGCTCTCAGTGTTTGAGTCATCAGGACGCACGGAGCAGAGGAATGAGTCCTGACTTCTTTGTCTGTAATTGTGTTACTCTACGAGGCCTGAGCAGATATGGCATGAATGTTAACGGTCCCATGACCGTTAAACGGCCGAGCGGATCGCATCAGCACAAAAACATGTCGCTGTTGTCAGGTGGAGGAGTCGGGGTTTCGGTTAAAGAATATGTAATGTTTAACAGTCAATGTTTTTATTCTAAAAAACAAATAGAAATGATGATTTCTTTATCACTTTGTGTTACAATTTCATCTCATCCCTTCAGAATTATTTAATCAGACACATCTGGGAATTCAGTCCTGTGGAAACTTAATTTAAAAAAAATTAATGAAACCATAAATGCATTAAGCAAAATTATAAAAAATATTTTTAAATATTTGGTTGACATGTTTTATCCTTGTGAGGGTGTGGCTTTGTTTCTGCAGCTCTGAAACGGCGTGTTGAGGGGTGGCCTCTCCTGACAGCTTGGGCCTATAAAAATGCATTCACAAGTTAAACTGCAAGCTGACAACATCTGAACGATCGTCAATCTGCTCCGCCTGCACCAGTGAACAGCGGACAAGTAAAGGTAACCTGCAGCATTCATTTTATTGTGCAAAATTTTAAGATACGAATAATGACAGAAATAAATTTGTAGTGATAGTAGAGTTTTCAGTGACTGGTTTCTATGCTGCTGCAATATAAATATACAAAGTTGAGACTTAAATATAGATTTATTGTAAATACAGAATATATATATTAATCAGAAAACTAACTAATTTGGTTTTGATCTATAAAATAGGAGGACTCATTTGAATCAGGAAATTGCAGTGTAGCTTTGCTAGATATTCAGCCAGAGAGAACCAGTACCACTAAATAAATCAAATGGTCCAAATAAATAAAGAATGGTTTTCAGCAAAAATTCCTGTCTTGCATGTTTGCCTGATTTTAGATCGATGTACCATTGTCCTTTAACATGACTCTGGGTGTTTTCTTGATTCAATTAGTTCATCCTCCGGCATCCAATAACCTCTAGGCATGCATGGTTTTCTGTGGGTATTTGCACCGTTAGCAGATTATATAATTGAGCCCTCCTGTGGTCACATGAAGAACTGCACTCGTCCAGTCTGAACGTACTACTTGTCCTTTATCCTGTTAAGCAATAAATACTGATTCAAGCAAGGATTTAGTGATATGAATTTCTTATGTGTTTGTTTTTTTTATTGCCGTCAAATTTAATTTATAGTTATAATGTTAAAACGTAATCAAAGTATCTTCTCACTCACAGACATGGATGTAAGTACTTCAACTTGCCAGGTTCCTACACCGGTAAGACCATGAAATATGCTGTCCTTTGCATATTTCATCTAAACATCAACATCTTTCCTTATGTCAAACTGTCTCTTTCACAACTGCAAGTTGGTATCTTCTGTTCTGTCGACCCTCTCTCTTCCCCGCATCTCCATCCTGGCCCCTGAACAACCTCTTTCTCCTTCTTCCCCCTCTCCTCCTTCTTCTCCCTCTCCTTCTTGCCCCTCTTCTCCTTCTCCTTCTCAGCATTCTAATGCTCTATATGGCAGCTGCCCGTCTTCAAGTTGTCCCCCACAGACTAACAGTGTCTGGCCGAGTGTGTCGTCTGGGTTCCCTGCATGGCCAGGACAGAACACCCAGCCTGCACCATGTTGGCCAGGCCAGCCCAACACACCGTGCTGGCCTGGTACACAACCTTACACAGCCCCAGCCCTGGTCCCTTATTCAGCTCCAGCTCCAACACCAACCTTAGTTCCAGTTCCAGTACCAGCTCCTGTACCGGCTCAGGTTCTCACTCCAGCTCCAGCTGTGGCTCCAGCTGTGGCTCCAGCTCCAGCTCCAGCTCCGGCTCCGGCTCCGGCTCCGGCTCCGGCTCCGGCTCCAGCTCCGGCTCCAGCTCTGGCTCTGGCTCCGGCTCCGGCTCCAGTGCAGCCCTGTCAACCCTACTGGCCAGGCACCCAGTGCCATCCTTCCCAAACACCAGCACCAGTTCAATCTCAAGTTCCCGCTCAAGCTGTAGCTCCAGTTCCATTACCTGCCCCTCATCTTGCCCCAGGCATCCTTCCCAGTGTGTGGCCTGCACACCCTGGTTGGCCATACAACCCAGGACAGTCAGGATGGCCTGGACAGAATCCAACCATCCTGCCTCCACACTGGCTTCCACCAACCTCTGGACCACTTGTGAGTCAAACACAAAGATTCCCAATTTAAAATAAAATAAAATAAAATACAGTTGAAGAAATATCTTTCAACACAACTCAGCTAGTCACTGAATTATTGTTCTATATGTTGTTGTGTGCAGAGTGTGCCCTATAATCTGAACCTGGCCCGAGGGGTCTATGACAAGATGATGATGACCATCTTAGGGAGTGTCAAACCAAGTGCTAAAATGTAAGCGTTCCCTCCTTGTCCAGCACACAGAACCCGGTTCTCAGTGTTTTCTGATGAGATCTCAGTTGTACACTTCACACAATAAGAACACTGATGAAGGAGGGACAAAAATGTCTTCCACAGGTTCACAGTGAACTTTCTGAGAGGTAACGACATTGCCTTTCATATCAACCCCCGCTTCAATGAGGGGGGCAAACAGGTGGTGGTCCGTAACCATAAAATTGGGGAAGCCTGGGGAACAGAGGAGAGAGACATGAAGGGGCCCTTTCCATTTGCTCCTGGGAGCCCATTTGAGGTGAGTCTAAAGCGAAAGAATCTGATGATGCTTCATGAACAGATCTGTTTCCCAGGCCTGACCAAGAAGTTTCCAATTGTGAAACTTAAACTAAACCATTGCATTCTGCTTTGCAACGTTGTCCATTTTTCTTGCTCCACGAGTCACAGTCAGCACTTTCACCTTGGCTGCATTTTCCTCTCTGCTTCCAGATGAAGATCTTGTGCACTCAAGAGATGTTCAGGGTGGCGGTGAATAACATCCCAATGTTTGAGTTCCAGCACCGCATCAGAGAGCTCAACCGGATTGACAGAATCAATATCTTGCATGACGTCGTCCTCACTTACATCAATGTGGAGACACTTCCGTAGGGCGCAAACTGTCTCCTGTAGGGCGCACAACTCTAACACAGACACTTCCATGAGTGTAACTGCAAAAATTCAAACAATAATGGAAGTTTGTATGTTTCACTTCAGTGTCCTTAACACTAAACAAGAGTGTGAATGTTGTATTAGTAGTTAATTAAGTTCAGCTTGTAACTGTGCTAGAATAAACATAAAATAATTGATATACCATATGATGAATTACTATTACCTTCATTGTGTTTAATATTGTCAGGATTATAACAGGGTTACTAAATGAGGATGTGTGTTTTTGGTCTGTTGTGTTTCCCAAATAAAACTCTGACCCAGAAGACTTTTGCATTTGTTTATTTAAATAAAAGAAAACAGTACATAAGTCATCATCTGTGCATGAAGAAATAGAAAATGTGCTGTAGAAAGGATCCAAGTTTAATTTATCTACACCGACTGTAGCACATAGGAGACACAATTCGTAAAAAAGTATGGATAACACAGAAAATCTCATTTCTCACTGCTGCTAGCCGTCGTTAGACAGACAAAAGTATACTGGATAAAAAAATGAGTGCTAGCTTCAGGGGAAAGACTCATCATCAACATAAGATGTCTAACTAGAAAGACAGGACACAACGTCCAGAAAATATGAGGCAAATTTTAGTTTTTCAGTGCAAAAAAACAAAAAAAAAAATCAATGTTTTTCCATCTAAAAAATAGTAATAAAACAACCTCCTTAGGTTTCTGAGCTTTACAGTATGTGCAAATAACAAATGTGTAGGTCACAGTGCTTCTATATGTTCTACAGTATTACAGTCCTAATTCAGGAGTGATTTCAGCAGCATTACTAAATTCACCTTCTGCAGATTCACAGTGAGATCAGGTCTTTGTGTCCAGTTTCCTCTCCACAGATTTGAGCAGCAGCTCTGCGTATTGCTCCAAAAGAGCCAGGGTTTTCTCCCCCTCAGCCCCCTCACCCCTGACCTCTGGCTCCACACGCTGTGAGCAGGGGTGGGGGAGAGAGTCCAGCTCAGCTCTGGCTGCCAGCAGGGTCTCGGACAGGATGCTCCTCATCTCGTTTTGATCTTGGCTGGGCTGCTGCAGCACCTGGTTAAATGGAAAACATGCAAGTGAAAAACAGGAAGGCAGCCGGCTGCATCGCAGTGGCTTTTTCTGTGTGACTGCATTTCATTTGTGAACCACTTTTGGAGGAAAGGAAAACAGGTGCTGGCTTGCTGTCACTAACCTACGCATCTCTTTACTATTTTTTGATACTTCTTGAAAAATTTTCCTTATTTCCTTCATTTCTCCCTCTTTCCCACACAAATATACACCGAACTCACCTTGGAATAGAGCTGAAGAGTTTGCCTCAGACTGTTGCTCAGCTCATTAACCACCTGCCTGCAAGTTTCCACGGTGATAGAGTGATCTGCAGAGTCAGAGAGAGAGAGAGAAAGAGAAAGAGAGAGAGAGACACACACACACACAGGAATAAATTTGGGGAGAGAAACAACACGAGGGCGAGCTGTGAGCATGGGAAAAAATGATGTCATGCTTTCCACCCCTCCAGGAAAACACTGGTGTGGATAAAACTGGACTTGTTGGCATTTATAGTTTCTTTTCATGACTTGAAATTGGAGCATCGTCGACCTGTGATGTGGTTATCATGCAACATACAGCCAGGGCAGGAGCGTCAACCACAGGATGAGGTTTTTCAAATTGAATTCTCCGAATGTGCACAAACCTAACTGTGGGCTACCTCTCCGAGCCTGTTCAGACAGCAGAGGGTCCTCTGAGGCTACGGCTGCTGCTGCTCCTGGCCCCTTAAAGCTGGAAGGAAATGTCAGAAATCTGCAATCAATGTTCAAGCTCATTTTTAGGTAAGAAAGGAAACACAGTGGTAGGAAATGCATGTGCTCATGTACAGGAGAGTCCCTCAATTTTCACCTTACTTTAAATTTACTCCAAATTTATGTTCAATTTATTGTAAGAGGTGATTTTTTTATTTTTTGTATTTTTTGTCATAGCTGTAATAAAATTGTAGCAGTGTGGAGAGCAAGCATATTCAAGTACCTCTCTGAAACGGAGGATCTCTTTTGCCTCACTGGTAGTGAACTTGGGAAAGAATGATCCAAACTGAGAGACAGATGTCTGACACGATCTGCAAACAGCAAAATATGCTCAAAGTCATACATCAACACTGGTTTTCAGGGCTCCGGACATGTTCTTGGTTATACGGTTGACTGACCACTAGTTCCAGGATTGAGCGTGACTCCGTATCCGGAAGCTCCAGACAAACTGGAGCGCGACCTCCCTTCCAGACAGAGGCTGCGACTCGGGCTGAGAGGCTGCTTCAGAAGGGGGATGCGAGAGGGCGGGGGGTTCGGGTTAAAACGAATGGGTGACACCGGAAGTGAAGAAGTCATGGAGGGGCTGGTTGAGAGAGATGATGAGCTGAGTGGGGAGGAATGGGTCTCCAGCTCCTCACACGACTTTCTTTTTTTTTTGTGGCTGTAAGGGGAGTCAGGCGGCGTCCTGTTCTGGAGGCCCTCCCCTACTGAGGTGGAACAGCTACTTTTGGCCAAGGAGCTGGCAGTGGGGTTCATGTAGGAGTGCTGGGTCTTCTGTCTGGGGATCTCCCAAGGAAGAGTCGCCTGTGGAGACTGTGGGGACCCAGAGCACGATGGAGAAGTGTTGAACTGTGGCCTAGAAGTGTCACGCTCCAGGAAAAGATGCAGGGACCTCTTGGATGACTCTATTGAGAGGCGGCTGTCACTAGATGGCGCAGGTGAGTAGGGATCTTAAGACAAAAATACAGGAGACGAAATAAATACCAATTTCTGAAATACAGAAAGATCTTTTTGGGTTAAGGACCTGATTATTTTGCCCCCAAAAATCTAGTTCCAATTTAATATTCTGTATCTAGCTAATATAAATATACTTTAATGAATAACCTGATTAAAATGTTAAAAAAATCAAGCAAAAAACACTGAAACCTACAGTCTGAGGACAGATTAATGGCAGACTGGGATTTCTGCAAGCATGTGGATCTGTCCAGCACCAGCACAGATTTGGACGAGGGGCTGGAGAGTCTCCACAGGTGGGATCCTGAGGTCTTCTTCCTCAGGGGTCGAAGTGTAAAATTGCAGTCTTGATGTAGATTATCAAACCTGTTGAGAGGCACATTAAAACAAGACTATTTACCAATTAAATGCACTTTCAGTCTGTTAAATCATCTGCAAAAAGAAACAACACGAGTTTCTCAAACATGTAAACTGGCACTGATAACACTTTAAATATGGTGCTTTAATGATGTTAATTTTGCTTTAATAAATCTTATGTGCTAGTCTACAGAGTCAAAAATTCTGATGTAATTAAATGTGCATAATTATTTTAGATCAAAGTTAAGTTTCTTCCCTCTGCTTCTGTTTACCCCGTTTATTATTAATGTACAAAGATCTGTGGCGATGTAAACAGTGTAAAATTGTCTCTTAGCCTTGTGCGACTCCAGGAAGTCCTGTCTGCCAAGCTCCATTCCTGACATGTGCATTTATGAATGTTTAATAACCCTTTTTTTGTTATTCAAACAGAAAAACGGTGGCACTTTTTGATTTACAGGATTCATTATTCATTATTCTGTGTGCAACATGGGAAGGAACTAAAAATAAAGCCCATTTAGCGTGTTTTCTCTTTACCTCAGCCCCTCGCTTCTGCCAGACGAGGCAGGGGTCTTATCCGGGGTGCTGTTTACCACCGACATAGGAGGCTGAACAGGGTGGCAGTCTTGATCTTTCACATGGGTTTTGGCAGAAGGATTCAGGCCCCTTCATAGAGAAAAGTCATTACAAACGCGATGGGAGAAGGTGAATGAAATGCATGATGCACAAACTCATTCGCTGCTCGACCTTGAAAAGCTTGACCTTTGTGTAAACGCAATGATTTAAGTATTTGCTAAAATTGATCAAATGGATATTTTAAACAGTTAACATGATCAGGATGGTGCATGGGTGGTTCAACGGTGCAGTCAGCGTGAGTCAGGAAGATTTTATAAATATAGATGTGAATCTATGCTGGGCAACACTACCTGTGATTATGTCCCCTGGCCAGAAAACGTGAAGACATGCTGGGCCTCATGACCTTTGGCTCCGCTGTGGACAGACACACAACATCAGAAAATGTGCATTGGATGCAATTATAAGAAGGGTTC
The DNA here is from genome assembly GCA_016586285.1 of Arothron firmamentum. NCBI lineage: Eukaryota > Metazoa > Chordata > Actinopteri > Tetraodontiformes > Tetraodontidae > Arothron > Arothron firmamentum. The sequence continues at coordinate 345,215 of BJFM01000169.1, forward strand.
AACATTTAAGATGAGCTAAATTTGACACTAGCTAAACGGAAAATCTACTGTCAGTAACTTTTAAATCGATAAATGGATCTTCTGCTCCACATCGAAGTTGGTGTTTGCTTCCTCATACCTGTGCTGCAGCTCTGATTCAGCGTCCCAAAGTTCTGCTTGAGGAAATCTTGCTGGCCGTTCTCGGCAGCTCCAGTCACCTTCATCAGAGCCTCGTCCACGCTCGTCACGGCTCCCTTTAGCCTCTGTTCGGCCCTGTCTTCATCAGAGCTGTCCAGGCTAACGGAATCTGCATCTCTTGAGTCTGACATTTCAAAAAGGTACAAGAGAGGGTTACAGATAAGCCCCGTTAGCAAAAACCACTAAAACTGGTAGATCTGCTGCATAGAGATGAACAAATAAGAGGCCAGACCACAGTCAATATCTGACACTTTTTATCAGGTTAGCAACTGAGTGGATTCCAGCTTCGGTGTGCTTCCATCCATCAATAATAAGACTGCGGCGATAATTCAATCACATTTCAGCTTTTTGTTTACACACAATGAGAGGGTATTTTTAACACACCAGCTGTGTGTTTTATACTCCGTCTATTCAAACTGCTGTTTCTATTCAAGCCCGCTCTGCCATTCCGTTGTCTGCTTCACTGAAATCCACATGGTGAATTATTAAAGTCCATTCAGGGCAGCCTTTTTTTGTTGAATGAAATGAAATGATAAAAAAAAAACGGAAGTAACAGAAAATAGAAAACTGAGAAATGTTGCATGTAAAAGGGATCTATGTCTGGCACATTAATCTTGATAATGGATGTGTCATTGGTTGGTAAAGAATCAATTTACACTATTTTAAAAGTGCAAAGCAATAAACAGCTTTTCTTTTTTTTTAGAATCTGGAAAAGATCAGATTAACATGTAAATCGCATCTGCAAAGAGACATTTTTCTAAAGTTTATATCTGTTTTTAAAGATTTTCCTTGGGAAGAGTGTTATTACTGTAGTTCTGGAAATATTTAAATAGAAGTTAAGGAACAAGTATATGTTGTATTGTGACTTTCGTATATGGAGTGCGGAGCTCACCATCCAGGTTACAATCGGGGCTGGAGCCCCTGCTGTCATAGCTCACATAACAAGCGCTGTCCGGGCTGCGGCTCTCCTGGCTGTCACTGCGCGTGTCCCTCCACTGCAGCCTGCAGCCCTGCCCCTCCTCCACCTGACCGCTGATGGTTGACAGCAGTGAGTGAGGGGTGGAAACCATGAGCAAAATGCACTCAGACAAACACCCAAAGCAGTTTTTTTTTTCCCCTGCCGGTGTTGCTGTGAAGGTAAAACCAGGAGCACTGAGCAGGGATGTGCGGTACCTGCCCCGGAGACTTGCACCGTCCTTGTCCTCCTCCGAGTACCGCACGGCTCCATCGGGATTCCGGATGCCCTTGCAAGAGTGCAAGGGCAACCAGGGCTGATGTCTCTTGGCTCTGTTGCCCAGCTGCAGGAGATGATGGGCGTCACGGCACCGCATACAGACAGCTCCCCCCCCCCCC
>BJFM01000169.1:346766-368473 GCA_016586285.1 Arothron firmamentum
CCCCCCCCCCCCCCCGACCTCGGCTCCATACGCACCTCGGTGGGCGCGCTCTGCCTCTCTTTGTCGTGAGATGAGCCGTTTCTCTTGTGGGAGAAGGTCTCCAGCTGTCTCAGATCCAGCATGGACTTGACCATCACCTCCAGTGAGCCCATGCGCCGAGACCAACGCCTCCGAGGTCGCTTAGAGGGGTCAGGGGTGATGTGGCAGGCGGCGCCGTGCTTGAAGAGGAAGCAGACGTGATGTCAATAAAAACAATTCCCGGAGCCGCACTTAATCATTCCTGTGGCAATTTTTTTTTTTATCCAAGAAATCAAATCTTCAAAGAAGCTGATTGAATTTCTACAAATCCCATTCGCACGCCGTGTGTTTCAGAACAAATTTCACGCAGCTTTTTATATCACTTTCAAGCCTCAGTGGGAGAGCATTTCCACGCTTGTACAGCACAGAGGATGAAATGTGTCATGTGTGAAGCTACGCAGGGTTTCCAACCCCCCCTTCAGTTTCTTCTGCAGTCATCTAACGGAGGCAGCCTTGAAGCATCAATCAAACGTCCAACACATTAAAAATACTACATATTGGTAGGATTAATGTATAGTCGTGTTCTGAATTTAGGAGAACATTCGTCACATTTATGTTAAACGAGCCTTGAATAAAATATTCCTGTTTTTGTAGGACTAGATTGGATATAAGCACCAACCTTTGCCAGCTCGAAGTCTTGCCCTTCATCTGAGCCACCTGTTGTATGGAAGAGTATAATAATTGGTAATAAAATGAAAATATCATTAATCTGATGTCTGGATTGGTTCTATTAAAGCTGCCCTCTGCAGAGAGGGACAGGTCAGGACCACTACTTTCCAGCACAGATGGTTAGATCACGGGAATAACACTGGATGAGAGCGTGTCCTTTCAGAGTTTCTACTGAATTTATACCTGTGTCCTCCTCTCCCTGGCTGCTGTCAGAGGACGCGTTAGTTGCGATGTCTTCTGAGTTGATGCAGTCTTCGCTCTCTGCCCCGTCCTCATCCTCGTGCTCGTGGTCGCTGTCCGAGGACAGACCGCTCAGAATGGGGGCAGCAGACGGCTCGTGCCTGCGGAGACGGACAGAAGAAGTGATGAAGATTGTGGCGGAACAGACAGCTTGTCGTCAGGGCAAGGTTTAGGTGTGCGTGCACACACCGTTACCTGAGAGCAGAGGTGGTGTCGGGCGGGGAGTCAGGCCTTTGTCGGAGCTGCCAGAGCCGCTCTCTCATACTGATCGTCAGCTCTGGAGCGAGTCGCCACACAAAGATACAGCTGATGACCAGAAACCATTAAAAATTCAGCACGACTGTTGAGGAAACTGTCTGCAAACACATTTCGCTGCTCATTTCCCCCAGCAGCCCAGAGTCAAGATGGTTTTAATTCGGAGTTTTCCACAGTAGCAGTTACTTTAGTGCAAAAATTCTGATTTGGGCCTTTGCCTTCATGGTCTGGGGTTTCCAAGTGTTTCTGCAGATTCTATGTGTTCGCTTAAAGAGTTTAAATGTGTCGCTTGGTTTGCATGTCTTTCATTGTAGTTTCTATTTCCTGTATTTTTTGTTGTTGTCGGGTTTGACTAGTTGTTGCTTTTGTGAATTGTAAATTTGATTTGCTCCTTAAAGCAGCATATTCCCCAGTATTTTTTTTTTTTTTTGTTCCTCACCTGTCCCCAGATGCTGAAATCAAATACTTGCAGTCATTGGTGAACTTCATCCCAGTAACAATCTCTGCAGGACAAGACATTTTCACCTTAGATCACTGTGTGAAATTAGGTGATCAGTCCCAAATGTACCGTTTGACATGTGCGGGTGTGTTCTGTTACCAGAGTGTCCAAACATGGTGGCCACACATTCCCCGGTGTTGAATTCAAAGATGCTGATGTTTTTGTCAGAGCAGCTGGTGGCCACGTATTGACCGGACGGATCAAGCTGTACCTGTGAGGACAAAAGAGTGAGGAAAGAGCAAACACTCTGCGCAAATATAGCGAAGGAGAATGGCTGTGGCCAGAAATGTTACCCGGATCAGGCTTCCATCCTCGCTCAGAGAGCCCTTGTAGAGCTTCTTCTGTTTGCCACTGTTGATGTTAAAAATCCTGCGTGCAGAGGAAAACATGTTGACCTCACAAACTCAGAAGCATAAAAGACTAAAATCGTAGAGGGGAACATTTTTGAAAAAGGGAAAGCCCATACCTGACGCAGCGGTCCTGGCAGCCGACAGCAGCGTACTTGCAGGTGGGGTCTACACCCATGTCATAAAGGGTGGTCTTCCTTACCATATGGTGAGAGCGTCTGAACTCAGTTCCTCTGTCAGTCTGCTTCACCACAAACAAACACCAAGTCATTAGCATGTGTACATACACGTGCAAGTGCAGGATGCAGTTAATATTATTGGAAAACGGCTTCATTGCATCAGTGTCATTAAAACAGAATTGAAATGCTGGAAATGTAACATTATTTCTAAAGAATCATGTCGTATCTATTTACATTTAGAACCTTTTATGACACTGGAACCAAAGTTGCCTCTTACATTTTTATACAGGTCAAAGATTTGTCACAAATTTCTGTAATAAATGTCTGAATGCAGTGGACTAACGGGCCATTGTTTATTGTGCCCCACAAGACTGCTGTGGCCTGGATCGGGTTTTTACCTAACTGACTTATGCAACTCTGACGGAACAGAAAATTGTCCCAGTAACCCAGAAGCAAATCCAGAGGAAAAGCTGCAGCAGTGACATCTCTGTGCTCGCACTTAGTTATACAAGTTGCAGCCCAGTGGACTTTTTGCGCTGTGGAGTTGTACTCACACAAAACCCCAAACAGATTAAGTTGTGGTTTGAATTCTTAATGGAAAGAACTTCAGTTTGGGTAAAAATGAAAGCGTTCTCTGTCGGCAATTCATTCTGCTGGTTAAAATAAAATATTCTTCTGTACTAAAATATTAAACAATAAGCCCTTTGAAAGAATTTTATTCTAGTTATATAAAAGGAGGCTGGCAGGAGCATGGCAGTTGTTAGCATGTGTTAGCATGTGTGATCAAACAGACTGAAGATAGGGAAAAATCCTGTTTAATTGCAAGCTGTTTATATCAGAAACACTTGTGTTTAACAGTTTATGGTTGATTGAGACATGTCTGACCTTGTGTGCCGTGCGGAAATAGATGCTCTTGTCGGCCCCACAGCTGATCATCCTCACATTGTTGTCACAGGCTGGAGAAGAAAGTTGAATATTCAATCTTTTTTTTTGATTATTTCAACACATTCACAAGTGGGTTAAACTTACAAGCTAAGTAGAAACTTTGCTACTTTCAACTGAACTTTAACCTGAGAATACACGCATTTTTGACCCTTTTCCTACACAAAGGAAACAAACTTGACAATCAGAGGAGAGAAGGGCTCCACCTGAATACATATGTGGAGCTGTCATTGATTATTTTAACAAGCAGCACCGCAAGTGGAGTAAAAAGAGGGACTGAATGGAGATGAAAGCTCAGATTATGAAAAGATTAGCTGTGAGATCTAAACAGACTCTTAAGTGGCTCACCAGCAAAGCGGACAGCTGTTATGGATGAAGAGTGCTCGTCAAGAGTCTGCACTAAACTGTAGTCGTTGTCGGCGTCCAAGACATGGATCAGACGGTCTCGGCTAGCTGTTGCCAGCAGCTTCAGTCCTATAAGCAGCCAGACATCTTAATCGTGTATCATACGGACACCCAGTCAGACGATCATCACTTACACACTCACCAGTTTCAGGTTTACTGTATTCCAGACACAGAATCTCAGCATCGTGGGCGTCCACCCTGAGAATCTCCTCCATGCTGCTCAGAGAATGAATCCTGCAGGAATGAAATTGATGTGTTTTAAAGGTTGGAGGTCACTTCCGTCTGCCATCACAATCAAGTTTAACCTTCTTGTCCTGTACCTCAGCATCCCATTACGATCTCCAGACGCCAGGTGTTTGCCATCTGGACTTAAGCAAATGGTCCTGATGCCCGTCCTGGTTTCTGCCATCTGTCCATCACCTGCTTTGTCTGTGTTTATATTTGCTGGGCACTCTGGATCCAGCAAGGCAGCAGTGCTCCCATCAATGTAGATTATATCCTGGAGATCCTGCAGGGCGGCGATTGAGAACGAAATCTTCTTTCTGAAAAGCTCTGGAACCTGAATGCATCTTTAGAGCTGGACTCACGGTGCTCAGGATGTTCTGAGAACGCGTCCCCTCCTCCATGTGCCAGAGCCTGATCGTGTTATCGGCAGAACAACTGAGGAACATGGCCGATGACAGACCACTCCCCGCTTTATCAGGAAGCTCTGGAAACATCTAAAAGGGAAGAGTGGATGCATTCAGGTAATATTAATTAAATGGCACTTATTAATCTTTTAAGTCTTTACTAATCCTTACCTCAAGGTCCCAAACACAGGAAGCATGGCAGAGGGCAGAGTGCACCTTCCCCACCCGATTAACATCTCTGACGTCCCACACGTACAGACTGTGGTCGTTGTAAACGCAGCTGAGCCAGTGGCTGACAGGGTCAAACATCACCGCAATGGCATCTGGGTAACGGGTGCCCATCTTGGTGGAAAAGAGGTAGCTAATGGGAAAGAGATTGGGGATTTTTTTTTTTTAAAAAAAAAACAAGTTTTTTTGTCGCAACTTTGGAGAGGACACTGAAAATAGGAAAGCATTTGATCCTTCGGTGGATCCATTCCAGGGTAAAGAGCGCGTTACACCTGTCTCACCTCGTCTTAGTGACGGCAGCAGCGTCCGAGCCAAGCGAGTGTGGCCTTGGCAGCGTGCGGACAAACTGCAGGTCGACGGCCTTGAAGACGTGCACCGTTCCTTCAGCGCAGCCACAGAAGATGGTGTCTTCAGACAGAGACAGAGAGTGGGCCGCACCAGCCTGAAAGCAGGACGCGGATGTTACCGGCCCAATTCATCCAGTCACTGAAGACTGAATACAACAATGTGGGCAGCAAAGTGTTTCAATGGAAAACATCCTGTACTTGACCTCTGCCCTATTGCTAATCTATTGCTGATCCTCCAACCTGTGTGTGTGTGTGTGTGTGTGTGTGTGTGTGTGTGTGTGTGTGTGTGTGTGTGTGTGTGTGTGTGTGTGTGTGTGTGTGTGTGTATACACCCTCACTACAGTTTAGCTCCCTGTAGCACAAAATGCTGCAGGATACATTCAGGACAGGTCGTAAATCCACCACAGGGCACACACACCATTCACTAAATGGGTAATTTATAGTCTCCAAACAAAAAGAGCCTTTTTGGACTGGGAAACCATACAGGCATGGGGAGAATTCACATAGAAGGGCTTTTGTTGGAATTAACTCTGGAACCTTTTTGCCATGAGGCAACTGTGAAATAGAATAGAAGAAATTTTTGAAGCTGGTATAAAAAGTACAATAACACAGAAGAAACATACATAATGTTTTTTTAAAACATCTGTTCTTAAACAATATTCAAATTTTGAAATGAAGCAGTTTATTTACATGGAAGACCTGGAAAAAAATGGTGTAAATGTAAATACGGCCCTCACCTGCAGGTCCACCCACTTGTCGAGGACCCGCCTGCTGTTTAATTCACACAGGAGTCCGGAGGAGGTGATACAGAAGGTGGAGCCAGATGTAGAACCTCGCCCACAGGCGACATCGCAAAAGAAGTTGTTCCTCAGTTCTCCCAGCAGCCCTGACCGGCCGAGCAAAGGGACGGGGGCGCTGGCCTGGAAAGATGAGATTAGCTCCGCTCAGGTGGGTTTATGATAGCTGTCATTCTGTGTGTGGCTACCTCCACCGAATGTATGGAGCACAACTTATTCTAAATGAAGCAGTGGGATTACCTTGCTGGCTTTGGAATGGTCCAGATACCAAAACTTGACATGTCTGTTCCCCACTGTGACAAAGTAGGAGCTGTCCTCAGAGAAAGACACGCTCGTCACCTTGCTGGACACCTTGTTGGCAGCCACCACGACATCTTTCTGCAGGAGAGCGCAACAAAACATGTTCAAACCCAAAGCTTTTACAGAAAAACTACAATTTTAGCCTACAAAATGCAATGGAGTAGTATGAAGTTACCTTCCAGGCCCAAACACTGACAATCATGTCGTGCTGGTTTCCCACACTGACAATGTATTTGCCGTTGGGGGAGAACGCCACGCACGAGACTCCATATTTGTGCGTTTGGAGCTCTGCCACCTGACTTCGTTCTGCAACGTCCCACACCCTGACTGCTGGAAGGTGCCCGCTCTGATGGATAGGTCAGGGATATATGTGCAGTATAACCTCAGTAACTGAGATATAATAAAAACGACCATTCAACACAATTTTTTTCCCCTCTCCTGCTGTCTTAGACATGCCTACATTATTCGCTCTGCAGGATGAAAGGTCAGGGGTATTAGTGTAATCTCTGATTCTAACAGAGCAGAGCAACCGCTGAAAGATCGCGGTGGGTTACTGACGGGCGGCCTTGAGAATGTGAGCTGTGGCTGCATTTAAATCACCCAGAAAGAAGAAAAAGCTGAAAGAGACATCCGCGACTGCTGCCAGCCATTTTTAAAATACTAAAATCAATTCAGACATTATTTCACCCCTAACCCTTATCGTCTCTGTGAACTTTGCTCTATGAATGAGCAGCTATGGCATCCACTTGCACAGTGAAGTCTTTAATCAGCTTTGATAGGATGGAAGAGATTACTATAGTAACACTGTGAGTACAACATACGTAAGTACACGATGCAGCGGAACAGGAGGGAGATCTGTGACTTAAACCCTGCTGGAATGTTCCCAAGAAAGCGTGCAGAAACACTCATGTATTCTGGACCAAAGCATCTAACTAGCAGCTCAAAAATTTAATGTCAATTATTCAAACAACATCACAGTAAATTTATGAAACCACAGAGAAAACACGAGGTGGCTCACCTCTCCTGTGACCAAGTATTTTCCATCAGGGGAAAAAGATAGAGCTGTGATGGTCTTCCTGTTTAAGTCAAGAGAGATGCTTTACATTTCAACATTTCAAAGGGGCAGAATGCGCAAAAATGAAAATCTATCTATAAGTCACTCTCACGTTTTTGAATCCATAGATTTTATCTTTGAAAAATGTAAATTGTCTCTTCAAAAGCAGTGCAGGGATTACTAATCTGATACTGCATCTGCTCAGGTGATATTTTAAACTCACCTTGAAGTAATAATGTGGTTCTGTCTGTTTTTCTTCGGGTTCAGTAAGACAACCACACACCTACACAGAAAAGAGCAAGATGGAACATTAGGTTGAGTTAGGTTATAAATGCATAAAACAGGGGAACCAAGAGGTGAAGGTTCTGCAAACTGTGTCTTCAGCTAAAGTTCTTGAAAATACGAATGCAAATAAATAACTGAACTCGATTATGACGATATTTTCTTCGTCTGACATGTGGTTGGAGGTTAAAAACCTCTACTTTTCTGACAACCTCTGATGTAACGCTTGAATCACAAGTTTAATAATCTCCCTTGATCCATAATTAAACATTGTTCTTTGACCTGTAAAAATGTTTCGCACCAGATTAGAGCAACAAATACACTCATTCATGCATTTACCCATGCAGTAGGTCTGAAGGGTATCGCATGGGGTGATTAAGCTAAATGGGATCCTGATGGAAGAAGCTTCAAAAGAAGCATTAACATTGATTAGTGGCATGTTTTAACAGATACAAGTGTATTATTTTAATAATGATTTGACTTTTTTTGCCTTTTATAAAGTTTATATGATGATACAGCTAATTAGTGGTATAAAAATGAAGCTGGATTAATGACAACACCCAGCACTCCAAATGTCAGGGCATGGCAGGGAGACTGAAATAAAGTCCCCCTGGATAAAGGGGACCTTTTTGGCATTTTCCTTCACAAGCTGTCGTCCTCTTCCTTTCTGATATTTGTGCAGAAGCGACACACTCACAAATTTGCCCACTAAGGATTTACTTCAGGTAGATATGATAAAGAAAAGATCAGATGGAGAGACGAGGACGCGGAGATCATCAGTCTTACCCTGCAGGATAGGCCACCAATCCAGAACGTGGGTCACAGGCCAGACCACACTTTCCTGAAGCTGTGATGCCCAGAACCTTCTCTAAAGTCACCTGGGGAGACGCACGTCACAAGAACATGGGGCATCAATCCATATTAATATCATTTTTAAGGTTATATCTTTGTATGATGCCAGTTTTTGCAAAAATCAACTATGCTGATTTAATCAAAAGGGTAAAAGATCAAGTGCAAGGTCAGATCAATAATCAGATAATATAACAGAAGTCAGATAAAGTCTGTCAGCAGATAAAGCAGCTGTTAGGGTCATCGAGTAGTCTTTAGGTCTGGATTTCACTGCCAAATAACATAAATGTCCCCCGCCACCCAAAAAATTCATTTTAAAGCATTTTCTTTGTATTACATCTTTCTTATTAAAACAACTAAAGAAATCAAAACAAGGCGAATTATTTATGATTTTTGTACCGTATTGCTAAACTTTCCATAGTAATAACAGTGTAATAACTGTAAGGCGACGTTAAAAAAAATGTTTAATAAAGGGAATTATTATTATTACTACATTAGTAGTAGTAGTAATAATAATAAAATAGTGTGCTTTCAGCAGTGCTAGCAGTTGTAATGAACCTAAAGTTGTGAACTTCAGGTCTTTGTTTTTAATTTTATTTTTCAACAAACTTAAAGTTTATTGAATTTTGGGAAATGATGGCCATCTTCAGTGACCGCTGCCTGTTTTACCTTGCTGGACAGACTCTCCCTCTTGTCCTTCCTTTGTCTGCTGGCCGGAGAACGCAGCAGGTTCCTGATCCGGCTGGTGAATCCATCTCCAGGCATGATGTTTGAAGGACACCAGGCAAGAGGAGAAACGGGGAAAGATGTTTGGAGCAGCAGCCGAAGCCCGTGCACACACCGCCTCTAGAATGTCTGACGGAGCTCCTGCTGTCGGGACATGTGGGCACTAATCTCCACGTCACGGGGTTTATTTTCTCCTCTGGAGCTTCTCTCCGACACTTGTGCACTGGTGTCTTCACGCTGCTGTGGAAACACGAACGGCTGTTGGACTGAAGGAGCTGGAGGCTTTAATCTGAACCCGAACCCTCATGATTGCATCACTGATTGCTTTTGTTGCCGCTGTTGCTAAATGGTTTAATGGGATTACTGGGAGGGTCAAGTTGAAGGTGGATTCTTTGGTTTAGTTCCTGGCTGGCCTCTGAAGTGTTATCTTATATCCACTGTTTGTCCTGTTTAATGAGCTAATTTGCTGAAGTTAAAGTAATCGTTTTTATTTGTTAAAGCCCAACGTGATCAATCACATTCAAAAGAACAATTAAGCTGGTTGTGCAACAATATGTGCAATTTAAAGGGATCCTAATGTTGAATTTGACCATAATGACCTAATTCGGAGTTTTATTGAACAAGTGTAACGTCATTTTGTTGTCAACTAACCACGTGTTGTCCCAAGACAACGCCGGCCACGCCCCCGATGACGTCAGGCCGATCATTAAAGCTGGTTAAATGCAGTTTTCCACATGCCATCTTCCAGCAACACATTAGGCATATTTTTATTCAACGCTTCACTCCCAAACAAAAAGATGTAGGTCAACATACAATAATCATTATTTGATCAACATTTAATCACTTCTTAAAGCTTCTTTTGTTTTAAACAAAGCTTCATTAGTTAACCATAGCTCTCTAAATAAAGGCAGCGTGCACTCATGGCTTTATGGATAATAACTGTCCACAATTTGTTGTAATTTTGCTACCTTGGGGCAGTCAATGATTCACTCATTTCCATATTTAGGAACATTAAATACAAAAGACGGCTTTTGTGGTGTCTGGAGGCTAACTGACTGTTTTGCCCTCATACCGTAGTTGCCATTTGACTGTAATATCTTGGGATGGAATGGGTTTAAAACAAAAGCATTATTATTTTTTACACGTTAATAGATGGCTCTTGTTAACGTAACCCAGAGAGAACCTAAACGCATGCATACACGCAACTTAACAAATCCATGTCACATTTTTATTGATTTGCAAAGGCCAAACATTTTTACCCAAAATAACAGGAGGAAAGCCAGTGTTTCACATTTATCCACATAGTAAGTAAATGTAACAGAGTTACATTCAGGTTACTTTCAGATAAACTTTCTTTTTAAATCATTTTAAATGCATGTTTTACAATAAACATCCCGTAATGACTGGTTCTACCAAAGTGCTACCAGCGATAGTCTTCAGTAAGTTAATTAAAATAAGTATGGATGACCAATATATAGAAAAAAATTTGATTTACCATGCAGTTAGTAAAGCAGTGTAGGCTGGTCCTCCTAATTCATACACTTGTAAGGCTTCATTTAAAGAGGCATGTGGGTAGGATTACTAAAACTTTCTATTTGTACATTCAAAAGGTCAATTAATGTTTATTTTCCTGATATATATATATAGGACACAAAAGAAAACAATTTCCCACTGTAGTATAAAAATCCACTGAGGTCTGGACAGAAAAGCAGCATAAAGCTTCTACAGTAAGTGAGGTCCGGCGACATCTGCGTTGGCTTTTGTAGTGAAACTATTCTGAATCGGTGTCCTGCTCCAGTTCCTTCTCCATGTCTATCCACGAGCGTTTCTTTGCACTGGGGAAGTCTTTTCCGAGAGCAGCTCTGGTTAAAGGTCGAGCTTTTCTACTCTCTTTAGAAAAATTGTCAGGAATGTTGTCAGATTTGGGTGTGATGCTTTCTCGTTGTACAACTGGAGGAATCCATAACCTCTCTGAGGAAGACCTCTTTGGAGGCCTTCCTCTGCCCCGTTTGAGCAGAACTGGGGAATCACCCTTGGTGGCGGATAACACAACATTTTTCTTTGGTCCCGCTTCAACTGGAGTGGACGTTTTACTGTGACCGAGGGTTTTAACGGAATCCTTGACCGCTAGCCGGTCACTAGCAGGAGCAGGATTGGCGTGGATCCTGGGAGTCTTTCGAGGTCTGCCTCTGCTGCGTTGGACCGGAGGTGGGGTCGGAGCGGCCTGGGGAGCAGGCTGAGGCTGCACGGTAGGAATTTGCTCTGCAGCCTGCAGGGCCTTCTGGACCAATAATATGGACTTGTTGAGGAAGGTAACGGAGGCCATGGGGCTCGAAGGCTTAGAGTTTGGAGACTGCAGAGGTTTGTACTCTTCTGTCACAGATAGGATTTCTGTAGGCCGGTCTGGCTCCCTCTTCTGATTTCCAGAAGTTTCCTCGCCATTCTCTCCTGTCTGTCTGCTCTTCTCAATCACGACTGGGAAAATGTTCTGGCAAACTGAGAAACACAGAAGACATATCTGTAAAAATCTGACTTAGACCTCGTTACTTCACTTTAAAAAATTCCAAATATTTAGATTAGAACAGACAAAACCTTAATGCAATTATCTTGTATAAAAAAACTGCATATGAGGAACTTTGCTATGATGATCCCAGATGTTATTTACAAGCTTCCATCCTTGTAGCTGTTCAAGAGGAAAAAATTCTTGGTGTAAAATCAATTAGTTCAAAAGCAGAAGGTCTGGACTTACTTGGTTTCAGAGATGAGGGGAGAATGATTCTGCCGCTCTTGGAGCGGACCAGAGGAAAACTAATCTCCTTCACTGGCTGAATGACACTGGGCTTCTGTGTTGAGGTTGTAGCTTCGACGCTCATTTTACGATTGGAATCTGGTATCTTGTCCTGTCTGTCAGCGTGCGCTGAGGGCGCAGCCACGGTCTTTGCCTCTGAGGGCGTTGCGTTCTCGAGCTCAGGCTGAGAAAGTTGCCTGCTCGAGGGTTTCTGGACTGCAGAAGTCTGTGTTGCTACAGGGACAGAGGGGTGCTGAGATGACCTGAGCAAGAAGTTAGACGGCAAGAGAGGCATTGTTTCCTTTTTGGCCTGGGAATTATCAGCCTGCAGAAGAGCAGCTCTGGACTGGAGGAGATTGGAAAAGAAAGGGTTAAACTTCATTGTCTTTTCCTTCAATTTCTCTTGCTTGTAGAACTCCGTCAGCTGGTCTTGGATATCCTTCTCTGACTTACCTAAAAAAAAGTCGCGACAAAAACGTGTGACTTATTTGGTTATAGATCATTATGAAGGTCAACAAAAGCAATATGAAACTTAAGCTCTACAAACCAGTCAGAAGTGAAAGCTCCTTCACGTAAGCCTGCTGCGTATGAATCAGTTTCCTCTTCTGATCTTCCAAATATTTAGAGGTTTCAACCAAAGTTTTGATTTCATTTTGTGCCTGTGGTGACAAGAAGTGGAAATACAGAAAGAAAATGCTAAAGTGAAAACACTTTACAGGCTCTTCTGTTATACAGTTCAGTTACTATGGTCAGACAGCCAGTAAGGAGGAATGTTCCGTCTGTCTTTGGACCTTTCTAAGATTTTTCATGGTTATTTATTCAGTTTTTGGTCCAGTTATTTAAAAAAAAAAAAAAAAAAAAAAAAAAAAATCAACTTAGCAGAGAATGGCACTGACCATTGAAAGCAGGTGAAGACGGGGGGGCTTGGGGTTACGCTGGAGGATGGAGTGCAGTTTGTCAAACAGTTCTCGCAGTTCAGAACGCCTCAGCCTCTCTACCCACGTGTGAGTCTCCCGCCGGCTTAGAAGTTTGAGGTTCTCACATCTACTCTTGTGTTGCTGGTGAAAACAGAGTTGATGAAGGACACAGATTATTATCCCAGAGCCGTGTCGGTGGAAGAAGCGTGTGTGGTCAATATTGGGCATTTTATCATAATTACTTTAGACAAACTGATGATAAGAGGCAGTACCTGGACACTCGCTGCCTGTGGCGATTTAAAACCATCACGGGAAGTTCTGAAATGAAGATGATATTTGGAAATACCAGACAATATGCACAAATATACATGTCTACTGTTTCTAAAAGCTAGGCATTTAGATGACTTACTGCGACTCCATGAGAGCCTTTCTGGCATCTTCTTTGATTCCATCGATGACCAATTTATGTGATCCATCTACATTTTCCACATCCACATCCACCTAGAGGAGTCATGATAAGGTCGATTTAACACATGCATGAAGATCACAGTTCTAAAATTCTGGGGGTTTTTGTCATACCTCATCGCCCTCCTCGGAGTAGTCCGAAGACTCGGAATCATTTCCACCTGATTCCACCTGCCTGTTGGCTTCACTCTCCTCTGAAGACATGTGGTCGTCACAGTTCAGAGCTCGGAAAAATTCCGGTTTTACCATTTTGCCGCTTAACAATTCCTTAGCTTTAGCAGCAATGTCCAATCCTATCCGGTTCAGGTGTGCCGCCCCGCCTGTGTTCTCACACTGTAACTGCTGGGAGTCTCTATCCGCATTTGGGCTGGGGAGCTGAATGAGCGTGAAGCCCCCAGGCAGCAGCACTCCTTGCTGGGTCTGGCTTTTGGGGGCCTGGTTAGTAGGAGGGCAGATCCTAAATGAAAAGGTCCCGCTTTGTCCTAAGAAACTGGGGGTTTTCAGTGATGGCGAGACAGTGAGGGAGACGGTTGACGCTGTGGAGCTGTTCAGGCAGGTGCTGCTTTGGCCAAGATCTCCTGTGGCGAGTGTTTGGACCGGGTTTTTGGATGGAACGCTTTGTGGTGGCAGTAGTATTGTCACAAAACCCTTCTCAGAAGAGACTAGCTCTGACTGTTTACCTACAAAAAAAAAAAAAAAAAAAAAGGTAAAGGGTCACACCTACAGCAAAATACACGGTCTTCCTAATTCATCAAGCTAACAAACAGCTTTGTGTGATGATTTTCGATGAGGCCCCCGAACCAGAAAAATTCCTGACTCTAGATTTCAGGCTTGATCCATCCATCAATCCGTGTTTTGAAGCCGTACATTCAGGGGGCTTCATTTCATCTGACGGTTTCAATAATCTGCCGTAGCTGCAGGAGTCAGTGTTGGAGGGTTCCTGAGCGAATTACTTCTGTTACCACTGAGGAGGAATCCCTTTGAAACTGTGCTTGTGTCTCACACACCACATTTACCTGGCAGCTGCGCCGGTGTCTTCAGCTCCATGGTTGTTGTTGCAGTTGTGGTTGAAGGAGCCGCGGTGCCTGCAGCATTTCTGGGCAGAATGGCGGGAGTGTTGGCTTTGTTTGCAGGATCTAACTTCAGAAAAGTTCTTTTGGTTATTTCAGGGGGCAAATTCACTCGGCCTGTGATGTAGGCCGCAAGGCGGTTGGCTGGATGTAAAGAGCCCATAGTTCCCAGCAACAGTCTGGCTTGATTGTATGTCTTGCCATTAACCTGTAGGGGAAGAAATGCAGTTTTACCGTTCCAGAAGCCTCATGTTCACTCTGTGGTTCCCCATCAGATGAAATGACATATCAAAAAGTGACATGGCCGAACCTGTATAAGTCCCGTTGCTTGGCAGCCAGCCGGTTTGGTTGTGGCTCTGAGTTTGCCAGCAGGTAACACACCACGCAGAAAAGGTGTGACGCCGTACTGCATAACTGGCTGCTGCTCTTCTTCATCTGTTTCCATGTCCTCGCCGTCACTGGTGAGCTTTTCCTTGTCGCTGCTTTCAGATTCTTCCCCATTCGTGGCTGATGGTTTACTAATGTGCAACTTAACAATGAGATATGCATTTTTAAAACAAAAACACCTTTTTGAACAATAGTTTAGATTGTAAAATCTGGGAGAACCTCCAGACTTACTCTGTATTTGACAACCGAGCCGCTGGGCTTCTGCATGACGATCTTGGTGATCAGTTGGATCTGGTATGGTTCTATGACAAAGCTCTGGGGAATATTATTCTGATTCATCCGTCTGCATAACTCTTCAAGGACCTTTTCCCGGTCCTTCCTCCACTGACACCCTGACTGGATCTCAATTTGTTTCCTTGCCTCCTTCTCATCAAAGGCTGTCAGCTGAGAAGGTTTTTCTGCACAGAAATCCAAAACACCAGTGCTGAACGTGGTTACGTCGCTGAACCCAGATCCAAAACTGAGCCCACATTAAGAATGCAAACAACTTGAATTGAGCCGTACCGATGCTCTTGGGCTCTAAGGAGGCTTCAGGTGGGGCCTTGCCTTTGAACTCTCTTACACGAGCACAGGTCATCATACTCTCCAAGTATTTATACATCGGGTCCTTATCCTCTTCTCTCATCTGCAAAGATTTTAAGACGTTCTAGATCATGAATGTCTCACACACAGACAAACATCCACACACCAACAGCACAGTAAACCCTCTTACCCACCTTCTATTTAAATTAGGGTGTTTAAAAATGGCAAGAAAACTATTTTTGTGCAATGTTATGATTTTTTTTTTTAAATGAACTAAATCATCCCATTATATAAACATTTAAAATGTCTCCTAATGCCAGAAAAGAAATCTGATTTATGCTGAGGTCAAACTCAAAATTTTGACGAGGTGTAGCAATAAAATTCTTCAAAACATTCATTAAATACTCTGATGTCACAGCTACATTGGCCTTAGTTAATCCTTGGGTGCAATTGATTATTTTGTGCTAAATAAAATCACATTAAGGTGAACTGGAAATATCACAATTGAATGGGCAGACAAACCACAAACATAACCTCACAGCTTGGAGGCAAGTATAAATTGAAGCACGTATTTTAGGACCTGCAGCTTGGCCAACTTAACCATCATTCAGGCGTAAAAGCACAAAAAAGCCAAGAATACAGAAATTTTTCATTTCACCTGCTGCGATGGGCGAGCCAAGATGCTACGCTTTACAGCCTTCATAGGAGTCAAACATGGTTGAGCACCCCTGGGAGCAAAGACGGGCTCTGGATCGTCATTACTGGTGCTGCGTTTCCACAGCGTGTTAGCATGGAAGCCACGCTGGGGCTGGACTGGATTTTCAATGTTAGTCACAGCTGTGTGAGAGATAAATGCGTCTTGAATGTATTTTTGTTAGGGCAAAACCTAAAATTAAACTGAAGGAAAAGAAAAAAGAGGAGAATATAGAGGTACAGACACAAATACTTTTAAAATAATTTGGACTTACAGTAAACAGGCTGGCCTTGTGCTTCCTGCTCCGCTGTGCTCAACTGCTTGGTGATCTTCCGTTTGAAGCAGGCACAGCTGAACATGCACTCGGGGCGCTGGCAGTGGAGGGGACCCTTCTTAGAATGCTGCAGACTAGCACACACGCAGCCCAGTCTGCAGAAATCCCAACCACATTCACTTCTAGCAGTTCTATCCATTGGATATTTGGCAACCTTCAAGATCTGACTAGGCTGCATCTGTGTTAAAAATAGATTCAGTAAGAGAAAAACTGTTATATGTGGAATTAACACATGAACTCCGCTGCTCAGTTACTACAATGACAGCAACATCAAATCATCATACCTCTTTTGTTAGCAAAACAGAAAGAGCTACATCGAGTCTGTCTTTTGTGAGTTGTGTTCGGCTCAGACCCTCATTTAGTGTTCCAGTCTCCATCTCCAACATTTTGGACTGGAACTTGTTGAGGGCTGAAGATCGATATGTCAGGCCCTGGCTTGTCACCGGTCTCTGGATGCACACTGGCTGGTGTGCTAATGATCTGAAGACACAAGATGAATAATCACCTTTACTTGCCACAGTGCGCTGGCATAAATGTGATTAAACACTGGATGCATGGACCCAAAAACTACAAAAGCAAGCCATGACAAGTCTCTAACAGAATTTTATAATATAAATAAGAAGGACTTACGAATGTTGTACAGAGTTAGCGCCATGACACACGGGAGTAGAACAAGCCTTTAATCCAGCTGCCAAATGTGAGGGTGAAGACCGTGGCGCAGACGGACTTCCCTTTAGGCCAGTCTGAACAGATGAGCTCTGAGCAAAGTTGAAGAGGCGTTTATGGGAAAGGGGACAAGGTCTGTTGGGGCCAACTGGGCATTTGGACACAGTGCTGCGATGCTTGAGGACACTGTCCAAGGTCTTTACGTAGCTGGAGCTTTTTGCAGGCAGCTGGTAGGCCACGCGGCCCTCAGGGTTAGAGGAAAAGGCAGCAGCTCGCTCACTGATCTTCTGGGCTTCGCTTTCCAAATATTCATCCAACATGTTGCTGCAGAAGGCAGAGAGGTTCTTTTGTGATCCTGCGTGAGAGGAAGGATAAAACATCTTCAATTCATCGTTGTCGAAAAAATAGTAAGACAAGTGCATTGTTTCCACGCTGTCAATCTGATGTAATTAGAATCACTATGTTAATCACACGGTGATAAAAACAGACGTGACCGTTAAAACAAGATAAACAGTCCGCACCATCGGAGCTGAGAGATGTTTCTTTGCTTTTTACAAACTTGCTTTTCCATCCTTTTATTTTTGTCATGTCGCTCGTCTTTCCAGTCCGAGAGATGAAAGGTAATCCCTCATCTGTGCAGGAAATAACATTAAACATTAACATATACCGCCCACTTGTATTTTAGGTTACACAAACCTGCTTATCTGATGACAGTGTGTAAGGAGTATGATCTTGAACATGCTAAAAACATGGTTTGGACTACTTCCTGATCCTGTCATAATTACTTATTAAAATCAACAAAAACATTTTTAAAAATGATCTCTGACAGCACCGGATCAAAGATGAAGGAATGACAAGTAAAACCGTGGCGACAGAAAAATAAAAACAAAAAAAATGCCACAATGGTAGCAGTGTCATGACAATCTTTCACCTGTTAAATCAATAAAATCACTTTGAAGGCAAAAATAGCATAGCAGCGCTAACAGAGTGGAGCCTGGTTTTTACCATTTACAGCACAAATAAAAGAATAAGCTTGTGCTGCGTTGCGGCTGCTCTGTAGTGACAGTTAAATTACAGAGGCAAAAATTGAATCCAGCTGTTACATAAAAAAATAGACAGAAGCTGAATGACTGAATAAGGAATAATTCTAACGTACCACAAGGAGATGTGACTGTGCTTTGCTGTGGAAGGTCTGGGGAAGGTAATGGTAGATGAACGCCGAGATACTTCAGGTCAATGGGCTTGTCTGGGTGTAGAGAGCTCAACTTCAACCCCACTGAAATTCAAAATGGAATTAATGAAATGATGGGCAATGTCTGTCACTGTTTCTAAGAAGTGGGCGAACTCACCTTCCTGCAGCACAGGATGGAGGACCTGTTTATGTCTGCAGAGAGAGAGGTCCTGCAGCAGGGCAGCCTCAAGGCAGGCCATCTTCTCATCATCGGTCTCTGGAATGACCACTGAAAACACCACATGAATAATTTTTACTGCATTTGTGGATGAAATCTGTCCAAAAATAGTTTAAATTAGAGAGGGTAGAAAAAATTCCAAGTAATATTTATATTTGAAATACAAAAAAATGTGCATTTAACTGCAGGTGTTGTGAAACACGAATATAACCCTTCCATGCTTACTTGTTTCCTTCAATTCCATATTTGTTGATGGCGGCGAGCTACTGGGAGACTTGTCTCTGATGTGAAACTCCAGCGCTTCCTGTCAACAAGGGCAATATTAGGCTCTGTTATTACTTAGCAGCCAAATTAACATTATTAGCAGCCGAGCCTGTGAGGGTGTAGGTGTAGGAAAGGGGTACTTTAGAGCATACAGCGCACCAATTAGAATTAAAATCATCACAGATGTGCAGATATGTGCAGATGACTCCTTTCGGAGAAATTTACCTTAGAGCTGAACGACACAAACAACAGGCCTTCTACATCATCCAGCTCTGGTTGCATAGCGACAGTCAACGATGGGCTGTGGACTACCGTGGGGGAGGCAGACGCAGCTTTCCAACCTTTTCCATGTGAATTTGCCCAGCGCCTATTAATCCTCCTCCTCCTCCGCTTGCGCAATCTCAGTGACGTTCCCGGGGTAGACGCTTGGGATCTTTGCGTGGCCTTAGGGCTTTCCATGTGGGGTTCCGTTTTAGGCACCACGGGCTGATGGTCTTCGACAAGGACCAGGTCACCCAGCGCATGCTTGCCTCTTAAACAGGGGACGTAAGGGGCATTACCAGGGCTGGTGGACATTATGGGCTTCAGGACCAGCCTGGTCTTGGTGATGGAAGTAGAGTCCAAGTCACCGTTTATACTGCAAGAATAATATGACTCATGTTCATGGATGACAAACCAATAAATGCAAAATAAACATGTGATGACATGTAATAATTGCTTAACTGCAGCAGTTGACTTAGTGAGAAGCCATCAATTTTTAAAATTAAGATTACGCAACTATCATTACATAACTGGTTTACAAGCTAGGGTCCCCAAATTAAAAAAAAAAGTAAAATGTACTCTCTCCCTGTCTACAAAAATGTTTAGGCTTTAATGAATTTGCTAAACGCTGCATGTTGTAAATCAAAAAAAGAAACAACATTCAAATGTATCTAATTTCATCTTTAAAATATTGAAAAATACAAATGTTCTACCTCAGATCCACATTTTCCTCCTTGACTTCAGGTATCGGATCATCTGCCTCTGTCACATGTCGAACTTCTGTGATGATCCGGTTCAGGCGAGAGCAGCTCCCTTCCTCCCTAAAGCCCTTTGCGAACGGATTATGATTGATTTTCAGCTGTGTGATGCGAAAGTTCTGATAAGTTGTCACAGCCATGAATTCGGTTTGTGGAAATACGAAGGTCATGCATTCTGGTCCCATCAACATGGGTTTGTCAGGTGTGGATAGCTCACCATCCACGGCAGGTATCACATGCAGTTGAGGAATGTAGCGGTGCATGGAATGTAGGATTATATGACCTTCTTGATCATTCGTATTATTGGTGAGTTTAAGTTTATAGAAGGACACAAGGCTACTCATCCACGCTGAGCCTTGACTGGGCGAGTAGTGGTGCGAAAACACTCGGTTCAGGCCCTGGTCGTGGTGTTCTCGTACTCCGGTGGGTTCCCATTTTGAGCTGCCCCAGCGGTACTTGTATTGATCTGCTGGAACTATGGACAGGACCAGAGTGTACATGCGCGTAGGCTCCAGGCCAGACAGGCGATAGCGGCAGTATGGGAACATGCGTCTCCCCTGCTTGGTGAGAATCATCTCAGTTGTGCAGCTGTGGAACTGCTTCCACACGCTATTATTCTCCAGTGTGACGGTGACATCTTTGTGGGTCAATACAGCAGGGAAGTCACCTTCTGCGTTTGGACTCTGAAATGTGGTGAATACAAATGAAGGCAACAACGGTGGCGATTGCGGTAGTTTGGCAAGGCTGGTCTTTGTGCACATCAGGGATGCTGATGCTGATGCTAGTTGTGAGGTAGCTTGGTCGGGTTCAGTAGGACTATGACACATGGTGGGTGATGCCACAGCCGGCTTGGCTGGGCTTGCCTCAGCAGGTGAAGACAGGGAGGTTGAGCTGCAGTTGGTACTCGTCATGGAGACGGCTTTATTCTCGATCTCCGTCTCACTGGTGAAATTAGGTCCGGTTGTGTTCAGCAGAGATGGAGTTGAAGAGGGGACGGACGTCGGAGGAAATGGGAAGGGGCTCCCAGTCACGCCCCCCTCCTCCAGATCACGGGGCTCCTCCATTGCTGCAACTTTAGAGTCCATGGCTGGCATCACCAGAGCTCGTGGAAGCTTCCCTTCATTGATTCCTGATGGAGAGTTACAAAAAAAAAGAAAGATCAATCAACAGCTGAAGAGCAAAAGGTCAAATAAACTACATAAGAAAAAATAAGTGAAGAGCAATAATTAAAAGGGACTTGACAAGCGCAGACCTACGCCAAGCAGGCACTTGGAGAGAGACATCCAAGTTGTCCTCCTTTAATGGACATATGCAACTTAAAACTAAGCGTATGTGTTAACCAGCACCTGGAGTAGAGCAGTTATATAGACAGTAATAGTACAAGGTTAACGAAGACAGTAAGTTGCTTTAAAAATCAAAGCCCCTCCAGGATACAGATCACCCAATTTTAATCATCTGTTCCTCGGCCTATTGTCAACATTTCCTAAAAAATGTCTTGATTTATCTATCAAACAGAGGCAGAAAGGCTGGCTGTCACATAACCTCCTTAGCAGAGGTAATAATAATATTATTAAAGGCAATTCTGATGATTTCTTTAAAATCCTAGTTAATCTTTGTTCTATAGAAGATAACACTAAGGTTAAATAACACCAGCCCAGAGTGATTTCAGTTGGAGATCATGCACTGTGCACTAAAAACCAGGTGTGATGACAAAGTGCAGCGTTAATGCTGTTAACGCTCATCTCCATCTGATTTAGCCACTGGTATGATAGCGTTTCAAAAGGACCGGCTCCCTCCGATTGGCCACACGAATTGACACACCAAGTGGAAAAGTAGGGCAGATGCAATCCTATAACATTTATTGCAGATGAAGCAGATGTATACTCTGTGATGTACACAACGGCAGCAGATTAGCAATAACGTGAACAGCCCTGATTAATAGTGATGCATTTACCAGTCATCACGAATTTAGAAACAGATAGCATTGTAGAAATAAGAATCCAATTTTTTCATATGACTGTGCACTCATAATTCATTTCAAATGTATATGATTTGGCTAGAATGCTATTTTTACTCAGGAAATAATAAATAGTATAATGGACTTTAAAACTCCAACGTCATAGTGACATTTTGTCCCCTTCACAAGTGTGAAAAAACAACACACACCTGACCATATTGCCATATAAGCAGGAGAACAGCACTTTAAGGTTTGTTAAATACTTTGTATAAGATTTCGATACAACCTAAAATTGCGCTCGGACTCTTAACCACAGATAAGTAAAAAAA
>BJFM01000169.1:368508-398063 GCA_016586285.1 Arothron firmamentum
AAAAAAAGCTTAACAAATAAATAAATAAATAGATAGATAAATACGCGTCCTTATCGATGCCATACGGTTCTAAATCGTTGCAATTACCTCGAATATATTATAGAGACTCCCAAACATGTAAAAGAGACAACGATTATTAGAAAAGTGGACTTTGTTTTGCTGAGGGCTGCGAGACCGCTTCGGTTTAACCGACCAATAGGCAGCCGGAAAGCCAGACGAGGACATGGCTGATTTGCTCGGACGGGACCGGTTTCTCAGCAACGTTTTCGCCAAACAACTGCAGAACGTGCGAATTCATCTCCGTCGACGACCGAGGATGAGCTAATAAAATAAAAAATTTAAATTACCTGTGTTCGTGCCGCCCCGCACCCCCGTCGATCTCTGGCTCAGGTCAATCCACTAATCATCACAGAGTCACACCAGCACGCAGATGCTGTAGTCTAAAGGTGTTAATCGACCGAAAGAGTGCACCGAATCGGGTTTTACATCCACGTTTACAACGCAAACTCTCAGACGTCCTCCGTGATATAATTTAATCCACTCCAAAAAAATCGGCGACGGGGTAAATTGAAGTTGTTTGGCTACATCTCTTTCTTCCCCGCGCACCGCGAAGAGGAAGGCCGCCTGCTCCACCACTCAGCAAGTTGGAAAAGTTGGAGGATTCACAATCGCCTCACCTTTCACCGTCGGCGGAATTCCTCCGTGACCACCGCGGCGATGTCGAGATGGCGTCGGCGGCGGAAACTCAAACTGTTGCGGGTCGTCGTCGCCGCGGCTGACGGCTCGGCGGATCCCTCGAACATAAACACACACGGGCAAATGGAGGCCGAGAGCCACGCCAGTGTGCTCGCATCGACCGACCCGAGCGTGCACGCACTGAAGCCAAAGCGCATGCACGAATATCAACCGCTTCGGTCGCGCGTGATTCACGGGCTGCAGGAGCGAGGGACGCGAGAATCCACCATGCCCGCTCCCACCTCGCGCTCCCACGCGCCTGGAATAATCACAATATCAATAATGTTTTGTTTTTTTTTTAACTCTCGGCAAGTTGCGCGAAAAAAAAATCCGCCTAATTCCTGCAGCTCCGGCACTTTGGCTTCGTTCTTCGCTCTTTCCTTTACTTCTTCCACCTTTTTTTCGATCTCAGTTCAATTCTCACCCTCCCTGAACCACACACTGTCCCCTCTCTCGTACACTCACACACACACGCAAACACATCCGCGCTCTCGGTGCGTGACGTAACTCACTCACTATGGCGGTTGGACTCAAGTAGCCAATGTGCAAGCTCTCCGGTCGGCCTTGTGGTTTCTCAATGGTGTCATTGGCAGGAATTGACCGAGTACACACAAAATAGTTGTTTGCAGCATGGCATAAAAATAAGACATCACGTGAATATGGGTCAAAAGCAAACTTAACTTATTATCCAGTTACTTACTGGTTTAATTTTCTCACAACTGCAAACATTCACGCTGCGAACAACGCTCTCCGGCCATCTTTCAAGATGGCGGCGAAATGTCGACAGTAAAACACTTGGCCACATATTTTAATACATTTATGTATTTTGTTTTAGGGTCTGTTTTTTTTTTTTGTTTTGTTTTTTTAATAGACTTCTATGAGCCGTTCAGAAGTGATCGGCCTTCAGCTAACTAGCTAACTGTTCCCAAACTGGGAAAACTGAAAATACAACTAGGCTAAATGGGATCTAATAGAGAAGTAATTTTTATATTTTCCTCATCACAACCACATTTTAAGGTACAACTGGCGAATTAAATTATTAGTTATTATAGCTGCTGTGTCAATTGAATGTGGCATCAAAAATACTTTGGAAGTTAGCTGGCTGTATATGATTTAAAATACTGCCAGCACCAAAATAGCAAGACCTTTAAGTATAAAAGAATGAACTTTAATTATGGCACAACAAAGGAAAAACAAAAGAAATCATAACGCCCAAGTGCATGGGTGTTATGGTGGTCCCCTGGTAAGTAACCAATTCTCAACAAATCAGAGATGCATGATCTCATATTTAATATTGCTGTATTTATCAATTTTGCAATCAATTCATTTTAATTTTGTGTCTGAACTAAATAAATATTGCATCTGATTTAGATCTTTTGACTTTCACGTAGTAGAAAAAATAATGTATAGATTTCTGATGTTGCGCCCCCAGCTGGTTGAAGTGGTATTGCAAATCAATGTTTGCCATCTTTTAAAAAATAAAATAAAATCCAGTCTAGGAGTAGGCTTTAGCTTAATTTTAATCACTAAGCTCTGTCTCTGGGGGAATCTTGATGTAATTTCCCTTGTATCTTTGAGTTCTTTTACTTACAAACCACAACTGTATACAAATAATACTGCGGGA
This sequence comes from Arothron firmamentum, assembly GCA_016586285.1. Classification (NCBI taxonomy): domain Eukaryota; kingdom Metazoa; phylum Chordata; class Actinopteri; order Tetraodontiformes; family Tetraodontidae; genus Arothron; species Arothron firmamentum. The sequence continues at coordinate 370,868 of BJFM01000169.1, forward strand.
ACAAACACAACTGCACATTTCAAAGTTAATGAAAAAATTGTTTTTGGAGTATTTCCCATATTAAAATGTCATTATTAACCAAAAATACAACTGAAATTTTGGTCAATTCACAACATAAGCTAATCTTTTGGTTTTTAATATGTCACTATCACTGTCAAGACAGCTATATGAACTGCCAAGCAGTATTGTGATCTACACCCAAAACAACCTTGTGCGTGTTCATGGGGGAGCAGGTGTTGAGTGTCTTCTCTTCATTTAATGGAGGTTTAGAACTTAAAAAAAACAGTACATTAACCAGTACCAGTAGAGAGAGAGAGTGTGTGTGTATGGTGTGTAGGCAGTAATAATACAGGCTTACATAACATAGTAGGTTGCTTTATGATCAAAGTCCCTTGGCTTTAATCATCACCTTTGATGTTTGGAAGATCAAAGGTCCCTCCAGTATAGGAACATTGCCAAAATTCAACGAGCTGTTTTTAGGCCCATTGTCGAAATTTCCTGGAAATTTCATTAAAATCCGCTTATAGCTTTTTAAGTTATTTTGCTAACGGCAGCTGTCACATAACCTCCCCATTTAGCAGAAGTAATAAACATTTTAATATTTATCCTTGCACATGTAGCAACAAGTAAATAACTAGGCCAAACTAGTGATATTCACAATAAAGCCCACAAGATAAAATACACGAGGCCTCAAGGTGGCGACATATTTTGATAACCAAACATGTTGACAGTGAGAGACTTGGTCTGCATCAAGATGAGAGAAATTGAAGTGAAATAACCAGATATAACATAGATTATCAGACTGTGCATACTCACTAACGACGGTTAGGCCAGTACCGCAATTCTTGCAGCAAAAATAGTGACGTAAATAAATAAATAAACCAGGAAATGAATCACGTGAGGAGGCACCCCACGTGTGCAGCGACCATAGGGTTCATTAGTAAAGGACATATATGGATTAATTTGCTTTTTCTGTCCTGTAGTATCAAAAATGTTTAGGTTGTGTTTGTAAATTAAATATGATCTTACTGGAAACGCCCGCTTACAAAACTGAAAACGCCGAATTATCACAACAGAGCCAGTCGCGATCGTATTATTCCGACAGGGCGGAGTCAGACACGGAAGTGGGAAAGACGATCAGGCACACACACACACACACACACACACACACACACACACACACACACACACACACACACACACACACACACACACACACACACACACACACACACACACACACTTTTTTTCTTCTTTTTTTTTGCTCCACGTGGAGATCTCGTGGTGATATGCTGCAGTGCACGCGCAAGTTATTCATCTTCCTGGCTTTGTTAACGGGAGACAATATTCACAGTTGAACCCGCGAGTTTGGCTGCACTTGCAGTAACGCTTGCAGTAAACAAGGCTTTGGCTTCCACTAAGAGTGCAAAGTTAATGTTTTGACAAGAACAGACCACTTCTTTTGTCTATAATATATAGTGAGTAAATTAAATTTTGGATTATTTGCTTGAAAATAGCAGATAAAAGTGTCGCATCTTTTTGTGGAAATGGAAATAAAACAAGGCAGACAGGGATCAATACTAAAACAAGGACACTGTATTTTGAGATTCTCTTTTTACTTTTCAAATTTCCTGAGTGTTACACTAATGTTACCTTGCATCTTACAATCACATCTTTTTTTGCAGTCTGACAGTGTCTCTGTGTGCTGCCATTTTACACCTAATATTTTCCCCATTAATGGCAGCTACTGAGAAGTATAGCTAGAGAAAGCATTTGCACGAGTAGTTTTTTGGATGAATAAATATTTACCGGTATGATCATAAGCACGCCTAGCATTTATTATCTAACAAAAATACAATCCTACACACTAAAATTATGTGGTTTCCGACTTGAAAGGGCTATGTTAAAGAGGGCTGGCTTTTTTAACCCCACCTTTTCCTGAATTTCTTAAGGGAGAACAGGTTATTACCGATGCAATACACATACGGACTGATGGATGTGTAGGAAGTGGAGATGAAGAACTTGATCTCAGCCCACGAACTGAAGTCACCGGGGCTGATAGTCAGCTGGAAGATTAGGTAAACTGTCCAGTCAACCTGAAACAGTCCCATTGCTGTCAGAACGGCTATGGTGCTTCTCTGGAACTTCAGACCTTTGCTCCTCTGGGTAGTTTGGCTTGACCCGCTCACCACGGGCGTTACCGTCCTCCGCTGGCTCAGCAGCGCAGTGATTATGAGGCAGCTGGTGACTGTGATGATGATCAGGGGCAACAGGTTGAATAACAGAATAAACAGGTACTTGTAGATGCCATTCAGTTCAGGACAGCTGTCCTTATTACACTGGAAGAAATCTGGAGGGCAGCCCGAGCCATTTTTTGTGACATTTTGTGACATCTGCTTAATGTTCAAGACAAAAATGGGGCTGCTCAGTAGTACAGTGAACATGATTAAAATCCCACTTACAGTCCACGCTGACCTGATGCTGTCCAGGTAGATTGGCAGGTTCACCCTCCTGCTGGCATCTCTCAGCTTCTGGTAACGGAAGGTGCTGATGAGGACTGTGATGAGGATGCTGGCAGTTTCGCCAAGCATGGTTAGGAATTTTAGTGTGCGGCACGGCCAGGTGCCCGCCGTCATATAGGAAGTGCGGAGGAGGATCATGTCATAGACGTTCACGACGAGGATTTCCTCCAAGTTAGCTGCTGCCAGCTCCAGCAGAAAGAGCTCAAAGGTTTTGATCTTGGAGAACTTAGTCTGAACAGTAGAGATAATCAGAAATACATTACCGAAGATTCCTATACAGGAAATGATGACTCTCGTGGCCAGGAGTTGGACGGATAAAGCAAGCATGTTTCAAATAGAGTCCGCTCCGGTCCCTCGCCACAAAAGCTTGATGAAGATCTTTCCCGGCACAGAAACGAGCAGCGTGTTTTGTCCCTCACCGTGTTTCCACATCACTGACCACACACCCTTGTTACCAAGTTCTCAAAGGTGGCAGAGATGTTGATGTGATTGGCTGTGCTCATTAGAGAAAGGAAAATAAGGGGATGGTGGAAACACTGAAGGATGGGAATCATTAGTTTTACCTCTGAGCTTTTCAAAGATTCCTCTTAGGAACACAGTGACAAACATTAACATTTTGGCACAACTCTTATTTTTGAATTAGGCAGATATAATAAGTACGTGAAGGAACTGATTTCACCACACAAGTTTATAATGAGGTAATAATTAAGATTCCTTGTTTGTGTGTGGCACAAACGGAGCCATACCGTGATGGGGCCCCTGGACCCTGTTGTTCTGTGTCCGCTTCATGCCCCAGCTTGCCTTTTCTCCTAACACAGTTTGCTGTTTAGTTAGAAGAAGTCCTCCTTAACCACATCCTACATCCTGATTCAGCTTAATTGTGAATCCCACTGTGTGTGTGTGTGTGTGTCTGTGTGTGTGTGTGTGTGCATGTGTAATTACGGATAAGCTGTTCACTGGCAGTAAATGGGCAAACTGAGTGTTGCGTAAGGAGCCTGAACAGCTTAGGAAGTTGTAGTCCTTTTTCCACTCTATAACATCGCTTAATTCTATTGTCTTATTTCAGGCTTGATGTTTGATTATTCTTCTCATTTTTTATTGAAACGACAGGACATTTTGAAGAAAATTCCAAACTAATACACCCATATCTTGAACCCCACTGTGAAAGTGAAATTACTTTGTGGACGTTGGCACATGCACTAATGCGAGAGACAAAATGGCTCTTTAGCGTCACATCAACATAGGCTAACCGATAAAGAGTTATCTTGGCTACTTTCCTGACCCAGCATGTTGAGATGCTGATTTGTGGAGAACAAAACATTCAGATGGTTTCGATTATGATGAAATGAAAGAAATGGGGGAATCCTTTGAGCAACATGAGTTTATTTTTCAACCTTTTATCCACTGAACAGCCAACTGACTGACATTTCCTCATGGGAGCTGTAACTACTTGATAGATGTCTCTCTTAACAGTCCTTTTAGTCTATTGCAGCAAAGGTTGTTTCCATTTTTCAACTCAATGATTCACTTTTTTTCTGTCACTGCAGGAAAATAATGAATCTATCATATTACATCCTGCCGTTGTTGTAATTAATTTTATGATAATTTAAAGAAGTAACAAGTCAAATCTTTTTCTGCAATGAGAGTGTGCTGTGGAACAGGTCCTTACTCCATTCTAACCTCAGTCTGTGAGGAATGTTGATGAACTGAACTGTGAGATGACCTGAACAGGTTTGCTGCTGACAAGAGGGTTGGTTAAACTGACTTTTTTAGCTAACCAGGAACACTTCACTTTAACTCAGATACTGTTTTAGTCTGTGTTGGAGGAAATTGATGCTGGAATTTGAAGTTTAGTTATGCCTCTAATATAATGTACAGTACTTGCAGGTTTTTTTGTTCCTGAGGTTAGGTTAAAAGTCACACTAGTGCCTAAATTGATTATAAAAACAACGCCACCTGGCGGGACAATCTTCCATTCGACAATTTAAATATGTTCTTGCGTATGTTTGTACATTAAAATAGTTGCACTGACACCACAACAGATCCTCCTTGTAGATGTGTGCCATATGTGGTCAAGACAAGGCCAACAACTCTGTTATTTAGTTTTATGTGCTTTTAAAATGTTCTCTTTTGAGAAATAGTTATACATATTAAAGTTAGGTACACAGCTATTGAATTTGAGCAGAGATCATTTTAGAGAGCTAGTCATGTGTGCTATTTTAATTTATTTGACCGCATTAACGGTAGAGGCACAGGCCGCTTCCAAATGTTTATGGCCTTTAATCAGATTTGGCAGTGAGCTGGTTTATTTCCAGGTGTTTGCAGGTTATCCGACAGTCACCGGCGCGCCTAATTACCGCCGAGGCGCATCACTCCAATAAAGTTATCAAGGCGAACGCGACCACGCCAGTCCGCGTCTGCATTACGCGTGGATACCCCTTTAAAAGACTCACCATGTTGCCATCACATGCTCCAGCGCAGAAGTAGGATGAGGATCTTCTTCTCGTTATGTAAAACGCAACTGTTACTTCAAAAGTCTGCAAAGCGCAACTGTAGGGGGTACTTTTGAGGATTTCTGCTTTTTGCGTGGCGGCAGGGGGAGCCCAACCCTCCACCCCCCCTCCTCTCTCTCTCTCTCTCTCTCTCTCTCTCTCTCTCTCTCTCTCTCTCTCTCTCTCTCTCTCTCTCTCTGTCAGTCAGTCAGTCATGTTGCGTTGCTAGTTGTTGTTCGGCAGCAACGCAGCGGCTGGTGCGCAAAACTGGAAGCTCCGTGCAGCGTCGGTGCCAAGTGACGGATATTTCGCGACGTGTGTGTGTGTGTGTGTGTGTGTATGTGTGTGTGCGGGATCTCCAGCGGCAGCACCGGAGGTTCGCAGTGGACGAAGCAGAAGAGCGGAGGAAAAAACTGAAACCCTCAGAGCCGACCTTCCTCTTTTCAGAGAGGAGTGCTATCGCTTCTTGTGAGAGTTGTTTGCTCCGTCCTCGCTTCTCGTCGTCCCTTTTTTTTTATATATATATAAAGGGGGGGTTTCTGCCAGCGTGCGGAGGCGAAACATCGGCGACATTTGTGTTTGTTTCCTCTAGTTGAGGCTGCATCGGTGAACCAGCGGAACGAGGCAGACTTGTCCTACCTATCCCTTCGGAAGGCTGGTGGGGGACTGGCTGAAAATTAGACGATAGTGCTGCCGCCGCACGGAGCTCCGGAACGGTGAGTAGCGGCTGCTCCACACTATCTCTTCCTCCACACTGGGGGTTTTTTCCGCCCAGGCTGGGTGCATGGGCAGCGCTGACAGCCTGTTCAGTCTTGTGTGGAAGCCTTTTGCAGGGGCAGATAATGGCCATGATGATGAAGACGGTTCCCAGGGAGTGGTACTCAGCCGGCCCGGCCGTGCAATGTGTGTGTGTGTGTGTGTGTGTTATCGTAGCTGCCCCGCAGCCCCTCCACCTCCACCACCAACGGCCACGAAAGTGCAGAACCAAGACGATAATAGTGCTTTGTCCGCGGAATCGGCCAACACAAGGTCAGCGATTAGGCTGGGTCCTAATGGGTTGATGCACGGTGTTTGCACCTGGGGAACGACCCTGCTGAGTGTTTGGGTGCAGGCGCACTTTGGGGCTGCAAACTTTATTGGGGGTATTTGCAAATTTTGCGCAATTGGCGCTTCCAACTTTGTGATCGGTGGAGAATCAGCCTTTAACCTGAGAAAAGGAGCTGCCGCCATGAGAACCTCCTGCGCAGGTAAATGATGAGGCTCCGCAAATGTCAACGCAGTTGGCCCACATCTTGCCCTGCCAATGAGGTAATAAAAAGGCGATGAGATCATAAGCGATGACGCTGGTATGACATCATAGATAAACCACCCCGAGGTGGCTCGGGCTGTCTGCGGGGTCTCAGCTGTTGAGAAGTGACTGAGGAGAAGTAGCATCTGCAGGGAGCAGACTTGGGAAGTAACTTCATCCACTCCTTGATTTTGGCAGATTTTATCCTTTTTGGTGCACATTTTACCCATCAAGTAGTAAACACAGGTGATGAACGGCAACCAAGTCGTAGACGGCAGCCAAGTTTCACAAGAGGTATAGGACTCATTTAAACAAACTTTATGTTAGGTTTATGGGGCTTTATTTTTAGTAATCACTCCCACCCCTCTGATCATGCTTTCAGAAGTTGTTGGGGTTTTTTTACAGTTGTATCTATTGTTCTTAGGCTGCTGTGTGTGAGACAGTCTGGCAGCGTACATGAAAACGCTGATCTGGGGCCACTCTTTGACTCGGCAGTTTACTGTGGTTGATCATTAATCCCCCGGCGGTTTCTTTTAGCAGACTTAGCCTTTACTGGACCGATGTCTCTTAGCCACACTTCGTCTCATGATACAATGCGCTGAACACCACCTCACTACACCTCCATAAATGTCATAAAACCTAATACAGACATGCTTTAATGGCTCATACCTAAACCCGCCACCAACGCAGGCCTTGATGGAGTCATAACTGTGGCAATAATCCGCCGGGGTTTATCAATGAGCTTCTGCTAATATCTGTAAATCACCAGAGAAACAAGCGCAGCTACATTTATATTTCAGTCCGTCTGTTGTGGAAACTACAACAAATTTATGGTTAATGTTGATTTTGTTGTTTTAACAGTGCATCTTTCACTTATGAACTAAAAATTTGGCCAAGATTGAGCATAAGTCATCCTCATAATTAATGTCCTATTGCCGCCTAGAGAGGTGAGAATACCTGCCGTTTAAATGATCTTGCATTGACAGATGGTCCATGTGTTTAAAATACGACTCTAAAGATGCTACCAGACAGCATTGTTTCTGCATTATTAGCAGAAATATCTGCTCTGAACCTCTCAGATAACTTTCTGAAGTCCGCAGATAAAACTCCCCAACATTGCAGGAAAGATGACAGATTTGTGCAGAAACGCTTTGATTTTTTTCTTCACTCTTCTCTCGTAGCTTATCAGGCAACCTCCTTGATTTATCTTTGGGTGGTGGAGTCACTGAAATCTGCTCTCCCTCATGTGATTGGATCTATAAGACAGAGAGCTCGAAGCATGCGATCTGACTGTTTAAAGCTGTGAAAGCATTAATAACCCTGAGGAAAATATGAAGCAGTAATTTTAGCATTACATACTAGCACTGAATTAGCAAAGCATTGTCAAAATGTCATATTTTTAACTTTTTCTTAAGCATTTTAATGTCCACTAGATGTACATCGCAGTGTTATATGGTTGTTAAATAATATTTGACCCCCTCTTTAGTTAGTTCTGCCATCCATTTTTAATTTTCTGTATTTTTATGTTGCACATTTCACTAGAAAAAAACCCACAGTTTTAACGAGACCTATTAATGGTCTTCAGCTTTTAGCCATACGAGGCAGTGAGTGATAAAGGCTGTACATATTTATTAATCTGACGCTGCCGTGTGCTTTTCCTATAATCCCATAACTTTGAGCAGCAGCATTCCATTCAGAGAGCCCACATCTGGATGAAAAAAGTCCTTTTACACGAGGGCCAGTTTAAGTGCGTGTGCGTCATATGAACAGTTTCATACCTGAAGTGAGGTTAGTGTTTAATTGGTAGAAGCTTGTTTAAGTTCTTTTGCCATCATTGTCCTGAGGAAGCACTGCACCTAAACGGCACATTTACCGTTTTTTCAAATTAAAGCATTCACTGGACCTTTTTAAAGCAACTTTTCTGTTTATCGCCCTGTAGGTTTAACATTTCTTTAGCAAAAGCATGCAGAAGTGGACCTTGTGAGCAATTGTTGGAAACTTTATCCTGGTAAACCTTCAGTGGCCTGCTCTTTTTTCTCTTTCGATGATTTGATGTTTGCACGACTACCTGAAATAAGCAGCCAGATGCTGACTAGTTAATTTTAGCTGATCAGTTTGGTGTAAACTTTGACTTCTTTGGCTTCTTTGATGCTTTTAGGAACGAGAGATAAAACCGTTCCTTTCACACTTGGAAATAAAGTAGAAGAAATTATTTATGCTGTAAGCAAACCACTGAAAACTGACTGGAGAACCATTCCTCTCTTGAGGTTTGGGACGCTGAGCGATTTTGGCTTCTGTAAAACGCAGTTTGCTTCTTTTCAGTTCACAGAGAAGTGAAGGGTTTGCTGCTGCTATAATTGATTCCATCCACAGTTTTCCTGCTGTCTTTTTATTCCTTTTGAGGAGGAGTATTTTATAATTTCATATATAAGACATATACATTTTAAAGTAACTGTGTTTAACAGTAAAATAAACTCTTTTTTCAGCTTTGTTTCATTTCCGAAGTTCACTTTCATCAGAATGCTCATTAATATCAGTGGTGAGTGGATGGGGGCCTCTCCCAGCGTCTCCCAGCAGGGCCAGGCGGTCGTAGCCGGCCTGCTTCACTACCTTTTTCACTAAAGGGGCTTTCCTTTGTTTTATTATGGTGGCGTGCATTGTCAAACTTAGTTCACAGAGTCACGCACACAGCACAAACGGGAGGGAGCGTTGCCATAGATTTGTTTGTCAGACCTTCGGGGCCCCTACCGGCCTGGGTTCTTGAGCCTGCCTGCCTGCCTTGACTCGGTGCCTCTGAGCATTAAGTCAGCAAATTCCTGAATTATGTGCTTAATGTTTCAGATTTTTCAGTGCGTGAGTATTTAGGATATGCTGATTTTTGATTAATGACTTTAGCATACTCTGATTTAAGACCGTATAATCATGATTAAATGCACATTTATTCTTTTTTCCAAGTTCAGGGTTTACTTGGAAGAGCAAATAATGAATAATTAAGTTGTATTAAACAAGTCCAACAACAATCCTTCATATTCAGCTGTATCCTGTAAAACAGAACATTTCTCTTCCTCTGACTTTCTTTTTCCTCATTTCTTTTGGCTATCTACAGCTAGGCTATTGTTTTATTAGTAGTATTTTCATTGTGTTTATTCCATTGTAATCCTAGTTTATACTATGCAGATGAAAACGGTGTTGAGAGCTTTTAAATGAAATTGTACCTGCTTCAACCCCTTAAAAAGCATTTTTCTTGTCAAAATCTAATTTCCTCACTAGATAACAGCACCCATTTCACTTCAAAATAATATTTGTTTATTATCAGTTTCATGAGAATCAATGTGATTGTTGCTTGTTTTTACGGGCCCCTTGTACACGGAGCAGGCCCCGGCCGGATGGCTCTGCTCGTTCCCCCCCGAGTGTTGTTATTGAAGGTCGTTATTGATGAAAGCGGCTGGCGGTGGTGGAGGTCATTCTCCGGGGCTTTGCGCCGCTGATGAAGTTGCTGTTTTGAGGCTTCTGAGCGTGTGTGTGTGTGTGTGTGTGTGTGTGTGTTTCGGTTGGCTCCAGCAAAGTTCAGCGTGTTAATCAGCTGCTGTTGTTGTAATGCCGCCCGCCGCTCACCTCTGGTTCGATGGTATTTGATTAATTGCTGGAGCGCGAACCGTGTTGTCTCCAGTTGAACACACTGGCTCCCAGTTCTTAGCTCCCAGCGACACACTCTTGTTATTTGCATTTGATGGTGTGATGGGATGGCTGGGTATGAACCCAGTGTCTGGAAAACTGATGGCCAAAAACACTCAGAGCATAATTATGTAAAAAAAAGAAAAAAAGAAAAAAAAACAATAAAAAAGAGGTTACTGTGTGTGTTTTTGTTCTGCTGTGTGGCTCTAATATGCAGGGAAGCTGGAGGAAGTGATTGTTTGATACTCAATAGATGGAAAAAAATGTGATTTCTTTTCTTGTATAGATAATATGTGAGTTGCGTTTAGTGGAACAATAGGACTGATTGTGTTTGAATGTTTGCTTTTGGCATGTATTGATTATTTGATATTAGACAATGTGTCTGACAGACTGCGAATCATAAAAAGCTTTTTTTTTTATTGAGAGATGTTTTTTGTAGAGTTGGGATGAATGCAACGACTGAGTGTTCAAGTACCCTGTGGAGCTGAAACTCGGCTCTAATTCTGTTTTTCAGCCTTTCATCACAATTTCTCGCCATTAAAAAGTCCAGGCTTCTGGTTAGGTAGCAAAGTGGCTATTTTCAGATACTCATTCCTCTAGGAAAAAAAAAAAAAGCTTTTTATGGAGGATTTCTAGAAAAAGGCTCACTAGCAAGTTCACTCTTTGCATTGACATTTTAACCAACAGTGGTATATATCTGGTAACTCAGTTTAAAAGGTTGTAAATAATCAGCTTTAAGATAAAAATCACAAGCAAATCATAGAATGTGTTCACAATTTCAACCAGAAATGTCATTAAATCTACAATATGGAATCCCTTATTGATGACTGGTATGATATGATATGATATTACATATGATATGATATATGATGTACATATTTCCGGCTTATTCCAACAGTCTTGCAAATTACTCAAAAGCAGCAGCAAATCAAAAGGAGACGCATGGGAGGAGATGCCCAGCGCGTCATGGAGGTGCACGTCAGCCTGAGTTACAGGGTTTGCGCTGACACCGTGGCCTCAGCACAGACGCATCACCTGGCCTCTCCTCAGCATCTGTCCTTGGTTGCTAAATTAGCCTTTATAATATATAATTTTTTAGAATTTATAATAGCTAATCAAATGAAAAAAGGTGAACTCTCACATTTCCTCCCATTGCCCATGGTCCCTGTAATGGTGTGTGTACCCTGTGAAGGACTGGCGACCTGTCCAGGGTGTATCCTGCCCCCGCCCCGCCCCGCCCCGCTCCCACCCTTTCTGAGACATCACAGGCAGCCTGTCTGGCCCGTCCTGTATTCTGCAGCGGAATTGTCTCTGTTTGCAGACAGACTACACAAAACCTTAAGCAACTCCCCCCCCCCCTGAAAATGATCTAACGACCATGTGACCTCATCAATCCGGGTCCCAGTCGCTGCAGACAGGAGGCACAAAGAACATAAAATAGATTACACTTGAATCAGTCTGAGCTCCCTCGGACTGGGGTTGGAAAGAACACGCGTGTCCTTGAGAGCAGACTGATTCAAGTGTACTCTACCCAAGAATTTTAACCACATTCAGAGTATAAAAATGCATACAGTCAGTAGGTGGAAGGCAGGGGCGATAACTTAGGACACTGGGGCTAGGCCCTTATCTCTGAGGGAAGATCGGGATGGTTTTATCACATGGATAGGGCACGTTTACATTCAGATATTTAAAATCTGATGCAACATTCATATTTTCTGTGTCTAATTAAAACTCCACAGTGCAACTGTACACAGTATGTGCAGGCTTTGGAACCTCGTTGAGACCTCTGTTTTGGGAATCTCAGTGAACGAAATCTAAATAATTAAGATGATGATAAAGACTATAAGAAAACACAAGCGCAGCGAATGCACAATTTATTTATTTTATTTTCAAAGCTTTTATAGAAATATCCATCAGTGAAGATCACTGTGAGGCGAATTACTGTGAATGTGCCATAAACTGCTACTGAACTGCAGAGGTAAACTAGAACGTCACTAAGTTTATTTTTCTGATTATATTTCGGTTAGTATTTTTATTGTAGTCATATTGCTTGTGTTACAACTGTTCTACTACTATTTATGGGCTCATTAGCGCTGCTTTAACAGATCGGCTGTGTCGAGATCGCTGCGACTGTGAGGGTAATGTTTGAGAATTGTCATCAGTTTGCTAGCAAATAGTCTTGGAGTGAAGAGTCCATTAGACTTTTCACACCTAAGAGGTGTTTTGGTCCAGAATTTAATCTTTATCAGCGGGGTTTCCGTTGGGTCCCATGTCCTGGTAGGCTGCCATCTTTGCGAGGGCTGCTATTAAAAAACGTGTTTTCAGCTATGCTAAAGGCCCTTAATGTCAGCAGAAAAGCTAATTAAAGCTGCTTCTTCAAAATTTTTGCACACTAGAAATCCACAAGGTCTGGAGTTTATTAGAAGCTTATCGGGCTTGGCCAGAGTGTGGCTTTTTCAGCTTAAAAAAAAAAAAAAAGTATTGTAGTTTTCGGCTATATCATTATGGGTCCGTTGTAAGCGCCCAATGAAACGCAAATCACTGGAGGAGACGATCCCGGGTTATTTTAATTATAACAGGTGTGTACTGCTGCTGCTTTTTTTGAATGTGCGGGTAATTTCTGGGGTGTACCTTCCTGCACGAACCAGTTTTGAGACTTTCCAATCATCGCTGCCCAGTGTTGTTGTCGGGAAGTTGTTTTCGAGCCTTTGGAGTCTGACGCCGTCTGTGTTTCCTCGAGCCTACCTGGAAAAAGCCTCGCAATATCTAATGAAATAGCAGAGGCAGCAGCACGATCGTCTACAGCAGACAGCAGCACCGGCATCAACAAAGGAACCATCACATCTCTACCCAGTGTTACCAGCTGGAGTCATGGTGGAGGCGGTTGTAATAAGCAGCAAGTAAGGAAGGTTTAGGCTGCTTTAATAGGGCTTCTTTTTTAGCTGTAGCAGTAGGACAGAGGACAATCATCTGAGCAATCAGCTGATGTGGCCTGGCACAAACTCAGCTGAGCATTCAGCAGAGCTCAGCTCACATGCACTGCGCTCAATCTTCATCGGTCTTCATCCGCTGTGCATCGTCCAAAAAAACACACACGATCTCTTAAAAAAAAATGCATGCACAAAAGCAGTGCACCAGGAAAAGTGTTGGCAGATTTGAAAGGCTTTAAAGATTATCAGTGGATTTCTTTTTCAAAAGTTCCTAAACTGAATTGTCATAATTTCTTATAAAAATTAAAAAAAAAATAGGTAGGTCATGCTTGAATAATGATTTTAAAACTGCAACATGACCTGAATTTCAGGAGACAGGGCTATCCAAAGCACCTCACCACAGTTTTCTGGATGATTTACGTTGTTCAGCAACAACTTTGCACCGTTGGTGCCACTGATGATACATTCAAATGCCAGTTTCCTATCTTCCCCTTTGACAGGACATGTTTTTACAGTTTGGTGCATGCTGCACTGGCGTGGACAGGGTGAGGTTTGTCTGTGTGTGACATCAGCCTCCTCAAACGTGTGATTCTGCATAAAAATACGAGTTTCTTGTCGGTTCTTTAACACAGTAAATGTTTTCAGGACGGAACCATCCGGTGCTTCAAATGAAGTTTTCTGCAAATCATTGAATGGCCAACCAGGAAGAGCGCACACACACACATATACACATACACACACGCACGCAGGCACGCACACGTCTCGCACGCAGCGCTACCGTCCGTCCTCTCTCTCTCCCTCCCCACTCCTCCCCAGATCTCCCAGTTTACTGAGCTCTGCCATCGCACCAGTCCGGCGTCCCCCCCTCCTCCTCCTCCTCCTCCACGCCTCCCGCACCCTGCGCTCTCTTTCCCCGCAGATTTTGCTCGACGGTTCCGCGGCCGGCAGCAGGAAGCGAGTCGGCCAGCCCCAAGTTAGCAACAACCGATGCTTTCTGTTGCGATTTGGCCGCGAATGTTTGAAGTTGCTCCGACTGGCCAGCCGATCGCGGAGGAGCGCAGAGCCCATTTTCTTCCCCTCGCTTCGTGCACCAGAAGCGACACACGGGGGCTGGCTGCTACGTGCCGTATCCTCCCGGGTCTCCACCAGGACTGTGATCCGAACAGCCGCCGCGTCGGTAATAAAGAATCCGGTGAGGAAAAAAAAAAAAAAAAAAAGGCTCAACAGAGGTGACTGCCCTTTATTTTGCGTGGTGTGTGTGTGCGTATTTGTGTATCGTCCGCCCCCCTCTTTCTACTCTCAGCCCATATTTAGAGCCTGGCTGGCTACTTCAGATGGCCAGGCTACGTCGACCCCTCCTGTATCCCATCCTCAGCCGCCTCTCTCGGTCAGTAAATGTGAATTCACGCATGCGGTCCGCGGATCTATTGTGGCGTGGCCGCATGCGGAGCTTCCTCGTCTCGTCGGCGGGTCTGGGTGTTCGAGCTCAAGGCTGCGGCGCAAGTCTCGGAAGAAAGGCAGCCGGCAGCCGACAGCGATGCGATGTTTCGAATTCTTTGGGTCTTTTATCTCTTGTTGGGAATCCTCATGGGCGTCACGCAGCCGCGCTTCGCTGTCACCAGCCGCGCCGAGGAAAATGGGAGTAACATGAGCCCGGCGGTCCGCCTCGAACCAGGTGCTCCGGTGTTTGTGTCCGTTCCGGCCTTGGTTGAAAGTTGTTAGGGTCGAGGTGCGGAAAACAGGTGGATTTGAGGTAATTAGAGGTCTAATAAAAGGCTGCTGAGTTGTTTCTGGCTGGTGTTGCCAAGGAGGCTGGTGGAGATGCCAGAGTCGGCTTCTGCATGTCGGCTTCTCATTTCTCTACACGCTGCTTGATGAACTTTTTTCTACACCTTTAATGACCTTCAGGAAATGGACTCATGTTAATCTTTGTCATTTTAAGGTGATGAGAATTTTGGTGGCAAATGTATCTGCTGATAAACACGTTTATTTGCATTTCAAGGCTGCAGCGAACTCTCATAATTAGTCATGAGGGTGGGGGCACCAAGGGGTGTTGAAATAGTAAAAACAAGAAAAGACCTGGTTCACTTTTCTTTTTTTTGGCTCGTTTAAATGATTTCTGGTAGGAAACAGAGGTGCTGGTGTCAGAATGGGCCCTCACCCCTCTGTCACCTGCAACACACATAAAAAAAAAAAAAGATCTTTTATTAGTTGTTCTGCTATCTGATGAAGCGGGGTGATGTTTATGTGATGGCACATGGCAGGAAGTGAAATGTCAGCCGCTGGGTTTTCCACTGGTTTCCGCCCGGGTGGAAACAGCAGTAACCTCCAGACGCGCACGGCGGCCGGACCGCAGCACTTCTGAAAGCGATACAATTGCACCAGAGCCAACAGCGATGGTGCGAGGACGGGCTTCAGAAGGCAGCCTCTGCCGTTATGTCATGTGAGATTGCTGAGCCCAGATTAATGTCTGTAGCAGCCGCGTGTGTGGAAAAAAAAGCTCCGACGCTTTATTTTCCGATGGGTTTGAACCCGTCCGAGGTGGGCTTCGCTGCGTCTTTTATTTCGTGACTCTGTCAGGTGAAAAACGGCAACATCTGGGGAGGAAAAAAGGATAGTTAATTAAACGAACTCAAGTCAGTTATGGATGATTAAAAAAAAATCACAGTCATATTTAATTCCTTTGCTTAGTTGTGACATATTTGATACTGAAGAAAATGCTAAGTTGCACTGTGCGCCCCATTGTGTTCTCTGCAGAAAAAAGCAAATATTTTGGTCAGCTTTGTGTTGAGGGAGCTGGTTTTTACCTCATAACAACTTGCTTAGAGTCACCAGAACAAACTGTTAACAAAAAGAGCAAAAATAAAGCTATTTCTCAGGATATTTTCCACCTACACTTCCCAAAGCTGCCTCACAGCGGCTTCTACAAACCATCTTCGTGGAATAAACAGTCTCAGTTAAAAAACACAAACAAACAAAACAGTATCAAGGTAGACAAAGTAAATGGCAGTAGGTTTACCTTCTGTTTTCTTTAAAGAGCAGTTGCTTCAAAATATTTACAAGCTGTTTACTTAAGAATCTATTTGTGTGTGGGGGGGGTATTTCTTTAATTCTCTCAAGCTGCCTGTTTGCTAAATGCCTCTCCTCTTGGTGTGTATTCACCAAAGTTTAGTCGATGGAAAACTAGATAAATACATTTATTTTTCATATTTGGTTGCAATTTGCAGTTACATTTTATTTGAATGGAAACAGCGTTCCCACAGTTGAGGCTCTCGGGTTAAGTAGATGCATAAGAATTACTGTAGAAATAGATTATAGAGAGTACATCTCCTTGCTTCAAACGCTTGAAGCATTTTGCTGGCTTGTTTGTCCCATTTGACTCAGTTAAGCTCCGTGTTGAGTTGGCTTTTTGGCGTTTTCCCTTCCAACTAAACATTTGCACTAAACAGTTCTTTAACAAGCTGTTAATTGCGAGCTCTGTTCAGACGTTGATAAGACGGCGCTCTCAGTGAGCAAATTACAGAGAGCATCGGTTTCCTCTGTGCTGCATAAAGAGACGCGGCGCGTACATCTGGAGCCCACCACATGATCAGACGCTATGCGCATTCACCAAACCATTCAGCTGAATGTACCCATCGCTGAGCATCATCGTGCACGTGCATTTATGTATGCATCATGTTTATTTTTTGCCACAGTACTTCAACAGCCAGCTTTGTGTCGTCATACGCCGTCTCTGCAGCTATACAGGTTTACTGTTGTGCTGGGTGGCGAAGAAAATGCAATTCATTCGCACAAAACCAATCGGATTTTACAAAATTACTTGACAGATATTGTCCATGAGGCAACTGGCGCAAATATTTTGACTAATGATCCCTGTGCACCGGTCAGAGTGGCCAAAAGTGACTCCAGAAACGATTCCAGGACTACAATGTTGAACTACAGCGAAGGTGAACAGTGTCATTTGTAATTTTCTGTAATTTTCCCATTTCTTCTTTGCAGGCCCTGACTAGAAGCATGTGATGCCTCAAGCCAGGAAGACGGTTTCCCCCGGGGAGAGCAACAGTGGTGCGGACTGGTGGAGCAGCCGCCCTCTTTGGCCACATGGTGGCACTATGGGGGGCACCCAGCTTGAGCGCTCTCTGCGATTCGGGAGGACGAAAAAGATAAATGAGGTCTTTAAACAGAGGAAGAATCCAGCCAAGAGGAGGAATGACAAAAGGGGAGCAACAGAAAAGTCGAAGGAGCACAGACAACTCAGCCAGAAGCGTGACAAGAAACGGGACCGCAAGCTGTATCCTTTAAGAGGGCGGACAGGGGTTTCAGATGGGGAGGGCCTCAGCTGCCACGTCCTCCTCACCCGTTTGGAGGAAAGTGTCCGCGAAAAGGGCGCTCCTGAAGGAAAGGAGCCGCGGCGACATACGTCTCTCAAACCCAAACCTAAAAAAGGGAAAAGCCGTGAAAGAAAACAGGAGAGGTCGTTACCAAAAACGAAGTCAAAGTCAGGCCCCCCAGGTCATGCGGGGTTCAGCCTCATCCCGCAACCGCGCAAGCGCAGGCTGGCCTCTCTGAATGCCGAGGCAGTCAACAGCCTGCTGCTGGAAAGAGCGACTGACGCTCAGGATACGGATCCAAGCAGGAGTGGCGTCCCCGCTGGTCCGAAGGTGTCTCGCGGAGGACCGAAAAGCTCCACGTCTCACAAAGTTGAGCCCTGCCAAAGCTCGAAGCGAGCCAAGAAGGCCTCAGCCGTTCGAGAGGAGAGCAAAGGGGTGAGTCTGGAGGATTTAGATGCCCCTGCACCGAGAAGGTTGGCCGGACTGAACGCCGCAGCCCTGCTGAAGCTAACCAGCTCCTCCGCCACCAGTAAGCAGAGAGTCAGGCCTGCGCCCGCAGCCGCTGTCACGTCAGACTGCAAGGCTTCAGCTGCGCTCTCCTTCCCAAAACAGCCCCCCAGAGTCAGACTCAAACAAAAGGGGCACTCACACAAGCAGAGAGGGAGAAAGGCCCCTCACGTCCACAGCGGCTGCACAGCCTGCAAAAAGAAGGCAGATTTCGAGCCCAAAGTGGAATGGGACACGAGCAACTGCACCCGCCGACTGACCAAACCAGGCTACCAGTCACGCATGCTGGCATATCCACTGAAGCAAGTGAAGGAGGAGCAGCTGGAGACAGACCTGAGCCCGTACTACTGCTGTCCAACAGACGGTTCAGTGGAGTACTGCCACCGCTTGGCCTTCTTTCTTGGCCAGCAGCCCTACAGAGAATCAGACGATCAAGCCATGCCGCCGGTGAAGCGCGAGTGCCTCGTATCCACGCCGTCGCTGACGCATTCCCACCCGCATACAGCTCTGACCCTCAGCCCCCACCCCTGCCTCTGCACCGCCGATCACTGCTTTTCCAGTTATTACGTGCACATAGCCCACCCGGCACACACTGGAACCACCTCGGCGAGCCTGGCCTCGCGCTCTCTGAACTTTGCGCCATCCGGTTTGTGTCCCAGTCGGATGACTGGCTCCAAGTTGCTCGGCCCGCAGATGTCCCACACCTCACAACTGGCGCACCCCGCCTACTGCAACTCGGTGACATCGCCTTGTTACGGCGACTCCTGTGGAATCAATGGTTATAGCTGCAGAGCCATGCCTCCTGTCACCAGCAGGGGGTGCTCTTTCAACACAGGATGCACTGGATGCACACACGGCATCAAGACAGGTGAGTTGGGCAGATAAATATGTACGTTGCACCTTTAATCCCACTTTCTGTAGCTTCCAGTATAAAAGAACCTGCTATCACTCTTAAGGTGCAAATCTGATCTTTTTAGCTCTATTGTGTATCTTTTCCTTTTCAGAGGATTACTCCTCCCCTCAGGGTGAGCACAGCCCCTCCCTTATGGTTACCCCAGGACCCAAATGCCCTTTGTCCACCGTGCCCACCTCCCCTCAGACCAAAACCCGCCTGTTGACCCCTCTTTCAGGGCGAGACCAGCCCCAGGCCAAATTAAAGATGGCCAGAGAGTGTCCCAAGAGCACCAAGTCCTCCAGCAACTCCCCGTCCACGGGCCACACGCGCTTGCCTCAGAAACAGCCGCTGCCCCTGCCGAGTTTGAGCAATGCCAAGCAGAGGCGCATCAGCCGCAGGCGGGCCACGAATGGCTGGCGGGCTGTAGGAACACCTACAGAGAGGGAGGTCTTTATCGCGGTAGGTGATGTGTCGGTGCTCTTCTTTTTTATTTTATTTTTTTTTAACCACGAATCCGAACAAATTCCTTTTGAATGTGTCTGTCCTTGTTGGCATGTGTCTGTCAGGGAGAGGATGAGCTCGCCCTGCGGCAGTGTTATGAAGGAGTGGAGCGGGACGGCGAAGTGATCCGCGTCAGAGACACCGTGCTGCTGCGATCCGGCCCCAGGAAGAAATCGCTCCCATATGTCGCCAAGATCTCAGCACTGTGGGAGGACCCTAAAACAGGTACCAGGCTGTAGGGGAGGAGAGGGACCACCAGCAAATACATGGCAGTGGATAAGAAGGGGCCAAGATTGGTTACCTGTGTGTGTGTGTGTGTGTGTGTGTGTGTGTTCGTTCTTATTTGCCTCCCCAGGAGAGCTGATGATGAGCCTTTTCTGGTACTATCGGCCGGAGCACACACAGGGAGGCAGGGATCCCAGCACACACTGCGAGGTGAGGCTTAAATACACCGAAGCACAATCGAATGATTAGCAGGAGAACGATACAAAACAACATCATGTGACAAATCTGTGGCTTTCCTCTTCACGGTAAGCAACTAAATATATCAAGTGTTATGTTTAGTGTAGCAATAACTTACTGGTGCTTCGTGAAAGAGCAGCTACTGTTTTTAGCTACCGTTAGCATAGATAACATGCAAAAGTGATATTTCATAAAGTGCTCAGAAGAGGAAGAGGACACTCTCCCTGTCATTTAGCACACATGCTAGAATATTACTCACGTCCTCTCCATAATTGACCTTTAGTAAGTGTTGACTCGAGTAGGGTGTTTTTGTTTTTGTCCCAGAACTCAATAGTGGTTTTATTCTGCGTTGGTGCCAGTGTAATGTAAAACGCTGGTGCAGTTCTGACATCGTCCACCCACTGTTGTTTCAGAATGAGATTTTCGCCTCTCGGCATCAGGATGAAAATAGTGTGGCCTGCATAGAAGACAGATGCTACGTTCTCCCACTTGCTCAGTACTGTAGGTAAGTGTGTGCACGCACAAATGCACACCAGGAAGTGTGTTTAGGAGGGTTGGAGTTGTTTGGTTTCATGGCTGCCTCAGCTTCTGACACACGAGGAAGATTTTCCTTCTGACATTTTGCAACAGACAAATTCATGTAACGTTTAAATTCTCTTCCCGCTCAGATTTTGTGCCTTGGTGAAGCGGCGGGCCGAACATGCCCCCCCTGGCAGCGCCAGCATGGTGCCCCGTCGCCCGGACTTCACCCCTCCTTTCCACCGCTGCGTGCCCACAGACGTCGACCCCGAGCTGGTGTACCTCTGCCGCCATGTCTACGACTTCCGCTACGGCCGCATCCTGAAGAACCCGCAGTAGAGGGCGGGGAGGAGGGGGCGTTTCCGTGGTCCGTGAATGAGTCGTGAATCGGCCGCACACCCTCCGGACAGTGGTGGGTGGGGTCGGGGAGGGTGGGTGTTGCTGAAGGATTAAATCCTTGTCTTTTCTGCTGGTGATCCTCCTGATGACAAGCACGGGGGCATGTCGGACTTTATGAAGCACAGTCACATGACTACACCGAGGCAGATCTCAGTCAGAGCAGCGGTATTTCCTGGTTCGGAGGCACCAGGAAGTGAGTTCACTCATCAGGGGTCACATGGCTTCCGTGGCCCCGCACACTTCGCCTGTCAGGAATACTGAGCACCGGGCTGAACTGGGCCGCTGTCGGGACCTTGTCACCCCAGAGCATCTTAGCACAACAATCATGGTTGTTTGATTTGTAAGCTAGCAGCTCGGCGTCGGACCGCCGCCGAGCTGCTTCCCCGGGAACACAAGCCCGCGCTGTCAGCTCAGCGTAAACGGCACTCGCCCTGCTGGGGTGAAAGAGCAGCTAATCGAGAGTGTCGTCTCAGTCCTCCTGAGTTTGTTCCACTTTGTGTGTTTTTGTTTGTGCGCGTGAACACAAGAGTGCAGAGAGTGTGTGTGTGTGTGTGTGTCGTCAGTGTAAATGGATTAATGTGGGTACGTGTGATGGTTCTTTAGAAGGCTTTGAGGCAATGAGACCAAACAAACAGCTTTAGAGGAGGCAGCGCTTCCCTCTCCCACTCAGCATCTCTTCGTCTGTTTGACGCTACTGTATCAGCGCGGCTCACGATACCAAACATCACAGTAAAGCAGGGTAAAGACACACACGACAAAGAATTCTGGAATGGCAGACCAACTGGGCTTGTTCTACTGACCACTAATTATGTCATGATTAGTCAACAGTCTTAATTATGTTAGTTTCTGCTTTTATTTTCTCACCTTAGCTTGTGTCTGGGATGAAACAGCCATCTTAGGGGTGTGGTCATCAATGGTGTGTTAAAAAATCTACCCCAGTGATTGAGAGAGGAATACAATTGTTAGAAATATGATTTATTTATCAGTGTACTGAAAAAGCAGGCATAAACACTGGCGGTTGATGCAGTCACACCTCCTCCAAACCAATGCAGAGACATGTGGCACTGATGATGTCTGAAACGAGCATGTAGAAACAGTCTAACATTTAATTCCCTCTGATGTCATTTCATATTAAGTTAATGTCCTTTAAATGTAATGTTAATTTCAGTTAAAACTCCTTTTCAAAAAACGGTTCAATAGCCTACTTTAAAATAGCCAACATGCAATATATATATATTATATATTTGCATAGAGGTCAGAACCACCCCCTGGTGAACAATCTTAATCTTAATGAAATGCAAAAAGTGTAACGAGAGACAGCACAGTCGTTTCGTGTGCGGTGACCACTGGCAGGATCTGTCCTGACAACAACACTAACTGACTGATGTCGCTCATTTTCACTCATAGAAATAATTAGAAATGGTGGACCACCAGGGGCCAAACCAAGCGTCTCATCATTATTAGGGCTCTAATATTTAGTCTCTTGTTTGCCATCTCTGTAATATCTCCCGTTGATCTTATCCAAACCTAATTTTATCATGTTTCTTCTACTAAATCCCCCAAGACAAACCAAAGGTTGAAAGCCAGAGGCCTCATCTCCTGCCTCTCTCCTTTTCTGTTTGTCAGCACTTCTGCCCTTGTTCCCTTAGAATATTGCACTAATCCTTCCCTTAATTAATTACAGTTTTCTGTGTGTGTGTGTGTGTGTGTGTGTGTGTGTTTCTGTAGAGAAGGAAACAATAAGGAAGTCGTGGCTGCTTTTGTCGGTGCAGACTGTATATTTTTATTCTCTCACCAGTAGATGAATTGGCTGACATGTTGGTCATGTGACCTGATGCACAATCACATGGAATATATAACATATATTCACTATATATTCCCAGAGTCATTCCATTTGATTTGCAATCTGCGCTGACGTATAAATATACTATATATATGTATGTATCCACACTGTTTGTGATTAGGTTTGACGAGGGCCTCCCTGCAGGGCCCCTGTGGACTAACGTAGCGCCATGCTAGCCGTGTTTTTGAACGAGGGGAGGGCGTTGGTGGGAAACTGGTGGGAGGGCGTTCGATACTTACTTGAGTTGTGCTGGAATTTCAGACTGCACACTCAATTTTTTGCCTTTTAACCTACAAGTGTTAGAAAACAAGTAGTGCCAGAGAGTGTGTGTACTTTTTTGTTTGTTTAAAAAAAGGATAAAGAGTACCCGATTGCTTTCCTACACAGTTTCAACATTGGATGATACCCTAAACAACCCTAAAAGCCATTTTCTTTATTCGAGCAGCACGACTCCGAGCCCAGATTAAACCTGACGGTCTGGGTTTTTCTTTCTTGAAGATATATATTCTCCTACTTTACAATTTTTCCTTAGTAAGACTATTTTATTATGTCAGTTTCCTAAGAAGGCATATGCAATATATTTTTAGACTATTTTTGGAAAATGAACATGACAAATTAAGAAAGTAATATGCATTCGTTTTATTTTATTTCAAACCAGTTTAGCCATCGCAGCATTTAATTGAGATGTGAGCAAAATAAGGGGACTTGACGCCGTCATGTGACCCGAGGTCGCCGATGAGCAGGCAGCAAGAAACTCCCTCCGAGGCCGTTGCTAATGATGAAGTGCACATATCTGAACCCAGGAAGCACCGGGCACTCTTTAACAAACTGACAGCCAATGCACAGTGTAGTATTTTTGCAAGATCTGTAATAATTATATTTAAAGTAAGAAAAAAATATTTAAATGGAGTAAACAATACGTTATATTAAGATTTCAATTTAACTTATTTGGAATTACTGTGTCTAATTGATTAAATATATCCTGTTTGTGCTTCAGGACAGAATTGTTCTTCTTTATTTGTGAGTTTAGAAATGAAATGAGTGAGATGTAAGTGTTATTTTATATGGTTCTGGCATAATTGCGGGGGGAGGACCAGACCAAAGCACACCCTGACAGACTGTGGAACCAACTAAACTTTGGTAGATTCCAAAACTCTGCCACAATAAGCTTAGGTGGGGTGTTTGGGAGAACGGCGTGGTCACCTGAGAGCCTAAGGATCTTTTCTAGTCGGAGAGAGATGGAGAAAGTGGAGCCGGGACAGGACGGGACGGCCTCTGCGCCCTGGTGTAATCACTCTTCCAGGTGTTAGGTGCTGTGTTAGCAGCCATCTCCAGTGGCTGACAGCTGAGGCCTGCAGGCAGGCCATGTTAGCACCCAGCCTCCGATGTGATGGAGCCATAGCTGCAGAACGTGGTTTGGCCTTGTTACGTCGCCATCATTCAGCAGTAGAGGTTACCCATCATGCAGCGCTGACACCCCCTCTGTATCATCACAGAGTGGAATCTTGGACTCTGCTGAAACAAGGTCACACCGACCTGTCCATTCCTGTATAATAAGCAGACCAAATTCAGGATTAGACCTTCTCCCAACATCAGATGGCCACAGTCATTCTCCCAAATGCGCATTGATGATCTCTGTCCAGAACTCCTTTGTGTCTGCTGAAAGTTGACATGGTTGCCTTCCAGCACCTTCGTCTCCATGACATCCACTCTTACATCCCCTTTGGTGACGGAGATCGATACAAAGGCTTCCTGGTTGGCTGACCAAAGCTTAGAGGGGAAGTCGCCATGAGTCGCTCTCCCAAGTGCTGCAGTCAGGCCTGCAGAAAAAAGCATGACTAGATTATATGTTGTTATTTATGTGACTTAATTTCCCAGCAGCTTTGCATGAAGGCAGTTGCATCCTCTGTAACCATGGCGATGAGGCATCGCGGGCACTTGGGAGAGGTCTGCAGGGTGTCCAGAATGGGTCAAACTATCAGTGATGTCATACAGCACGTTTACTCGCTCAGTGAGGCGACAAAACAGAAGCATCAGCCAACCCACAACGTTATGCTTTTGGTGCGGTCTGTGCAGATGCTTGTCATCATATATTTTGATATATTTTAAAAAGAAAGGGGATAGTTAAAAAAAAAATTAGATATTTTTGGAGCATAGAAGCAACGTGTGTACCAGATTACTGTCACTTTGTCACCTTTGTCACGCTTTCTGGAAAATTTGGGGGATTTTTTTTTTTTTTTTGGGAAGAAATATATAACATCCCTGCTGATTTAATGTTTAATTGAAAGAATATTTATAAATTGAAAGTCCTTTGTGAAAATCCATTGTGTGGCTTTTTATTTCACACAAAGAAAGCAATTTTTCCTTTTTATTTGAAATATCTCTTAGAATTAGATTATTCTGGTAACATAACAGCTGAAATCTTCTTGCTAGTGGCCTCTGGGGCCACCATGAGTAGAACTTTAAAGAAAGCGAAAAAGACTGTAATTGTAAGTCAAAGACAGGATTCTAAAAAAGCTTATCCAAGGTTAGACCGTGTGCAAATGAACGGGATAAGGTTTTTTTTGTTTTGTTTTGTTTTTTAAGTCCAGTTGCACACGGAGATCTAACGTTGGATAATATGACCTGGATGAATGAGAACCTACACAGACATTAAAAAGCCTAAACTTAAAATTATTTAACATGTGTACCTCTCTCCTGCTTATGGCAAATGTTATGTCCATTTAATAATTATCTAAAAAAATAGTAATACTGTATATCAGTACTTAAAATTAAAAACAATTTTTAATTTTTAAACAAAAAATTCAGAATTTCCTTCTGGTTTAACAACATGTAATTGCGTAAAATCTCCACGGGATGTCAGTAGTGAGCACTTGTACGGGTCAGGGTCACACGTTTGACCTTTTCACAATGATTTTTCTTAAACTTTATCCCGTTCTTTTATCTTTTTTTCCTCCCACCAAATGTCCTCAACAGAGTCATTACCCGTGTGTGCCCTTTAGTCATCACACACCCAAAAAAGCATTTGAAGCAGATGATTCCATCTTCTGACTCCTGAGTGAGTGCTGCAGGGTGGTTCAGATTTAGATTTTTTAGATAAAAAATACAGAAAATGCATGTGAACAGACGACAAAAAAAAGAATTCTGCTCCTCTTTTGTAAAAACACAGCAAAAAGCAGAGCTGCTTTTATATGTTGCATATTTCAGACTTTGGTTACAGGTAAAATTTGACAGTCAGCAAACAGAAGCATCTGCTGCAGAACTGAAGCAATCCAGCAAATGCAAAATAGGCAGAAAGCCAGCTTAGATCATTAAACGGGGGACACAATCGCCTAACTGGCTTTTCATCTGCTCCTGTTGTCTTTCCATATTGGTCTAATTACCACGTCCGGCTTATTGTCCTCTTGATGACTGTAATTAATCAAGTCGTTCTCCTTAATCTCTGAGTCTCGATGTCCTCACGGTGCATCAGGGCCTGATGTAAGCTCTTTTCAGGTGCGCAATGTGTGCATGTCTGCAAATTTCCAGCCTGCTGCTGTGGTTTCCTTATGTACACCTAAACAATTGTTACTCATGGTTTGTTTTTTAAGGAGCAGCCATTTGCAGGCAGCAAAACACTGGGATTTGTTTTCCAGGAAGTTCTTCTGATGGCCTTTCTGAGCCCCATCTACCGACTGTAATCTCACACACAAAACTGAGAGTCACTCAAAGTCTTGTCCTCTAACTGAGCTTCCAGTGGCTTATCAGGTGCTTAATCTGTCCTCAGGAGTGACATCACCGTCTCCCTTCACCCCTCACGCACTCTGCACTGCACTTGCATGTGAGGGAGACAAAGCAAAGGGTGGCAGCCTATGGTGCTGGAAAAAAGTTGAAGGAGACACCCAGAAGCACCAGGACTGTCAGGGGAATGGAAGCGGGCTCGCCGGAGGGGGACGCACACATGGAGGAGCTGGTGGATCACGGCCTGGGGATGGAGGAGACGGATCAGGGCCTGCTGAGGAGGCCATCGCTGAGGGAAACCTACCACAGTGACTCACTGCTGGCCCCCGACGCCGACTTCATAACAGGTAGAGAAGAGTCAGTAACAACAATGGAAGTAGTAGATAAATGCTAATATTTCAGTTGTTTGTTATCTGTGTTTTTTCCTTCTATTTTAGTACAACAGAAATTATCATTCTTTTGGTTGATGATTGGAGAAAAATCATTATTTCCAAACTGTGTTCATCTGAAGCAGAAAATTAACATCATAAAACTCATCTGGTTTCCAATTGAGCCTCCAAAGCATCATTTAGTTAAATATCTATAAGGAAAGTAATCAGAACCTTAAATATATAAATTATATAACATGTCCTGACTCAAGTATTTTTAAGTGATGACATGTATTTAGCTTCTGCAACATTAGTCTGCCTAATTAAATCTTATCTAAATTTAAAGCCCTCCTAAATCTAATTGACGAAAAACAATTTAATTTGTTGCATAATCTCAACAATGTCATAAAGGAGAAGATATTACCTTCATCCTTTGGCTTATTTATTTTTAACAAGTAAATGAAATGTGCCAGTACTGTCCAGTGCCCAGATGCTTTCAAGCGGTTGATGAGACGCTCTTCCCCACCACACCCTCACACCCTGCGCTAGTGCACAAATGTGACCTTTCCTGTGCCGATAGGAGCAGACAGATGCTCTTCATTCAAGGAACAACATCTGCAAACACAGATTACCGCGCCCCCACCCTCACTGCAGTAATGTCATTGTGATTACGCCTTAAAGGCATATGAATTTCAAAACTGTTAGCACACTCCAGGCTGTGTGTGTGTGTGTGTGTGTGTGTGT
>BJFM01000170.1:23628-46490 GCA_016586285.1 Arothron firmamentum
GGGGGGGTGAGAATCTACATGAGTGGGTCGATGGGGAAGCAAACCCCCAACCTGAAGCCAGCCAAAGCTGCTTCAGAGGGAGCCAAGACACCTTCCAGAGTTTAACCGTAAAACCTTCCAAGTCCCCCCTTTTGAACCCCAGAGAAAAGGCGTTTTACCAACAACCCGTGTCAGAAGCAACTTACCGGGTCGCCCAGCTTATCCAGATTATCCAAGAAATACTTCACCGACTCGCCCTGCGACAGGACAGGGAGAAGCCGTTATTCTGACAGCCATTTCTGCAGGACCGGCGGCAGCTGCTGCAGCCTCACTTCCAACAGGAAGCAGAGCTGCGCGCTGCCGCTCGCTCTTTGATCTACAGCGACGCGCGCTTGCATGCGAGCGCAGGAGGGTTCTTCTTCACCGCTCCGATGCTGCTTGCGTGCAATTACTGCAAGTCCAGACAGGAGGCTGCTGCCGGGGACCAGGTGCATTCCTGTATTCCTGCGCGCTCCCCTCGCGATGTAAAGATAAACGCAGCCGCAGAACGCGGGACAGATTTCCTCCTCAACCACAAAGCCTTTCTTAGGACTTTCCCGACGTTTAACCGCACTTATTCCGCATCAGCACGCGAAGCCACGCCCTCAATTGACATTTTTTTTAAACGTAAACATTTGCCACGGGTCTCGGCGCGGCGACCTGAAGGGCCAGTTTCCCCGTCTCTGCCCTGCTGTATTTGCATTCGGCGCTTAAAAAAAAACCCCCCAAACTAATCTGACCTGAAAAACCTGTGCGTGCGCGCCCGAGTATGCAAAGGTGGGGACGCGTGCACGCAGACTGCACACACGGGAGGGGGCAGAGGGGCGTGGCGGAGGAGCTGCTATTGTTCAGACGGCAGCTGCGGCCACAGATTCCGCTCCAGAGGTCTGGCGGCAGCCCGCGCTTGAGTTTGTCACCTAAAAAAAAAAGAAGAAGAGAAAGGAGAAGAGCAACCGAGCGCCAGCCTGGTGTTGACGGCGGAGGAAGACCTCTCAGCGTGTGCTGAGAAAGCAAAACCCAGGCGCAGCATCGCAGAGCGCACGCAAACACACCTCTTATCTGCGTTTCGCTCTCGGCTCGCTAGCGCAGAGCCGGGGAATCTGTTTGTGTGCACGTTGTTGTCGTCGTTAATCCGTCTTTCTGTGGCTCTGACTTTTACACGACCTGTTGCAATTAACAGTAAATTCGAGAAAACGTTGGCAGCACTTTGCTCTCAGCGTTTGGCTTTCAAAACCACAACAATCGGAACTCAGCGCATCTGAGAGGCGTCCTCGAGCAGCGTGGCTCCGTCCTGAGCACCGTTTGGTGAGAACAACGGGTCTGCACTCACGGCGTTTAACCCTGACAGCTCCAGGCTGTCTGAGCGTCAGCCCGCCAGTGTGCACGAGCCCGGCCAGACAGAAGGCGAACGCCATCTTATCTCCCATCCAGATGAAAACGATTGTTTCTGCACCAATTTCAATGACTTTGTAGCAGGAAAGGCTCTTCCGCTCTGGGCACCTGCGCAGCACTTTTCATTGTAATAAACGTAAATAAGGGTTGGCTGCGGCCTGCACACAGACTGCACGTTAGCTCGCTGCTTGTGAGTCGACGTGCGCGTGTTTGTGTGTGGAAATCTGTCTTTGAGCACAAAGCTGTTTAACCACAGATCAACATTCCAGCTCCGATCGCTCTTATTCCCCTTTCTGTCTGCACGACCAGCTCACACCAACAGACCGAGCGAGCGCGTGCGCGCATGCGTGCGTGTGTGTGTGTGTGAGGGTTGCACAGCACTGATTACAGTTCACAGTCCTTAGCAGCCCACAGAAACATTTCAAGCTAATGTTGCGGTCTCATCTGAAAGCCCCCACTCCTTGATGTTCATCAGGTCACATGACAGCCACAGAAGGGAGTTTCTGGGTTATAAAAAACACAGTGGGGGGTAGTGAAAGTGATACCAGGTGATTCGCAGGCAAGCCCTGGAAATGACAGGCGAGTGTGACACAACAACATAAAGATTATTTAAAAAAAAAAAAGCCAAGACAGGAGGAGTGTGAGGAGGAACCGTCTCCAGCCCGGTCAGACACTGGGAGGAAGCACCACTAAGAAATCTACTTTCACTTTCTTTTTCCACCTTTTCTGGACCAGCGCAACAACCGTGGGGGCGCCGCCGCCACCTACCAGCTGAAACTCCCGCCGACGGTCGTAGGCGTGCTGTATGCCCGAGTCCGCCCACAGCGCCCTGATGGCGGGCAGGTACCGCAGGAAGACGGGCGTCTCCAGCTGCCCGCTCGCCATCTTTGCTGACCGGGTGTCGAAGGCCATCAGGCTGTCGCCGTGCTGCTGGTTGTCTTTGTCTCCCCAGGGGATGTGCAGCTTTTCCCGGGCATCCACCAGCACACGCATACCTGGGAGGAGGTGCAAAGATCAGACTGAGGCCCACAAAGGCGAATTATGGGGACAAATGTCTGGAAAGTCCCCACTCGAACCTGGCTAATCTCAAACAACACGCGTCAGATTGGACACTTTTGGTGTAATTTGAGGTTATCAGCTGATTGGTGCAGAAGGAGCAGCCCAGCAGGACCGACACCCACCATGAGGACCGGAGGGTTCGCCTCCACCATCCCGCATAGCTGTTGAGCAACCAGACTCGCCCCTGGCGGCTCAGCGGCGGCGAACCCACCCGTTTGGGGGTTATTTTCGGCTGAAAAGGGAGCGTGTACCGGCCTCAGGAGGGAGAGCTTCGGAACCCCGGGTCTCATGGGTGTGCCGGGGGCAGATGTCGGCTGTTTATGTCGGTCCTCGCCGAACAGATGCGCAAACTTTCCCCGTCCCTTTCGAAGGCCACCCCACCCCCCTCCCCCCGCCCCGGCCAGAAAGGCGACTAATTCCCACCCAGAGTTCACCTGCCGACGGCAGCGTCGTTACCTTTGATAACGTTGCTGTAAATGGTGGCCCTGAATTCCTCCCGGGCGTCCTGGTCGAAGTCCTGCCCGTGGATGATCCGCATTTGTTTGAGGAAAGTCGACTTGCCGCTCTCGCCTGCGCCGAGCAGCAGGATCTTCACCAGCCGCTTCACGTAGGTTTTCTCCCGGGAGAGACATCTGTCGATCTCCTTGGACTTTCGGATCTGTTCTACCTCGCCGGTGTTCAGTAAGCAGACGGGTAGACAAACTTTTAACACGGACCTGGTCGGCAGGAAATCCGCCATGTTCGCACAAACTTCATCGATGCAAATTTGATGCGCGCTCTCGCTGCGCGGGCACGGGACCAAGCCCCTTCCCTAAACTCAGGAAGTAGCGTTTCTGGCTGTTTATCATCAATCTTCTCGACTTTACGTCTGACTGTGAATGTTAACACAAGCCGAGCGGTCTGCCGTTAAATAAATACACGAGATATCTCTGCGGAAGCGTCATATGGAAAAGAGTAAACGTAATAAAAGCTACAAAACTCTACAAACGAGTTTTGAACACTGTATTTACAACAAACGTATCTGCCTTCGACAATTATAAGTGTAAATGACTTAGAATATTTTAAATAATAATCACAGAAAATGAGAACTATGGGTAACCTGATATGTTGTACATTGTCTCCCCCTGCTGGTGTCCTTTGGTATTGGGACAGTGTGCTCTGCTGTGATTGGCTGGATCGCCGCTCGTTTTAGGTATGATGCCTTCACTTGCTGTTGGAAATATTAAACACGCTCGAATGCGTTTAGTAATCGATCAAATTTGAATCAGGGTTTTTTTTTTTGTTTAGGAGACGTTTTTCATCTTTGATAAACATTTGGCATTAAAATAATGGAACGATTGTTGATACTTATGAATAAAGAGAAACAATTATTTCATTTCTGATTTTATGACATTTTCCAACGTTCTTCACAGATGTTGCGCTTTTGAACTATCCGTGTTTACTTCATGCCGAAAGTGAAAGAAGTTAAGTCAACCATAACGTCATTTAAATGTAAATAATGAGACTGTAAGTGTCTTTTCCCACAATATCCAACGTATCAGTCGTGAGATCATGAGGAGGACTTGAATGCAGCATCTGTATCATTGCACTTTCCTCCAGCATCCTCACACGACACACGGTGCTCTCCCATGCGACACACACGCTGCATGTGTGTGTGACAGGAAACCATATCAAACACCATGACCATCAGAAACACTCTTCAGGATCATGGACAGAGGTATCGACCTAGGATGGCTTGCCTCAAAAAGGTATGCTGGCGTCCTTTGACATGATGATGACATCTTTGTTCAGCCTATGAATGGGTGACTTATGTTCTCTACGTGTTGTATGGCTAAATAAGGTTTTCTGTGTCCCCTTAAACATTAATTTCATTGATCTTTACTGAACAATTGTAAAAGTGTGTATTCTCAAAATGCCTTTAGAGGAGCAATGCAATTCTTGCTCTGCAGTGTACTGAATGAAAAGCAATTTTCCAGCATACAGCTCATCCGTCAGTCACAACGACAGTGTTACAGTGTTTAGTAGCAACCTTTTCACAGTGATAAGGTCATTCAGTTTAATAAGCATTAAACCCAGATCAGTATCACCGACCAGTCTCAGGAAAGAAGTTAATCCGTTCAGTGCATATTGAGAGCTGCACACCTCGACCACAGCAGGTCTCTATTGATCAGATTCGTTCACCTCTGGGGACTAAACAGATGGATATTCATAGTCGTTGAAATTAGAAAAGAAAGCCTTGACAAATGAATCCCCATTGATGAGAGAGCCTGCATGGAGGGGAGCATTACGGCCCCCGAAAGCCCACTTTGGTCCAGCTCAGCCTGGAGCTCGTAGCCCCTCCAGGATGACTTCAAAGCACCGAGCCACTTCAAACATGGGAGTCAGTCTGTGCAAACACTCCTTCACACATGCAGATTGATGCACTGCATCGTCCCCGGCTCTCAGGAACACACCTGTGGGATTTGTGGGATTGGACCATAAAAAACGTAGTGAGTCACTGCCGACTTCCCACGCAAGAAGACAGAAGCCAGGAGATCGCGGCCTCTTGCTTCGCCTTGCTCCGTCTCTAAACAGCACTAAAATGCTCCGATGGGCTTCATGGCACCAATAAATGACTCTTGAATCATCAGCTTTTTTTCAGACTTCTCAAACGAGCGCACGCTTCACACAGACGTGTGCACGCTCCTCATTAACCTGCTGGTTACAGCATGGATTTATTGGCATGCTGACCTCTGCTCCACAGGCGGAGAGGGTGATACTGGAGATGCAGGACCTGAAGACCGGAGTCAAGTCGCAGCTCCAGAGACTGGTTATCACAACGATCCCGCACGCTATCACAGGTCAGCAGCACGTGCACGGCAGCACGTGTGATATTCAGAAGCCGCTGGAGTGTTTTCCTGCATAGTCGCACTTGATGATACCGGCGCTCCGGGCTCAAACTTGAGAGCTGCAAATTGAATCTCCATGACAACCCCCACAGCCTCGGAGTCAAAGACGGTTGTCGGGGGGGGGGTTGGCAGATGATGAAGACGAAGGAGATGGATGGTGACGGAGCGGACGAGGGAGGCTGAGGGGGCCGAGTACCAGAAACACACACAGAAGCAAAACAATAGTGAGAAGGAGGAGAGGATGCAGGCAGCAAAACCCCGACTGCTGCATCATTTGCAGGCTTCGAATTCTCCTCCTCCTCCTCTGTCCTCCCACCATTTCCTTTCCAGTCCTGTACTTCCTCCTCCTCCTCACCGATCTGTCTCCTCACTTTAGCTGCAGCCACGGCGTGTCACAGAGGAGGCTGACTTTCTCACCCTCCGTTGTTTAGAGCTGCCCTGAGAGTGTTTAATTACCACAAGATAAATGTCAGATACCTAATCACGTACAAAACGAAG
This sequence comes from Arothron firmamentum, assembly GCA_016586285.1. Lineage (NCBI taxonomy): Eukaryota > Metazoa > Chordata > Actinopteri > Tetraodontiformes > Tetraodontidae > Arothron > Arothron firmamentum. The sequence goes on from BJFM01000170.1 coordinate 29,484, forward strand.
AAAATAGAGTCTGAAAATGCACATTTGGACACATTACACCTCCTGGCTTTCATCTTTCTGCAGGTGAAGACATAACTGCATGGGTAGCAGACAGATTCCAGATAGATGAACAAGGTGAGGGTGCTTGATTAACTGTAATGTTTGGCTGATTGATTGATTGCGTCGCTGTTGTTTTCTGCTCAGAAGCGAGAAATTTCAGCTCCATGCTGGTGGCGCTGGGATACATCTACCCTCTTCAGGACCACAGACGCTTAGTCATCAAAGCCGACGCTTCACTTTATCGCTTCCAGGTGGGTAGAGGTCATGGGGTGGCACAACAATCTACGGGAAAAGGATCCAAGATTGAGAGAAATAATTCGAAATTCTGAGCAGTTTTGTGCAAAATTAGAGCTTCGAGGTTTAATTGGTTGTTACGTTTTTAATTGGTCTTCTTCTCCGTCAGACCAACAGCTTTAATATTAAATTCAATCCTCCCAAAACTCAATGAATCAATTAACTGCAAACAGATATCAAACAAAGACATTTTTTGGATGATTCTGAGGAAATTAGGCCAACTAACACGACTGTTACTGTATCTGGAGCCATTCGATGATGATGATGGTCTGGACGTTTGTCGCTTCCATTCATTCTGTTTGTGTCCCGACCAGACGCCCTACTTCTGGCCCATGCAGCAATGGCCAGCTGAGGACACAGATTATGGTGAGAGACTCTGCAAATAGACTCCATCTGTGTGTATTTTGCTCATGCGAACAAAAGACAGGCAAGCAAACGTGCATGGACGGCGATCGGAAGCTTTGACTGACAGCCGCGTCGGGCTCGGCTGACTCCATCGCTGCAGGAATATTAGCATTGAAGGGTCACATCTCTGCTGTCTTTGTTCACAGCAATCTATCTGGCAAAAAGAAACATCCGTAAAAAAGGGATGCTGGCGTTGCACGAGCAGGTGAGGATGAGAGGCGCTTCAATTATTCATCTTGTTTGCCGTCATTCAGAGTCCTGAGGTGTAATCTTCCATTCTCAGGAACAGTATAACCGCCTGCACAAGTGGATGAATCATAAATGGGACTTCATTGTGATGCAGGCTAAGGAGCAGTACAGGTCGGCGTGGGAATGTCAGTTGTCAACTTTAGATTCGGGTGGGTGTCACCTGTTGTATTTTTGCTTTCAGGGCCGCGAAGGAGAGGAGGAAAGCAGACCGTGTGGTGTTTGAATGCCAGGAGAGAGCCTATTGGGTGGTGCACAGACCTCCGGTGAGAACACACACACACACACCTACACACACACATGCACACACACATGCACGGATAGGTGTCAGCAGGCACCCGGAGATGCGGCTTCACGCCGCTATCAGCAGGCTTGCCTGCAGACAAAGTGGTATGAAAATAGATTGCGCTCCAGCTCTTCACTTGCAGGGCTTCCAATTATCTCCAGGCATGACGCCTCGTCACCGCTGCGTGTCCAGTTCAAGGAAAAGGTCACGGCACATTAATATTTCATACTCTGTGCAGGGGAAAGCGATGCCGCGGTTTTGTCGTGTCTCTAAAGCATCTCGATCATAATAATCTCATTTAGCACAATTATAACTGGGAATAAATTCAGAAGCCACGTTATCTGCACTGGAGCCGGTAAACATCAGCAAGCCCGAGCAGCTAACGCTACAGTTTAAACTGAACAAGCATGGTTCCTTTAATTGCTTTGGGATTTAAACCATGGAGTCTGTAATTGATGCATAGTCTTCATTTTAAACTGATCATGCTGAGAGAGGAGGTGGATTGTGGCTCATTAAAAACATTCTTTTTCTGGAGGGATTCTGGCTTCAGCGTTTTGCAAAAAAAAAAAACAAGTGTGTTTCTGTGTGTGTGTGTGTGTGTGTGTGTGTGTGCAGCCTGGGACACTGAGCGCCATGGACTATGGTCTGGATCGACGAGTAGATCCTAATGAAGATGAGGTGACAGGTGAGTCAGTGTGGCCTTTATGACTAATATTAGTTAAGGAGCTTTAATATGGGAGCACGCACATGATATGTTGTCCTGTTTCGAATAATTGACCTTATTTTTAAACTGATTAATCTCTTTCTTTTGTGTTTTCTTTCTTCTCTTCTGCAGGCCTTTCTTATGGCTCACTTTATTTCCTCTTTTAAATCAAACACCATCAAATTTTCAACATAAAACTCATGTTTTGAGGCTGTTGAAGGGGCACAGGGGAGTGATATAAGCTGTGAGGTTCTGTAAGATGGTGTTCAACTATACTCTATAGTTATTTTTTAATTGTTTTTTTTTGCATTTTATTGTGTTTTTCATATCAAACATTACTGAAAACCTCTTCTGAAATTATATAAATCTAAAAATCCAGCTTCACAGACTCCTCAGAACATTAATGCCAGTAATTTTAGACAGGCACATTTCTGGCTGATCAGTTTGTGGAGCATTATGGGTAATGTAGTCAATATAAAAATAAAAAAGAGAATCTTAGGGTATATTTTACATCTAACGCCTTTTTTTAAGCACATGGTTTTCGTGATATCACATGTAAACATAAAAGATTTCTTCTGCAGGCTAAAACACCCGTCTTCTACGAGAAAGTCGTGAGTTATTCTTTGTCTTATCACATTTCTGAAATGCCAAAAAGTTTTCCCTCTCATCTTTTTAAACTTCCATCTCCCATCTGCCCCGTAGATGATCTTCACCCAGCAGTCCATCATGAGGCCCAGAGTCAAGTCGTCTGTCTCCATTGGCGCGTAAGAGACGTAAAGCTTTAAATAGAAGTATGACATGCAATTGTGACCCATTACAGGGTTAATTTTACTGGTGTCTTAATAGATTTAATAGAACCTATTATTATTCATTAAAATGTATATTAAATGCTGTTAAACGTACAAGAGCACACTATAGGATGTTGGACTATGACACTAAAGATGAAACCGGTGGCCTATATCTGATGTGTGATCGTTAATAATGAATAAAGTGACCTCCATTTAATTAAAACAAGGCACCTCTGGGATCCACAACTGCCCCCATGAACCAGTTACACATAAACGCATCAGCTGATTTGTGGCAGCTGGACCTAAATGTTTTAGTTCCACACATGCACGTGTGTGCGTGTGGACATATTGACATGCATGCGCTCCACATGGACCTGATTCAGGACAGCCTGGCTTTAGCTGATTACTTCAAGTCAATGTGGACGGGATGTCCGTGCTTGTCCGTGTCCCGCACCGTCCTCTGGACCAGCGTTGGCCTTTAAGCGGGCGCTGATGCAGGCTTCACGTAAAACACGAGCGATGCGACAGATTTACAGCTGCACCTCTTCTCTCTCCTCCAGGATAGTGAAGTACTGCGCCACCTACGGCAGCCATGACCCTTTCCTCTCCGGCTGTCGTCCCAGCAACCCCTGGCTCACCGACGACGTCACATACTGGACCCTGAACACGCCCAAGTGAGTCGGCTGACTGTTGAGTCGTTCAAGTCCCCCGTTCACTCCTCCTTTGTGTTTGCGACAGCGTGGAGATACCGACAAAGATGCGCGTGGAGCGGTGGACGTTCAGCTTCAGGGAGCTGCTGTCGGACCCTCGGGGACGAAGCGATTTCAGGCTCTTTCTGAAGAAGGAGTTCAGCGGTAGAGTGACGTGTTTCGCGCGTTTAAACTTTTGAAAGTGTTTCTAGGGGAGTTTTTCTGCTGTGATCCATCCAAGGCGAGAACTTGGCGTTCTGGGAGAGCTGTGAAGATCTGAAGTGGGGGACCGCCGCGACGATGAAGGAGAAAGCCGAGCAGATCTACAAGTAACGCACCCTTTTATTTTAGATGTAGAATCCGTCACCTCTGAGGCCACGTGGACGTGCAAACATGATGCACGTGAAAGCATTCTGACAGAAATAATAACTGTGAGCAAACAAATGGAGGAAAAAAGGAATTAATTAATTACATCATGAGAGTAAATGTGCAAAATGGGTCACGGCACAGCAAGAAACAAGGGAAGATATGGATTATTTAAATTACTGACCTTGTTTTGTTGTGTTTTTAGGACATTCCTGGCACGCGGGGCGCCCCGCTGGATCAACATCGACGGAAACACGATGGAAATCACAGTGAAAGGCCTGAAACACCCGCACAGATACGTCCTGGACGCAGCCCAAACACACATCTACATGCTGATGAAGAAGGTGAGCGGACGCGCCAGGGCGGCCTCGCCGTCCAAGGTCACGCTGGGCTTTGACTCTGAGCTTTCTGCAGGACTCGTACGGCCGCTACATGAAATCACCCGTCTTTAAGGAGACGCTGAAGAAGGCCGTCTGTCCCGAGCAGCACAAGTTCACGTAAGGGCGCCTCGCGCTAACCTGGCTAGCCGTGACGTGGCCTCGTAGGTCAGTGAAAACATCCGCTTTTTTCCTCTCTCAGCGATGCTCAGCTGGAGCACAACTCCAAGAACAGGAAGCCCAGCCTGAGCCCCATCATCCTGCAGCAGCAGGAGCAGGAGCAGAAGGCCAAGATGGCCGCCAACGTGGACATCACGCAGGTCATGAGCAAACTCAGTAAACAGGTCAGGGAGGCAGCTCCTGCTCCTCCCGCAGCAACCAGGAAGTGAATTAGAAGCTTCCTGAACTCGTCTTTTAGGTTAAATGAGAGGAAATTTCTCTTTTCTTTCTTTCTTTTTTTTATAGTTGATTAACAGGAACTGAATTATAGAGATCAGAGATATGGATTTTGTTAAAAACGCACATGTGGGAGTAGAAATAGAATTGTTAAACAAGTGTCAGACTCTGTTGAAGAGCTTTTTTTCCCCCCCAAATTAAGGCACGTTTTCTCACTTTTGTGAACCTTGAACTGAACCTTTAATCATTTATCATCATTTACCACCATCTGTGATGTCTCCAGTGAATAAAACCTACACAAACCACCTCGTCTTTATTTGTCTGTCCTCGTGTTTATTTGTTCATTTGTCACAGTGTTCCATCATCTCATTCATCCATGTTCAAAAACATCTTTTATCCGTAGGAAACATGGAAGATTCAGCAGATCTGAACGCTGAAAAGAAAGCATAATATGCTTTAATTATTTTGCAGCCTAGTTACCACAAAACTGAGCCCACTGTATGTTTTTGTTGCTACCTGGAGCAAAATAATCACATATTTATGTGATTATAGTCACAAAGAACTGGTTTGACAGTCAAGTCTCTGCTGATTAAATTCAACCAGCGTACTTATATATAATTTATAAAAAATTGACATTAAAGAAATAGAAATAAGATGCATAAATAAGAACATATTGATGTTTCACTTCAATCCATCTTATATGTTTTTTAAATTGGAGTTTTTCCTTTAATTTTTCATTTTAGTCCAAACAAGTTTTCAGTAATTTATCTTGACTTTCACCTAAGTATGCCTTAGTGACTTGCATGTGTTGCCCTTTGACCCCACAGCTGTGCCGCTTCACCACTCCCATCCCCCACCTGGCCATCTACGCCGGCATCTCCGACCCCCCCTGCGCCTCCCCCTCCCTCTCCTTCCCGGCCGCCGCTCCGGTTTGTCCGTCCCCCATCAGCGTGGCCTTGGACAGCACCTCGGCCTCTGAGCGGCGGGCGGAGGCCGGCGACGGGACCGGCCCCTCGGCCCCAGGCCCGCCGGACGCAAAGGTGTCCAGGTCTCGAGTGACGCTGTCCCTGAGGCGGCTGCTGAGGCGCGGCTGCGCTCCGTCCTCCGTCTTCGCCAGCTTGTCCCCCAAATGTCACTCGGCCGCCGGGACGAGCAGCCGCGTCCAGCCCATCAGCCCGGATCAGCCCAGCCAGGCTCCGCCCAGACGGATTACAAGGTAACACCGAGACAAGTGCTAATCTGCCATCCCAGGTCCTGATAACAACGCTGAGATTCACAATAAAGGAGGCGATTTAGAGCCGTTTATGAGTGTGAGGCTGCAAATGTCAACGCGTCTCAGCGACTCTGCTCTGGAATCTCGCCCAGCTTTTTCCAGATTAAAGTCGATATTCCTCCCGAGTGTCGAATCTACCCCATTGAGTCTGAGGACGAGGAGGAGGAGAGCAGGGCAGCAGGAGGAGGAGGAGGAGGAGGAGGAGGAAGAGGAGTAGGAGCCAAGGAGATCATCTGCCCCTGGGAGAGCCTCACGCCACAGAACGGCGTGGACTGAGAGTCTGCAGAGGGGCGTTTCCAATCTGTGTTTATGGACCACACACACACACACACACACACACACACACACACACACACACACACACACACACACACACACACACACACACACACACACACAGGGACGCTCCAGCGGCTGGAGGATGTTAGACTGATTCATTTGAGGTCCTCTTCGTCTGTTTGGAGTGCCAAACAGCGGCTGCCTGCAGGCCTGCGTCAGCTCCGCTGCAGCTTAATCCTCTTCTTCGCTGCTCAAACTCAGCGTTTCAACTCCAGAAAAAAAGACTCAAAAAAAAAAACACCAAAAACCGCAGCAGCATTTTCAGGTCTTCTTGTCTGGATTGTCACGTTTCGACTTTGAGATTTGGAGATACTCTTTTCACAGTAAACATCCATCCTCAGGAGAACCTAAAGTCCTGCAGCTCTGATGGTTGGAGCCGTTGTTGAGACCCAGAACCCGGTTCCTTTCACAGCCTTACTGACTTCAGCCCTTACAGACGTTAGCACCAGCTGTTTACGTTGGATGTTTGGCTTTGCGAGGCCCTGGCTCCTCTCAAGGATTACAAGGCGCTGGATCACATGAGCGCTTTGGAGTCGTTGTCCTGTAGCTTTTAAATCTAAACCTCCTTCGGTAGCCTGACAGCAGCCTTATCTGCCTTCACACACCTTTCTGCTCTCGCAGGTTTCAACAAAGCGGGCGTGTTTTGGGGCACTTTTGGGGGAAAAAAAAAGATTAAAAGCATCAAGAGGACGTGCAGAATGTGCTGCTAACGGGAGACACGATGATAGAACACGATCATCCCGACGTCTTTAGTGCAGGAGGAGTCTGCCTGTGTGCACGCCTGCCACAGAAACAACGCATTTGTATATTTGTTAGGCGGTTTTCTGCAGTAGGGACGTGTTTGTGTGCGCCTTAATAGACTGAACCGCCTCATTCCTGATTAAGTTACCTCCTGCAGAGACCAGCGAGGGTCAGGACTTTCTGGGGGTCTGGACACGAGGCGTTGAGTCTGGCTCGCCTCTCTGGTATAATGTGAATTAGCTGTCAGAATGTATCATCTTTATCATGTTTACAGATGCAAGAATATCAGTAAAACCTGAGATTTGTTGTAACCGATTTGTACGTTCCATGGCTTGTGTCAAGTGCCTCAATAAATGATTGTCATAACAAGACCAGCCTGCTCATTAATGCTCGTTTGCTCATGAAAGATACATTTTATATAAAAACCACTCAGTCTTTAAACTTTCCTGAACATCATTTGCAAAATACAAAACACTATGTTGGTCATATTTGCATTTCTCTGTACAGACATTTTTAAAATGCCTACTTCTTTAAAAATATATAATAATAATATATATAATATTTACTGTTATTGTCAAAATATTGCATTTTCCCCACAATTCAATGTCCACTAAGATAACAAATCTGACAGCAGGTAATACCTGCAATAACCATCTCAAAAATAAGACACTAGAATATGTTTGGGACGCAGTCTTCAACAAACAAAGCCAGTAAAAGCCCAATTTTTAAACGCATACTTGATTTTGTTGTTTTCAATTTCAATTTCTTTCTGATGCTTGTAATGACTAGTATTTACCACTAGAGGTCACTTTAACCACAGAAACGAGCGATTCAGTAGCGAAGCTTTAAAAAACCAAAAAATCAAGACTGAGCAAAGTGAAAGAGAGTTTTGCAAACGGACCCGGGTCAAAATAGAGCTTTGATGCGTGTGCATGGGGGTCTTGCTCGGATCACCGTATCACTGTCCACACTGGGACGTCCACATACAGTCCACTGATGCATTATCTCAGGAAGAAGAGAGGAATTTATGCAGCACGCTTAACATTCATTGGATGTGTGAATAAATTAACACGCACTCACGTGAAGGCACCTTTTTAATTAAACCCCTTGTGTAACACCTGACAGAGTGTGTGCATTCACTCTCAGCATTACTGTCGTTGTGTTTTTATGATCAATTCTCTGTTATTCTGAGCGAAGAAAATTCATTTTGTTTCCATTGTATTTGTTTCTTTGACCAAAGTGGAGCAACAAGACGAGCGGCTGGAGCGAAAACCTCTCTGCAGCTCCGAAAACCAGCTCAATGAAATAAAGCACCACGCAAGCATATGCACGTGGCCACGTGCACAGCCCCTGCAGACGCGAACATGTGTCCTCGCATGTGTGCGACCTCGCTTTGTCATGACAAATGACCAAATCAGGCGGGTAATGAAATGCCTCGCCTTCACCTGCTGCTGCCTCAGCGGGAACACGCCTGCGTACGTGCGCGCCTGCGCGAGCGGCGGCGCTTCGGCCTGAATGGCCGCTGACCTGACGCGCCCAGTTTGACAAGAGCAGATAATTACCAGTGACCCCCACCTTGTAGAATCAACCAAGGGGAGAAAGCGAGTGAAGGAGGACAAAGACGCTGAAGCCCCAAGGTCACCTCAGACGACCTTTCCTTCCCGCCTCCGTACTCCACGCGCCTCGCTGACCCCCGAAACCCCCCCCACCTACCAGAGCCTCACCTGTAAACCTGTCAGTACCTCTAAAGCGCTGAAGACTTGCTGCACGTCACACACACACACACACACACACACACACACACACACACACACACACGGCTAAACAAGAATGTAGCCGTTGTAGTTGACGAATGAATGAATGAATAAATGAATGAGAGTAGCATTTTGCTAACTGCTGCACATGTAAGTATTAGATTTTTTTGTGGAGTTGTTTTGCCGTCAGCGTAAGAAAATGTTAAAATAAACATTGAATGAGCTTGTTTTTCCGATGCTGATGTGTGCTCCAGTCACACGTCAGTAGCGAGAGATTTACGCCGCTGCTACAGGCATGACGCACACGCACACATACATACGTACAGCACGTGCACTCGCAACCCTACGCTCTTTACCCGCGGCCACGAATAAAATCTCCGTCTCAGGAGGACTAGTATTAATACCCGGCAGGCGTTTAAAATGTCAGCCGGTCTCAAACATGGCGCACAAAGAGCCAGTTTATTTATGGATCTGACACTTTTTGCGCCTCGCCGCTACTGAGCTATTTTTTGCCTTCAAAGTGTGCCTTTAAAACGGGGGGAGCAGGAGGAAGAGGAGGTGGGACGGCGATAAAGATGTCTGCGGAGGAGCCGGCCGTGTCCCGGAGAGGCTACGGGTCCGAAAGCACCGTCCAGCGGAGCCCGGAAGAGCTCGGCGGGATCTTCACCCTCGCCGGGGGGTAAAACGTCCTCTGCCTCGATTCCTCCATTTCTGTCATGTGATGGTGATCAAAGAGCTTCACAGGGTGATAAAAATACCACAAATGTGGGCTAATCACAAATCTGCATTCAGCCCTGATGGCTGCTTTCTAATACGAGCTGCAGTTTATTTACTCTCCTTCTCAGTTTTCTTTGTCTCTCCATTCTCCGTCTGTTCTCTGCTCTCAGGATTCGTGTCCACACGCCTCCGTGTTTAAGCAATTGTCCACACTGCTACACACACACACACACACACACACACACCTACACACACATGACAACCTGGGTGCTGTTGCTGGCAGAACAGGTCAACGTTTCTCTCATTTCTGGGTCAAAACATGAAGCTCGTTCAGAGACGTCCCCTAGAAACGATGCTATAGGCGTCCGTCTAGCGCCTGTTTTGACATCAAAGAGAATCCCACAAATGTAGGCTCTTGAACATGAATTCATTACCGGCCGTACACGGTCTGCACAGAAGTATTATTCACCCAAGTCTTTACAAATCCAGCAGAAATACACAGACGGGAGCGTTTCCCTCTACGCTGATGACACAGCCGTATTTATGCGTTGTTTACCGACATCTTTGGGAGCTCTAATCACCGGCTGTGCCCGGCTGCCCGAGCTGTGCCAGTGTCTAAACGGACCGAACTACAGGTATTTGTGAGGTTAAGAACCCCCAGCGTGGCAGAGAACCAGGAGTCATGCTCATGAGTAAGATGTCCGGCCACCCAGAGGGACCCAGATGTGAGGCCAGCCGCAGCCAAAACACGGCAGACACGGTGCTTCACCTTTAATTTGCACTGGATGGGTTTATTCTGCTCAGTCTGGAGACTTGCTTTCTCTCTCTCTCTCCCTCCGGCAGTGAGTAAGTGAATGCGATGTGTTTGTTTGCGTGGACGAGTTCTGCAACACAGGTTGTGCGATCATACAGGAGCCTGATGACTTGAAACCACCTTTGGCTGCCCAAAATGGTTTAATCCCTGATTAGGATGATTAAATTCCAGCCAGCTGCTGAGCAGATGCTAGGGAGGGGACTCAAAAAATCAGGCTGAAACCTTTGTAATGGATAAAAATAACGATGGCTGGTGGTTCCGGTTCTGAAGCAGCTCTCATTAAGGTTTCAGAAGATCTCCCGGCTGCTGATGCTGGTGACCACTTGATGTTAATGCTAGCAGACTGTAGCTCTGCCTGACCTGACTGTGCTAATCAGGTCTGGAAAAAACTGAAACAGCAGCGTGGACTCTGACCTCTGCGAGACCCGTTTCTGTAAAGAACCGACTGGGTTTGGGAGACTCTGGCTCCTCCCATCCCCCCCTCGCATCTTCTTTTTCCTCCATTTCACTAAACATTCACATCATCATCATCATCATCACATTCTAGACATTCTAGCCCTTGACTTGTGTTCGGGTCCCCATGGACACGTTTTAGTTTTTAATTGCATCAAAGAAACACTTAAAATTTGTTTACTTCATCAAGCCTTTTTGACTTTGTTAGGAACCTTGATTTCAACAAAATTACACACAAATTATTTTTTTTCACTACATTATAAAATGCTCTGGTTGAAATAATGTCACCTATGGTGTTCAGGTCCGTTTACACCCGGTTCTAAAAATAAGATTGTGAAGCAATAATTAGAGCCAAAATTGAAATCATAAGTGCACTGTCAGCCAACACAATGACAGCCATCTCCTCTACCAATCATGTGAGCTTCAGGGGATGCTTATGTATCCAATGTACGTGCAAAAAAACCCTTCTATTTATTTATATGATTCTCTATAGGTCAATTTTTCTTTTTTTGTTGCTCGAAATCGAAAGGTGTACTAATGAAAAAAAAAAAGCCCATAGACCCGAACCAAAAACATTAAAACCCAAGATTTTCATGGATAAGGAAGCCTAATAAGGTAACCAAGAGATGACAAAAAAATTGGATGATAGGTTATTGTTTTAGTGTATTTAAAATCTGATTTAAGACACGGGTCCAAACGTGGATGGTAACAGAAAGCTACCACAGGGCGAAGGTTAAACTCACAGCCACACCGCGTTAGCCTATGACGCCGCTAAGCTACACAGGCTAGTCTGCTAACATGCTAACTTGCTCTGCCGTCACCAGGGAAACTTCCATGAACAGGTAGCGCAGCTATTCTTAAAAATAACATGACCTCCAACAAAGCGACCGAGCTGTCAAGTCAGAGAATGATTCACCAAACATGACCCGGAGGAATGTCTGAGTGGCTACAGTGTGTGTGTGTGTGAGGCTACAGTGTGTGTGTGTGTGTGAGGCTACAGTGTGTGTGTGTGTGAGGCTACAGTGTGTGTGTGTGTGTTAAATCTTTTACTAAGAGCTTCAAAAATGATTGTAGCCGCAACCAGTGATTACTTTCATTTGGATATTCGGTTTAAACTGTTTTAAACTGCAGAACTGATGGTTCTGGTGGAGGGCTGGGACGGGTCATCGATGCGATGCCGACCCAGCGAGAACCCTCGCAGTTTCACGCTCCTGACCGGGTCCCTGAGCTTCCGATTGGAGCAGCGTCACAAGGACGCTCAGGTGCTCGGACAGCTGTTTTCTCTCAACTGTCTGGTTTCATTGATGCAAAATCTGTTTTCTCCCTCCACCCTCGGAGCAGCCAATGCCCCCCCCCCCCATAGATATAAAAAAAGATCCTTCTCACAACCTGCAGACAAGGTCGCGACAAATCTGACAAAATAAATCCTCCTCGACAACAAACAATCGCGGCATTAATTCTGCGTCTGTCGGAGAGCTTTTCCCACCGAACATAATTTAGTTTCTTGAGTTAATCTGTGATCGTGCAGCTGGTTGGAGAACATATGTTCTCCTCTGCCTGGTTGCGCAGCTGCTAAGACCCTCAGACACATCTGCTTCAATTCCACACACACACACACACACACGGTTGCGTCTCAAACGTTCTATTTTAACACCCGTTTGTATTTATAGCACTTTGTTAAAAGGCCTGTCACCTGACCGAGCTGCAGCGTGACAACAGAAGAAAACAGCTTTCATTAGTGATGCTAACCTAGGTGGAGACGGCGCTCTTTAAAACCGCCAAACGCCTGTCCAACAGCGCCAGTCAAAGCAGAGGACAGCAAAGTGAAATTGTCGGTGTCTCCTCCATGAAATCACTGTCACAAATAAGCCACAGAGGCGAAAAAGTGAGAAGCAATCAGACGCTTCTCCCTCTCTCCCTCCCTCTCCCTCTCTCTCTCTCTCTCTCTCTCTCAGCATTACTCTCTCAGCACCAGCTCGCCCTCACGCACGTCAACACGATTCCAGTCAACATGACTGGAACAACAGGCGCTTCCTGTCTGCAGAGCCCAACCAGCGAGACTGATGCCTCCTCTTTGTTCTCCTTTCCTCGCCTGCCTTTTGATTGTGTTGCCTTCAAATCGTGGATTCTCATCCAGGATCCAGTCAGAACACACCAGCGAGGGACGCGTCCGCACGTGCGACGTGCCTGCGTCATGTCTGGTTTCACCGGCCTTTGTGTTGATATTTCAAAGGTTGATTTCTTTTTAGATTTTTTGCAGCGTTTGTTGATTTAAGTTTTGAAAAAAAAACAAAAACCTGCAAATGAAGAACAAGGATGCTCCTGACGATGCTAATAGCAAACCTGGAGGTTTGGCGTCCTGCGACCTTGCACTTGCACAGTTTCCAGACGGTGACTGTACGTCAATGTCGAGCGCAAATCTACAGAGATGAACGCGTTTACACTGAAAACTAAGAAAAAACTGCCACCAGTCAAATAAAGAAGTTTAAATGGACAGAACTTTTGCTGGCATTAGCTAACGATGCTAACAGCAACCCAGCGAGGCCTTGACCAAACAAAACCATTAAATAAGGAAACCCACAAATAAATAAACAACCTTCTCTCCTACACAGAATCTAATGGACATTAATGCTGCAGATTTAAAAGTTTGATTTCATTTAATATACATAAAAAAATGTTCAAATACAAGTATGTAAAATGTAGCCAGTTGTATTCCATTATTCTGTTTAATGTTGGGACCCATCGCCCTGTTGATGGGTGCTGTTGGATGATCAAAGTAAGTCATGACCAGATAATTGCTGGTGAAAATGTGTGTAAAAAGGATGGAATAAAAAAATGTTGAAGACGGTGAAGGACAAGCAGGAGGAGGGGAAATACAGTGAGGTAATTTAGGCAAAAGTAGGCAGGATGTGTGACGGGATGAAGACGAAGAAAACGGGAGCAAAAGTGGGCTGTGAGAGGAGGAGGAGGAGGAAGAGGAGGAGGGGTGGCGCTGAAGTGAGCGAGAGGGAGGAGAGGGAGGCAGGCTAAATCCTCACACCATTATCATCGGGACTCACATGCAGCCCCTCCTGCGATGAGAGAGAGAGAGGAGATAGAAGAGATAAAGAAAAGATGGAGTTAAAGAGGGAATGAAAGCAGGATTACTGGAGTGACAGCACCGGCAGATGAGCGGTGAGGGAGGAAAAAAAGAGAAAACACAGCGAATGAGTGCAACAGGATGAGGACCTGCTAGTGCGCGGCCGGCCCGACCCCCCGCGGACCCTCCAGCTGTCCCGCTCTTCTTTTCCCGACTCTCCCGCCAACATCTGGATCCCCTCATGAGGAAGTGGGAGACGGGGTGTGCGGGGACCCCAAGCGTGCCCTCTCCTCCTCTTTTCTTCCCTTCAAAAAGGACCTGAGGACATGTGGAGAGGAGAGGAGGCGAGGCGAGGAGAAAACTTTTGCCCCGCAGATGCTGAGCTGCACTCAGGACCTGCTCTCACCTGACTGAGACCCCCCCCCCCCGCCGCCGCCGCCGCCGGCCCATGGACCTGCGCTGCCTCTCGGCCCCCAGCTGGGAGAGACACCAGGACACAGAGGAGGTGGAGAGGGGGAGACAGGAGGAGACGGAGGGGACGCGTCTCTGCTGAGGTGTCAGCAGCCTTTTCATGGCTCCCCGTCCTCCTCCTCCTCCCATCAGAGCAGCCTGAGGGACCCAGACGAGAGCTAAACATTTATATGCGCAGAGCAACGCCGGCGTCGTCGCTCCCCCGCCTCGCTCCTCGCTTCCCTCTCCTCTCCCATTTCCACGACCTGTCATCTCCCTCTCCCCGTTAAACGATACCTGAGATACCTACAGGGGCGTGTGCACGCATCTGAATCTGCCACCCCCACACACACACACACACACACAGATTCCAGCAGACGTACATGCGTACTCCTACAGGTGCCTAGAGGGGAGAGGAGGCCGGTGAGATCAGGTGAAAAGTCAAGAACGACCAGGACGTTTGGAGGAGAGCAGCCGGGGGGACGACGCAGTTGGATGACGGCAGAAATTGCAGGTAAGCCCGTCTCACGCGCGAACTTAATCTGGTCCCTGTCAGGAATCCATCCTCCACCCAGATGTGGGGCAACAGATAGGATAAGAAGCTCAGGGGGGGGGGGGGATCTGAGTTCAGTGTGTGCGCGGTCACACTTTCGCACAAGCGAAGAGTTTCCTCGAGAGAAAGCTCCCATCTGCCGCTGACAGAAACGGAACAGTAGCGGGAGCCGCGGCACGAGGACGCATTAGCATGATGCTTGCTCCCAGCAGATGTGTGTGTGTGTGTGTGTGTGTGCAATCCTTCATACATGCAAACACGTCACTCAGTATGTCCCACTGCTGATGGATCCCAGTTGTCACGGAGACAGTGTTGATCCTTCAGTGTCAGTCATCAGCTGATCATTGTTGATTTGGCGATTAGATGCAGAAGCGTCGACGCGCCGACGTTGACGCGTCACGCCGGAACCTGAACCCCGGGTTTTGTGTGTGGACTTCAGGGACCGTCCACGTCTCAGCACCTCCCAGCCTGTAAAAGTAAAAAAAACCAAAACAGTCTTCTGCTCCAGTTTCTGTGTATTTGGAATGTTTAGGCCCTTCCAGAGATTCCGGAACGCAGCTTCTGAATACTCTTTGCGATTCCAACGTTGGCCTCTAGGGTTCAGCAGCGTCTGAAGCGGAATCTTGCGTTTCCGGACCAACACGGACATGTTTGCAGCCACGCGGTGGCTCGGAATGTCGTTTTTCCCTGCACCGTGGGAGCCTCCTCTCACGCCTCCTCCAGTTTCTGAAGCAGATGTGGCGGCAGATTGGGTGTCATTGGGATGCTGATTGGTGGGGGGCTGATCTGGGATTGCTCCTGTCCCGTCGCTCATCACGTCCGGCCTGCAACGATTTCCTGTAAAGCTGTCAAGTGTTTATGAGGGCGAGCAGGAGCCCGCAGAGCGATGGGGCCCCGGCGTGGGCCGATAAGGCCTAATTATGATAAATATACGTCGCTTCTGTCATGTGAAGCGCTGCAGAATAAGTTCAGGGGTTAAGCACGACGTGCTGGCGTGGACGTTGGGCTGTGTGTGTGTGTGTGTGTGTGCGCGCACAGGAAACATATGATTGCAAATCATCAATAAGGAGGAAGGATGGAAGGAAAGAGGAAAAGACCGAGCGCTTCTCCTTGTTAAGGCTCTGATGCGGCTGCTGTGATATAAATATTAATGAGTGCATTTTAACGACGACTTCCTGAAAATAAGAGGAGATTCTGACACAAGCCCGGTGGGGAAAAGTCCAGTTTATCATCAGCAGTCAAACTGGTGAAGGGCCAGTTAATGGCCCGTTTGCTGATAAGGTTGATGGGTTTATTTCTGTTAAATCAGAAGAAGCCCGTTCACACTGAAGGGACGACTTCACGCGAGCTTTTTGGGGGATTAATTTGGATTCTGCCTCAGGTCTAAGCTGGTATAAACTCAGCTTCCAGTGACGTAAGCGTGCAGAACGCTGGCACCTCACATGACTTCATCGTTCTGACACTGGGAGCTGAAGTCTCGAGGGAACTCCCCGGGTGTCCGAGCAAAAAAAAAAAAAAAAAGTCAAACTAAAACCCTGAATGCTGAATCATTCCTGCGATAAATGCAGATAAATCAGCCGGAACCTGAGCTGGTCAGCCTGTTGTGCTGCATTGGCTTCTTAATTCATATTTTAAAGGAACTATGAATCAGCTCCCAGTCTGCAAAACCCAACCGGCGCGCTAGAATTCTGTTCCTTGTTCTCGGAGTTTCTGCACCGGTCTGAGGTCTGCAGGAGGGAGCTGATGCTCCACGCCGGTGATGTTCCACGCCGGTGTGAGGCGCGCCCTCCTGCAGCGAGTTGATGAGAGGAAGACCAAACAGCAGCGCTGGGCCGCTGATTCGAGAACCCTAATTAACGCAATCAAATCAGCTGCAACAGCATGAAAAACAAGGTTCAGGGGCGACGTTCTGCTGTGATGGTGCTCACCCCGCCAACTGGATGCTAGCTGCCTACCTCCCCTCCGCCCCCCTGGGGACTCCAGAGAGGCTCTTCATCATATACCGGCTAAGTAGCTAATGACTAACGTTCCCAGGAGGTTTGAGGCACTTGGACAGACATCGTGGCGTCCAACAGGTTCTCCCACCGTAACTAATCCCATGTTTACTCCGAACAAGAAGGAGACGTAGAACATGCTGATTTCTGATGTTATGTAATATTGCTAATAATCTACATTTATTAGTGGGGATTTTCTGCTGTAATGAATGGGTTAGCTGCCTCGCAGCGACCCCCCCCCCCCCCCCCCC
>BJFM01000170.1:54117-84512 GCA_016586285.1 Arothron firmamentum
CGGGGAGCAGAGGAGTGTGCGAGCAGCCACCGTGTCCACCGTCTCCTTGTCACATTTCCATACGCTTCTGAAGTGGGGACGTTAATTACGTCTGCATGTGACAGCCGAGGTGGCGAGGAGGAGAAGCAAAGGATAAAGAGTGTGTGTGTGTGTGTGTGTGTGTGTGTGTGTGTGTGTGTGGGAGTTCCTGCTTCTCACGCCGTGCTGAAGAGGATCACTTTGTTGCTGTGCCCGCTCGGTTTTACTGTGAAAAGATTGACATCTTTCGCCACCTTCGCTTGTGTTTTCAGTGTGAATGGATCTGCTTGGAAGCTCGAGGCTAATTGGATTTTAATGACGCTTATTCACGGTGATACACCTCAGCATGCCTCTGTCATAGCAGATAAACGCGGGGCACGGTAGCCAAGCAAGGCTGTCAATCCCGGGGCTTTTTTAAAAAAAAATGTATTCAGTGACAGCCAGATGTGTTTGTCTCCTGCTATTTTTGTGGCTGCTCTGGTCTGGAGCCCAGTCAGGGGTCTGCTGGAGTTTCAGCCTCGGGAGGTGACTGTCGAGCGAGCTAGCGTGGGCAAAGATCGGGGGAAAATCGAAATGATGGAGGCTCTAGCTGGTGTTCCTCCTCTGAGGGGTTTGCAGACTGAAGATCAGCAGGAAAGAAAGGAGAGCGTCACCTCCGAGACAGCAAACTGAGAATATCTGAGTCCTGCTCCCACGTGGCGCATGACAGTTTAACAACATCTCCTCTCCCCATGCAATATCGTCTGCGTGCTGTCACGGTTTGTCATTTCCAGCCCTCCTCTTCCCGTTGAAGGAGCAGATCCTGCCGCACAAGTGAGGCAGCTGAAGCAAACAAAACAATTCCTTCATCTATTAATCAAATCAAAGGCAGAATATCACAGACTGGGTTAAAACCCGACTTGATTTTAAGACATTAAAGCGGGAATTCGCTTTTTCATCGCATCACAGATGCACGTGGAATCCGAGTGAGACCCCGACAGCAAGCTGTGTTATTGCTTTACTTGGGGGTTAAACAACACGTCTGCACGATTGGAAACAAACCCTTGATTTGAAGGGACACGGGGCAGCGCCTCGAATGTGCTTCTAAAGGCCTCTTCACCCCGATGATCAGCCGCACGTCCTGGTTCTGATCGTTTGTGAACTGTCAGTGTTTTGCTGAGCTGATGTTGGCACCCGTGGACGAGAGTGATCGGCTGTCATGCTTGAGCAAATCCTTAAACGAGACAAGACACACACACACACACACACTCACACACACACACACGGATCTCGTTTCTGGGACTGCGTTTGAGTGATTTTAAAGATTCTTTTGTTATTTCAGTAGAAGTACTTAGCGCATGTGCTGTTTTCTTTATCAGGAGCTCGAGCATGCACGGAACGGCTGCTAGATGATTGTTTTGTGTGAACGGATGCACGCCCTTGTTTGCACGTTGGGCTGAAAACATGTAAAATGTCAAGCGTTCCCACTTTTCTTGGTTACCATTTGAAGGACGCAGGTTCCGCCTGTGGAGGGGATGATGGTATGCTAATGAAAGCTAACGCTGGTGCAAACACCGGACCACCAAAGACCAAAAGGGAGCAGCCGCTGAGGGCTGGGAAAGCCTTCAGACAGCAGGATGAATATGGATGATTAAAGCTCAACTCATTAAATGTGAGGCTCAATAAAAGGAGCAAACTGTAATATTAATATTCATGGTTGGCCTCTCTTGTGTACAGTCTGCAGCTCTCGTTTAATCCGTCTCTCAAAAACAGTTAATTTTGAGTGCATTTGTTTGCCGCAAACCTGTCACATATGACCAATACAAGTCCTGTCGGTTTAATAAACGGTCATAACCCAACTGAGAACCTAAAGATCCCTGAAACACACTTTTTAAAAAGCGCCATCCTTCTTGTCGAGGCATCTTTTTGAGTCCCGTAACGAGCGGTTCTTTCTTTTCAGGCGGAGGGGTCGTCCTTCCTGCAGATGGGAGCATCTCTGGAGCAGCAAGTTCTCTCCATGTTCAAGGTACAGAATGCATTTCAAGTCAACCCTGATGTTTAGTGAGGAAAACAACAACAACAACAACAACAACAACAAAAAAACTGGGTTGTCCAGTGAAATCTTGTCTGCCTGGACCTCTCGGGAGGCTCTTGAATGAATCTCGTAGATTCAAAGTTTCACAAGCTGTATTTATGTTAGATCGGACAACTTTTCATGAGTTCCGTGGCCTGAGATAATCTCAGTAGCTCTGCGATAACATTGCCTCATAATCTAATGGATTACGCGAATGTGAAATCTGTTCAGTGCTAAAAGCGCAGATGCTTTTTAGCAACAGTTGCGCGAGGCCATCCCAGTCGTTAACATTATCGACACCAGCAGTGGGTTAATTCAGCATGAAATAAATACAAACTTGACAAAAACAAGTCCCGGACAGATGCGACTATTCCCATTTCTCCGGCATTTGTGCCCTCCTGTTGACAGTGTCCCACTTCTCCCCTTGCAGATAATGGAGGAGTATGACTGGGGAGAGTTTGCGGTCATCACTAGCTTGCTGCCTGGCTACGACACCTTTGTGGATATAGTTGAGACCTACACAGATACCTCATACTTCCTGTGGAATGTACAGGACGTCCTGTCTCTTGAAATGTCTGTCGGGGCCAGTGAAGCGAAGACCAAGCGTCTGCTGCAGCAGGTACCAGCTGATCCTAATCTAACCTTCCCCTCACGCGACGCCAAGACGACAGAAGTAGCAAGGAAGCCTTGTAGAAACGCAGCCGTGGGAGAGTCTTTTGAGGCCATTCCTCGTCTCTTTCCTCTTCAGTTGGACTCTCAGGTCCTGCTGGCCTACTGTTCCTACGATGAGGCGCAGTTCTTGTTTCGCCAGGCGGCTGAGGTGGGCCTCGTCGGCCCAGGCTACATCTGGATCATCCCCAGCCTGGCTGTGGGTAACCCCAACAGCCCGCCGCCCGACAGCTTCCCCGTCGGGGTTATCGGGGTCATCACCGACCAGTGGAGGAAGAGCTTACGCCAGCGGGTGAGGGAGGGCGTCGCCATCGTGGCCAAAGGGGCCGAGAGCTTCAAGAGGCGGCACGGGTTTGTTCCCGAGGGACACGGCGACTGCAGCAAACCAGCCAAACACTCAGACAACAACACTCTCTTCAGGTGAGACGCCTCCGCCTGTCTGGCTTCCACGTGTCCGCACATGCAGAAAGCCAGAAGTTGACGCTTGGGCTGCAACGCCCTGCTTCTCAGACGCGTTGATTATGGCTGCATCTGCATTAACACAATGTAATTATTGAATTAGGAGCCCTGCCTTGCACCACCAATTAGCTCCCTCCCTTATCTAGTAATGCACCACTTCCAGCCTTTCAAGTTAGCTCTAGCAGGGCTTTTACAGAGCCAGAGGTAATTATGAGCGAGCTCTGGCCCCGTTTCCGAACATAAATATGCAGATCACAACACGACATAGAACCGATGTTTGTACTACGCAGCTTTGACCGTTTCTTTGGCTTGTAGGCACATGCTTAATGTGACATGGGAGAGGAAAGACTTGTCATTCAACAACCAAGGCTTCCTGTCCAACCCTTCCATGGTCATCATCGCCCTGGACCGCGAGAGAATCTGGGACAAGGTAGCTTGTTTTAACACGATTCTGGCTTTC
The DNA here is from genome assembly GCA_016586285.1 of Arothron firmamentum. NCBI lineage: Eukaryota > Metazoa > Chordata > Actinopteri > Tetraodontiformes > Tetraodontidae > Arothron > Arothron firmamentum. Next base: position 57,777 of record BJFM01000170.1, read on the forward strand.
GTTGTCCGCACGACGGGACCAAGGAAACGAGAGCTTGATAACGCAGTCTTTAACCAGAGTGGGTCTGAATTTCTATAAAATATAAATCCAGCCCGGCTGAAGACCAAAGCAACGACACATTTTGACCTTGATATTTAAAGGCCGCTGCTCTATTTGCGTTTTGTCAAATTGTTACCTTTAAGAAAAAAACATCCATTCAATAGCAATACATCTGGAAATGGCTCTCAACATTCTGGAAAACAAAGGCAGGTTAAAAGAAGGCTAAATCATACCTGAGACCACCAACCTGTGACATTTACAGGTACAAGTATGAATTTAAATCAATAACGTTGTCTCCCAGAGAATCCTGCCTCCATTTCATTGTCACCATGCTGTATCTCTCTCTCTCTCTCTCTTTCTTTCCCTCACACACACACACACACACACACACACACACACACACACACACACACACACACACACACACACACACGCTTTTCGAAGCCCGAAGGGTGTATTGAAAAAAAGCTAAACAGAAGGACCCAAATGTAATCTCACAGCTACAGTTGAACTCATTTATTTCTGCTCTGGAAAGACCAACCCACTTTATCAATGTCACCTCCATGGTGACATGGTGTGTGTGTGTGTGTGTGTGTGTGTGTGTGTGTGTGTGTGTGTGTGTGTGTGTGTGAACATGGGCATGTAATTGTGCTCAAGTCGTGTTGGGTCTTTTTTATGTTTTCCGTGCGGATGGTTGGTTCTGATCTGATCCACTAACAGCAGCTAAAGGTTCCACAGAAAGCATCAACTTGATGCTACGAATGTAGTTCAAACAACGACCGACCCCAAGAGCACAAAACAGACTTCTGACCCGGTGGTTGTGCACAACAAATCCGTTTAAATGTTCTCTCAGGTGGATTCTGTTCCCCAGGATCAGCAGCCAGATCGGCCTCCAGCTACTCGTCCGTCCTTTCCTCTGATCCGTCTTCGAGACCTTTTGAAGTCTCGGCCGTGCGTGATGTCTCTCTGACAGTCTAACAAGATATCTGCCCTCCTTGCTGTCTGAAAAGGGTCCTGCAGGGTGACATTCCAGGCCAGGATGAAGAGCTCCACGTCTAAATCAAGCTCAAGTGAAAATGTGGATCTCACAGTCAAAACGATGAACTCTTAAATCTTTAGATGCCGCAAATATTCACCAAAAACTAGAGAAGACAAGAACCTTCCTTCCATTTAAATTAAAATATGTGTAAGGTGACATAAAAAAAACCTGGAGAAAACATTTCAAAATGTCGAATTCACAAGAGTCCCGATTAAACTGATTGATTTTCACAACTCGCACGTCTCCGAGACTCTGGGAGACGAATCGCTACCGTGTGCATCCTGATGTAACCTCGGGCAGATCCGTGAACCATCCAGGCATGACGGAGGAGGAGTGAGGCACGTCCAGACCCACGAGCTGATGGGAAAAAGGGCTCTCATTAGAGCCCTAAGAGTCTCCTGTGCTGCTCGTCAGAGCTCCGCACGGCTCATTAGGCTGATGTGACAACGAGTCGCCAGATCATCGGCTGGATTATTCTTTCTTTATTCTTTCTAATGTGTCAAATTCTGCTTCAGAGTGAAGATCAGAGTCCGTCCTGTCCGGTTTAGAGCAGCCCGACCAGTTTTGTGTCGCAGTTGCGTTAATCACGCCAGCCTTTCTCAGCTGGGAACAACAATGTTTTACTTTATTCCCCCAGATTAAAAACAAAACAAAAGACGAGTTTAAAGCGAGCAAAGGGACGCACGGTGGCACGTAGCATTAATGTGATGCTTTTCTCTTTGTTTTCCAGCCTCGTTGTCTCGCTTTAAAGATTCTTGAGTGAGGATTAATAAATCCACTGATGAGCGTGACCGTCTTTGCCTTCCAGGTGGGCACGTACGCTCGGGGCATCCTTCAGGTGCGCTACCCTGTCTGGCCCCGCTACGGCAGCTTCCTGGACAAGGTGTCAGATGACCGTCACCTGACCGTGGCCACGCTGGAGGAACACCCCTTTGTCATGGTGGAGAACGTGGACCCGGGGACGGGCACGTGTGTCCGCAACACGGTGCCCTGCAGGCGGCAGTCCAATCACACGGAGAGGTACTCCACACTGGAGGCCCGGTAGCCACCAGGAGCACACACACACTTCTGAGTGACAACACACACAAAACAGTGCCAGAGCTGCAGACGTAGGAGAAGAGTTTGAAGGACGTCTCCACCCTCCCTCCGTCTGCCCCAGTGAAGCCCTGAACAGACGTGCAAATCTGAGGTTCCAAAGCAGGCCTGTGGGGTCAGACCCGGGTTGAGCACGTGGACTCGAGCCTGCCGCTGTAGCACTGCTAGCGCTGCCAGCGCTGCTAGCGCTGCTAGCGCTGCTAGCACGCGGGGCGGACGCAGGATAGCAAAGATCAGCTCGCTTTTCCATTCACGTTGTGACGCTCATTCATGACAGAAATGAGTGGCAGAATGGCGCACAAGACGGCGAGGAAAGAGAAGGAAAGGAGAGAAGGAAGGAGACGATGAGACACACGAGACTAGGAGGTGATTTAAGTGAGGTGAACCAGGAGGGAGACGAGAACTGTAGAATTGTAGCGAATGATCTCCCTTAATGATGCTGTTTCCTGCTGGCACAGAGACACAATAAGAGAACACTGCTGTTGACCCAGAGACAGGCAGGAGAAGAGGCAAAACATGAATTATTCCACCGTTTCCCAGCCACATATATCAGCAGACCTCTAACCTTTGACACTTGCTGCATCCGCACCCATGTATCAATTTATTTCAAGGCCTTGGTGCTCATGGGTGCTCAGGGCTGCGCAGCCTCACCTTCAGACCTTCAGACTCCAGGGCTTTTGTTGATCCTAACTCAATTCTTGGAGGATTTTCTCTCCCTGCTACTGATTATTTGCGATGCATTCGCTGTGCCGTGTTGTTTACCTGCACCGGGGTGCTCGTCTGAGCGTGAAAGCGTACCCAATGTACGGCGGCCACGCGGCGCGAGGCTCACGGTTGTTTGATGTTGAATATCAGCTGGAAATTCACTTTTGTTTTTAATGTTTATCTCAAGAGCCTTCTGGGAAAAAAAAACCAGTCGTCCTTCCTGCAGCGCTAACAGCATCTGATCACACGCAGAATGGGAGAGATTGTGATTGGTGGACTGGTTTGAAGGATGAAATTTACGCGACCAGCGTGCTTTGTGGACCTGGCCCACGCTAACGCAGACGGGCGGAACCTGAAACAAAACTTTCAGGGGTGAAAAATGAGTGAAAGGGACGGAGGAGCGGATGCCGGGGGTGGAGCCGCACTTTCAGCCAACTCTCAGAGCTGCACTCTTCTGCAGCGGTGATGGTTTAATGGGATGTAGGCGTGCAGGCGTGCACGTAGGAGTCCTGATTGCGGCTGACAGGACACGGTCGGACAGAGATCTGCAAAGACACGAACGGAAGCGCCTCCACGTGCATGCGGACGGATGAGGGGTCGTGACGTTTGACATTCACACGCTGACCTTCTGGCGGCCCGGCAACGGTGGCGTGCACGCGCCTGACGTGGCAGCTCCGTGTTCAGCTCAGGTGACAGATGACCGTGACTGGCATCTTAATTACATGCAGAGATACGCTGCAGCTGTTGTCGGCCGTGACAGCACGTTGATTAGCAGAAAAGGAGATTTATTTGTCTGACACGGACGCATCTGTCATAGCTGGGAAATGTGCTTTTCCACCGCACCTTTTTTCCACTCCGTCCCCGGCTGACGCGTCCCATTTGGACGCTGCCCAACTAACAGGAACAGGAAAAGGAAGTGGGTAAGAAGGCTGTTGCTATATAAATCAGCGGATCTGGCTGCGTGGTCGGACAGATGTTTGGAGTGATTAAAAATGTTTGTCCTGCTCATTAAAAAGCCTTTTATCGGACAGATGACGGCTGGGTTTGCCAGAGTCCCACCTCTCTGTCCTAATTCTGGGCAGGAGTTTTCTCCTAGAGCAGGTTATTGCTAAACAACTGACAAACAGCTAAAAATGGTAGCAAATTACTAGTTTTCCTAGACATTTAGCAGGGCTACGACGGTTTTAATCGCAGTTTCAGGAGTTTTTATTTGTTTATTTTATTTTTTCATACTTTTTTATTTGGGTTAAAGTGATAATCTGGACTCTTCACATGTAACAGTTTCCTTAATTACTCTGTTGAGATCACCTCATAATGTGGCCTTTAAAAGGTTGACATTGAAGAAAAGGATTTATTAAAACGTTTACTTGAAGTCTGCAGCAGCGGTTCTGCTCAGACTCCCTCAGTTATGCGCTAGTTGGTGAGAATCCCCCAACTAACCAAGTGCTGCAGGTCCCCAGAGGACAGGAAACGGTGTGCGCGTGCGTGCTCGAGCACGTCTGTGCACGTGTGATCGCTGGACCGACGACAGGCGGTCGGCTCCTGCAGCATTTCAGGGGCCCCGTGTTTATCAGAGCTGCTGCTTCCGTGGACGTCGGCTATCAAAGGCACTGAAATGTTGTCCTGAGCTTTGAAGCGTTTCTTCTTAACCAACCTGAATGTTAAGAAGCCATTAGCGGCTTCTCCTCCACCTTGCTCGTCTTGATGCTGTGATGATGATGAGGATTGGTAGATGCGGAGGCTTTCGCCCGGGGAGCAGGATTGATGCTAAAGTCAAGCCTTGGACTTTATTTGTCCTCTCTTCCTTTGAGTGACTCTCCATTATTTTTCATCCAATTATTTTTCATCATTTCTTGTCCTTCTGTTCTCTGCTTCTACACCCCATTAAGTAGCGAGGCCACGGGCAGAAAGAGAAAAAGACACCTTAATGGACTTTGTTTAGAGACCATCACAGGCGCTTAAAACGGACCCTGTATGTATGCTTGTGTTTGCGACTTCTGGCTGCCCTCCTCCTTCTCCTCTTTCATAGACTCCGGGTAAGAAGGCATTGTTTTCAGCTAATGAAGCCACCGCCGTCTGCCCCGCTGCCGAAGATACGGAGATGTTGAAAACAAAGTTGTGTTTATTGCGGATTTCTCCTTCATCCCTCAGCATCTTCAGCCACCCTGAGGCCTACACCAAACTGTGCTGTAAGGGCTTCTGCATAGACATCCTGAAGAAGCTGTCCCGCAACATCAAGTTCTCCTACGACCTCTACCTGGTCACCAACGGGAAACACGGCAAGCTGGTCCGTGGAACTTGGAACGGCATGATTGGCGAGGTGCGTGGAACCAGAAGAGTTGGCCTGAAATGCAACAACACTTTCAAAATCAGCCTGAAATGGTGGAAGATGACCAGCCACGCTGCTCTGTAAAATCAAGTGCTAAAACGTGCACGTCGAGGCTGAAGGGTTTGGCTGGTAGAGCTCTTTTTACATCCATGCACATGCTGAATCCAGACTGCTCCAGTGATGATAAACTGTCTCTCTGCCAAAAAAAGAAACAGTCTTCAGGTGGGTTTTAAAGCTGTTCTGGTGCGGGGCCACGCGTTCAATCCTGGCGTAAGAGCCACTGCTGTTGCAGCGGCCCATCCAGGGCACCTGCGGGTGAAACGCCTGAACAGGCTCCTCCAGAGAGCCTGGCTGCTGCAGCCTCTCTGCCCGCAGGCTCTCTGCTCCGGGTGTGTTTGCGTGTTATGAAAACGCTGCAAAATTATGGGAAAAGCAGGCTTGGATAAGAATCTCTCCCTCTTTCTCAGATGAGGAGACATGCTTTTCATATCGCTGCAGACAGACGTTTTTAGAGTCTCACATTACTGCCGAGTGTTCTTGTTTGCTTCCTGGTTTAGAAAAGATTGCTCATGAATTTTCAGAATTTGCTCTCTTTTCAAAGAGCCGGGCAGTCTGGGTGCACCCAAAAAAGGTTTTACTGTGCTGTAACGCACACGTGGGGGTGTACAGAGCGGGATCTGCTCAAGCACTGTTAGCGTGCCTCTGTTGTTCTTTTCCCAGGTTCTCTATAGGCGTGCTGACATGGCCATCGGTTCTCTCACCATTAACGAGGAGCGTTCAGAAATCATCGACTTCTCTGTGCCATTCGTGGAGACAGGCATCAGCGTTATGGTCGCCCGGAGCAACGGCACAGTGTCTCCGTCAGCCTTCCTCGGTAGGAAAAACGGCTCCTCTCTCGTCGGTTCTGATGGAAACCGGTCATAACTTCCTCTCATGTGTCACATTCCTTCCCCCCTTTCCTCCACTCTCTGCCAGGATGGCCTACTTAGACAAGTTCTGCCTTTGCAGACGCTTCAGGAAACTTCCCATTAAGCTTTTATCCCGTCAATACTGTAGCCTACAACTAAATCCCCTTACGTGCCTCACACACACACACACACACACACACACACACACACGCACACATACCTAAATCCTTTTTCTGAACACCAAACAACAGAATTCAGCACAAAATCTTCAACTCGGTTCTTCTTTCTTGTCATTTTCCCATCAGCTGTCATCTAGCGACACACAATGACCCTCACAGAGGAGGGAGGAAGGGACTTTAATGGTTGATCTGTGCTTGTCCTCTCCTCCAGAGCCCTACAGCCCGGCGGTTTGGGTCATGATGTTTGTCATGTGCCTGACGGTGGTGGCAGTCACGGTTTTTGTGTTTGAATACTTCAGTCCAGTTGGCTACAACCGCAGTCTGGTCAGCGCCAAATGTGAGTTGTAAAGCTCCTTGTTTCACTTTTAGAGGAGAACAAGTGCGGATGTTTGTATTTGCTTGATTAAAAAGTCCGGAAGCAGCATGAAAATGTAGGAATTTGTTCATTTGTAAAGCTCTCGCAGTAAGTGCACCTTCCTAAATCCGTCTGCACGTTCTGGGTTTTGGCGAGGGGCTAATCGATGCCCGGACCTGGAGCTGGCAGAGCGTGCCTCGTCTCCAGGTCCGAAAGGTCATTTCCCTGTTTTAATTAGGATTCGGCGCCGTGCTAATCGAAGTGTGATTGATGGCGGGTTACCCTCTGCTGCTGCACATGAGCGATGGCAGCAGAGAGGGATTGAAACCGGCGGAGGCTAATCTGAAGTTCTAACTTAATCAGTGTCATCTTTGATGCTTTGTTTCTGCTCAGAAATTCTCCGCTCAGCGCTCCCTTTAGCCTTTTCGCGTCGAAGCATGGAAGGGCAGGGAGGCCTGAGAGGAAAGCTGCAAGTCCTGATGTTTATGTAAAGGCTCTAAATAGATTAAATTAAAGGCTTTATTGTTGGTAACAGCCATGTCCGACCTCTGCCGCTTCCTCAGCTCCCGGCGGTCCGAGATTCACCATCGGGAAGTCGGTGTGGCTGCTGTGGGGCATCGTCTTCAACAACTCGGTTCCCGTGGAAAACCCCAAGGGGACGACAAGCAAGATCATGGTCCTGGTCTGGGCCTTCTTCGCTGTCATCTTCTTGGCCTCGTACACCGCCAACCTGGCCGCCTTCATGATCCAGGAACAGTACATCGACACGGTGTCGGGACTCTCCGATAAGAAGGTAGAGACTGAAACTCCTTGTCTGGTCCTTATTAGGTCTCTGGAGTATCTTTAGTTTCATTATTTTTTACCTTTTTCCATTTATTCTGCCATAAATCCAATTTACCGAAAATCTTCTCCCATAAACAGGCCTCACAGAACACAGGACACCAGATAAATTGATCATTTTAGTCTTTTAAAAAGAACTTTTTTGTTTTTTATTTACCCTTGTCCTGTCCAGCAGCAGAGCAGTTCTGGCACCTGAACGTCCTTTTTGCGTTACACACATTTTTCTTTGTCAGGAGGAGCCTGTTGACCTCATCTTGTATCACGATAAATATTAAAAATGTATTTTAGAAATGAAAGTTGGACCCGACTGCCGGGAATCCCACAAACTAACTAACGATTGCAGCAGAACAACACAACAAACAACCCCCCCCCCAAAAAAAACCCACAATAACCAAACAAAAGAAGCATCGACCTCGACAGCAAACAAAGCAACAAACGACTTAAGAAAAAAAATACGAAAGGGATTGAAAACGCACCTAGAGACAATTTTCACTGTAACAGACAATAGAGTAATAAAGATGAATAGATAAATATGTTGGAATCCGGTGTGTGTGTGTGTGTGTGTGTGTGTGTGTGTGTGTGTGTGATACCCCAGAACCCAGGGACACACGTAAACCAAGAGGGGCTGAGAGCTTTGCTGTCGTTGTCACTATCAGTGGGGAGTCGGTGGTGTGAATGTCTGTGTAGGTTCTCATTCATCCAGGTCGTAGTTATCCGAGGTTAGATCTCTGCAGGCAGCTGGACTTGTTTCGTTTCCTCGAAGACGTTTCGCCTCCTCTCCAGAAAGCTTCTTCAGTTCTGAGCTCGCTGGAGGCAGAGCTTGAACATATAGCCCTCGTGGACCACTAGCGTCCTAATGACCTGGGTGGTCACCTGAGAGTCGTTGGCAGGGTTACACGTTGGTGCTTCCCCTTTGTCTGCTGGGTCACATGGTGATGAGCCACCAGGTCTGGGGAAACGGCGTGAACGTTTGGATTGTTGACGACAGGAGTGGAGGACTGTGTTGTACGTGGGTGATAGAAAGTGTCTTAGTCCACCACCTCTGTTTAAAGGTGGTTTTTCCTAGTTGAGGTGGATGCTTCCTGGACACCAAACCAGCGACCTTCTCTGGCCAGTACACGTACTTGGCTGTCCTCAGAGGAGTGTCTGCTGTCTTCCAGGTGTAGTGAACTGCTGAGTCCTGTCCTGGAGAGGCGGCCCGTCTGTGTTGGGCCATTCGTCTTCGGAGGGGCTGTTTAGTTTCCCCAATGTACAAATCTTTGCTTTCCTCCTGTCACTGTACAGCAGAGACAACATTGCTGTGTTTGTGTCTCGGTGTCTTGTCCTTTGGGTGGACCAGGTTTTGTCCGGGTGTGTTGGAGGGTTTGAGTTGTACTGGGATGGCATGTTTTCGGAGGATTCTCCTGAATTTTTCTGAAATTGTGACGTTTATTTCTCTCCTCTTCTTTGCTGGGGTTTTGCTTTTTGGAGGTCTTTGTGAAGGCCCAGTCTGGGTAACCACATGTTCTGAGCGCTGTTAAGATGTCCCTGTTCCTTCTTTTTCCCTTGGGTTGTGGTGAGTCTTTCTTTGGCTCTATGTTGTAGAGTTTTGATTACACCTATCTTGTGTTCCAGTGGGTGCTGTGAGTCAGAGAGGAGTGTGTAGGTGTGTGCGTGTAGGTGTGTGTGTGTGTAGGTTTTCTGTAGACCTCAATGCTGAGGTTTATGTCCTCCCTGATCTTAGCTGCACAGTCCAAGGCCAGACTGTCTTCTTTCACGTCTTTTCCGTCTCTGGCGTAATCATCCGTATTGTCGTGATGGGTCACGAACGCTTCCAGTTCTTTGGCTTGAATCTTGACCCAGGTGTCATCAACAGATCTGAGCCAGTGGCTTGGGACGGTTCCTGTGAAAGAGGTCAGGGCTCTCTTTTCAACCGCCTCCATGTAAAGATTGGCAACTATGGGAGACACTGGTGAACCCATGGCACAACCACGAGCCTGCCTTTAGAATCCATCCCTGCACTGGTGGTGTGAATGAGTAATCAATTACTGCCCTCCGTCCAGACAGACGTTGTCTGAGTCCCCACTTGTCCTGTCAGTGTTTCCGTCTGTCCATCAATACTCCCCCCTCAACCCACGCAGTCGCAAGCTTGCGAAATGTCAAACTATTAAGAAAAAAGAGAAACTCTGCACTCAACCTCACGCTTTTCTACCGCACGAGTGTGCACGCTCAGCCTGGAGACGGACTCTCAGAGGTGCTTTACAAGAAGGCTCTTCATCCTCCGCAGGAAACACCAGCCCGGCAGGGCTGAGCAGAACCCCGTCAGTGATCTCAGCTTGAATTAACCGCCTGTATTAACTCGATGCAGATGTGTTGTGTCCCCCAGGACGAGGAGGTGATATAAAGGAAACCAGCACATCCTCAGAAGCCCGAGAGAATTCTGAGGTCTTTCACAATAAGGACCAGACATCTTCAGGCCGTAGGCCGGCTGGGTCCAGATATGAGGGGTTTATTACTGTTATTCCATCTTATTTTGTCTAGACTTTCTGTGGAGGCAGAACAGAACGCTCCTGACGGGGTTCCACTCAGGTGAGAGTGAGACCGCCGGCTGGGGGGGGGGTGTTACCAACACTCGTTGGTTTCCGGATCCACTTGCATTCGCTGGCGCTGCTCCAACAACTGGAGATATTAGAAATTAGCTTACAGCGTCGCAGCTGGAATGATTATATCAGCGCGCCGTCACACGCCCACTCACACGCTTACCTTTTGATTGGCCCATTCATTTGCGCTCAGCTCGAAAAGGTCAGCGCCGTAACCAAGATGAATAAATCTTTACAGTCTAATTGAGCCCTAAAGATGTATTTCTTCTCCATGACGCATTGAAACATCGGCGGCTGAAATGTCAGCTTCGATCGGGAACCGACTCAACTACAGTGAGATCATCTGCGCGCCGCCAGACGAGCGCAACTACAACCGAACCTCGCACCTCGCCCTCAGAAGTCAGGAAAAGACCCAGGACGGGAGGTCAAAACGGTCACGAATCCTTCCAGTGGAAGATGAAATAACCGTACCATCAAACCCAGATGAGCTCGGTCCTGAAGGAAACTCTTGTGTTTCGCTCTGCTGATTTTTCCGACGCCCACTTTCCTCCCCTCCTTCTGTCTTCTGTCAGTTCCAGAAACCACACGAGCATTATCCTCCATTCCGCTTCGGGACCGTCCCAAACGGGAGCACGGAGAGGAACATCCGCAGCAACTACATCGACATGCACACGCACATGATGAAGTACAACCAGAAGGGAGTGGAAGAAGCTCTGGAAAGCCTGAAAAACGGGTACAGTTTCAGCGCCCTCTTCGCTCTGCTGCAGGCTTCAGTATGGAGATATATTTAACTCATTCTCTTGCTGCTAGGAACAGTGATACAGACGGGAGTTGACACTCTTTGTAGCAACTATTTGTAAATGAGGCTGATGTGATGGGTGTATTTTTAGATGAAACACTTCAACTGCTGCAGCTTAGTCTGTATTTAAAACATGCTGTCAGACATTCAGGCTGCGCAGAGAATGAGCTCAAAACACGTTATCTTTTTGCCCTCTTAGATTTTGAGTTGTTAACAAAATTTTGTGTTGTTATGAAGAACGTGAGACGGAAATGAACTAGTCTCAAACTTCTCTCAAAGATCTTTGGGGGAGGAAATTCAACCACACTCAGACCAAGACATTTGACAAGTTTTGTTTTGCCTTGTGGGTTAAGATTGAAATTTTGTGAGCATAAAAAAAACCGCCATTATGTTTTACAACATAACAGGAAGCTGGACGCCTTCATCTACGACGCTGCTGTTTTGAATTACATGGCTGGGAAGGATGAGGGATGCAAGCTCGTTACCATCGGCAGTGGGAAGGTGTTTGCAACCACGGGATACGGCATCGCCCTGCCGAAGAGTTCCCGCTGGAAGCGACCTATTGACCTGGCATTGCTGCAGTTCCTTGGAGACGGTGGGCTCCCAGCACCAGATCCTTCCAATCCCACTTTTACCTATCTGTATTTCTGCTCCGCTGGCTTTAGTCCAGTCCAGCGTGTGCTGTACCAGCAGGAAGGAAGGCTTACCGGGAGGAGTTAATATCCTGCCAAACAGCATGGCCTCGTCCGAATACCATTATCTCCATTACACACTCACCTCTACACACACACTCACCATGACAGCCATCACTGTCACACACACACTCTGAGCTCCACATGATGGTCTAATAAATAGCGTGTATGTGGTCGCCATACGGCGACTGACCGATCACATGGGCGTTTCTCCTGGGAGGCCACAGAGGAGAACGCAGATAAAGAGCTGGCCACCTGTTCAGGATGAGCTGATACCATCATGATCACAAACGGAGGCATTTTAGACTGGAAAACTATTCAAAGTGTGCAATGTAAACGCTTATAAATGAATGCCAGAGCTGAGATTGATGCATTGTGAGAACATGGAACACGCATTTATGGTCCATTTTAATGGACATTATTTTACGCCCTGTTCTTTATAGAATAACTTCTCGCTTTCCCTCATCCAATCACCAACCATCCTTTCAGGTGACACCGAACGCCTGGAGACGGTGTGGTTGTCGGGCATCTGCCAGAATGAGAAAAACGAAGTGATGAGCAGCAAGCTGGACATCGACAACATGGCGGGCGTCTTCTACATGCTGTTGGTGGCCATGGGCCTCAGCCTGCTGGTCTTTGCCTGGGAACACCTGCTGTACTGGAAGCTACGGCACTCGCTTCACAAGTCTCACAAACTGGACTTCCTGTTGGCCATCAGCAGGGTGAGAGAGCAGCAGACACATGGTCGGTCTGGTTTTGGGTGGACTGCTTGTGCTTTGCTGTGCTGGTCTCTTTTCTGATTGGGTCTTTGTTTATAGCAGAAACTGAAATTAGTTAGATGACTGATTGGGAGGGTGATTGGTGAGTTAATCAGCAGTTCTGTTATTCAAAGATCAGCTGCTCGTTTATTTTGACTGAAACGTCTCGGCTGGTTTTTCCGTCTACTATTTTGCTTGAAGTGGTGCTGAAATGTTGCAGATGAGCATGCATTTACATGTAATTACACGGTATCAGCGGAGGGTCGAGTGAAACTTCTTTCCTAGGAATGAGAAGGGTCCTTGTTTCTCAATGGGAGGTGGGAAAGGCGGCACTAATTCTAGTGTTTAATTACCAAATGTTCATTTGCAGTTCAACCCCACTTGCTTGATGTCACTGTTTGGAGGAGTGTTTACCAAGTTGAGTGTCAGGACTCAGCGCTCTCCTGCCATGTAATTGCATCGCTGTGCTCAAATCTGGGTTTTCAGCAGATTAAACGACTGATGCACGTGGGCTAGTCCCAGGGGCGGCATTAAATTTAGGCCCTTTTGGGATCTTTCAGCCAACTGTAAGCACAGATTGAGCTGTGCACATATGTGAAAGTGGCAGTTGTGCTGTTATTGTGGCGATCCCCTGAGCTTGACCTGTGTTCCTTTGACCCAGGAGAGGTCGTGAGGAAGTCCGTAATAAAGTCTTGGATCAGTCACGAAATTAGACTTTAATGAGCCATTATTTTTTTTGCATGTTCCTGGCAGTGTTTTGGTGCTCAGATTGGTCAAGTGTCTTGTCTGGATAGTATTTTCTTTCGGAATACTTCAGGTTTGAACTCTGTATAGCTATCAGGCTATTGATTTAATAAAACTTAATGAAGCAATTTGGCTGCCCACTCAACTCCCCTGTGCTCAGTTTAAAATCCACTACAGATTTAGAAAGAGCTACCCCTGGGATGAATCAGTAATAGTAAATTTGGGACCTAGTTAGCTAAATTACTTCATTAAACGTGGAAATGAGGCATGTTGGCAACAGTTACCACAGCTCCTCTTGCTTTGTATTTTTAAAAAATATATATATCTTGATTGCTTCTTACTGTCTTTGTCTTTTTATTCCCCACTATTTTTAGGGTATTTACAGTTGCTTCAATGGAGTCGAGGACACCGGCCGTTCATCTGGTTTGGCCAAACCTGACCTGACCTCCAACTACGCTCAAGCAAACATGCTGAAAATGCTGCGCACTGCCAAGGACCTGGTTTCCACAGCCAATGTGGAGACTTCCCTGGACAACGCCACCAAGACCATAGAGCACCTGAGTCGTCACGGCGGGAGCCTGCCGATCCGGGTCCCGCAAATGGCCATGGAAGCCGTGCCGGGAGGATTTGCTTACGTCACCGAGAATCACTGTTCGCTTCCCCAGCGCTCTTTAACCCCGCCTTTGGTAGCTGTTACCTCCCTGAAACAGCACAGGGGCGTGAGCAGGCCCACGCCACTACGTTACACGCTACCAACTCACTCTTCGTCTTGCCTGTATGACCGACCCCTTCCAGTGTCCAGCCTCAGCACCCCCCATCTGGCCGTGGGTGAGACGCTTCCTCATCAACACCCGCGTCACTACCAGACCTCAGGTAGACTCTACGTTGACACCCATTCTCATTCATCTTTTATTCCCTGTAGCGACCTGCAGCTACCTGACATCTACGCCTCTCACCCAGTCTCCGCCCCGTTAAATCATTCCGACCAAATCGGCTTTTCTCGACGAATACGCCGCTCCAAGAGCTTTCAGTACAATGGCGACATAGAGAGGAGAAAATACAGGGAACAGGGAATAAGTGACGACAGTCCCGCGTGTCTGAGCGAGCTCAAAGCCAACCACCTCCAGGACAACCGTATTTCAGCGCCCAGTTTCGACAGTCTCTACCCGGGCGACGTGGTGCGTCCTCATGTGGAGAACTATAGCTCTTGGCCCCCAGAAGACCTCATGCTGAGAGGCAGACGCAGGCAGCGGCGTCCATCTTTCCTTAAAGCGACTTGGGGCACCGAACAGACACACCAGCTTGACGAATCCCAGTCTTCCCTGTCCAGCCAGTCGCCGTCCACCCTGCCAGACCTCTTCCCGTGCATTCTCACACCAACCACAGCGGCAAAGGCCTACAACCCCTCCCACCTTCGAAACAACCTGTGCCTCCCGCGAAACCAGGCCTACCTCCACATAAGGGAGGACCAGAGGAGGCCCAACGGGCGCAAGGGTCAGAAGTTGCGCTACTCCCACTCCACTCACCTGCCTACGTATGGAGAAGCAGTCAGGGATGGAAGTGGGCTGGGGCGCGGGATGGTACGGAGAGCCACCAGTTTGTTCAGCAGACAGTACGCTCATTATTTGAACTCATACCCCGGTCTACCTTTTTATCACGGGCCCCAAGACCTGCAGTACCACAGTCAAGCCTCCAGCAGCCAGCCAAGCCCCAATCCAGTATGTCAGCTACTGGCTTGCGGCGGTGGGAGGTGTGGAAGTCAGCGGGCTCTTCTGTACCAAGACAGTGTGTACGGGGCTTATGGGGTGTATCAGGGATCTCAGACTGGATCGGAGGCCCAGGGAGGTCAAGGAGTGGGTGGCCAGCCTGTAGGAAGCCCCTGGAGACGCGTGTCCAGTTTGGAATCGGAGGTCTGACGAGGAGCTTAAAAAGACATCTGTTGTTGGGAACAGACAAGACTGTAAAGGCAAAGTAGCGGTTTAGATTTATCAATAGAGGAACGTTTTGACTTCAAGTGTTTGTGGATTTTTTGATGTGACTAGTGTTAACGTGTGTGCTCAAGAACAGATTAATTCTCAAGAAAGCCAAGAAGAGACGGAGGTGGAAGGTATTTGCCTACGACAACACTTTCCCACGCTTCAGCGTCCACTGAAATTGACTGAAGTCTATCGTGTTGGCGCCTTGTTGAACTAGAACCGGAGCTGTCACGCTTTCAGTGTGTGTGTGTGTGTGTGTGTGTGTGTGTGTGTGTGTGTGTGTGTGTGTGTGTGTGTGCTATCTATATTTTATTGTAGACGGTTGGGATTCACCCTCGCCTGTCGAGTAAATGATTCATTCTGCCGAGGATTGATTGTTGTGGACAAACAGGTGATCTTTTCATCGCAGCCACCAAAAAAGAAGCAGATTCTGTAGCAAAACCGCCGTGTAAAGAGTTATTCTTTCACATGAAAACACTCTGATTACACACAGGAAAGAGCAACTGTTTCCCCAGAATGGATTTTAGGACACTCGGGAATGAATCCAGCTAGTTTTAGGGGTCCAAACGTTCAAGTCGAGGCAACGAGGACGAGGAGGCAGAGACTTTGTCCACTTGAACACAGTCTGCAAAGCGACAAAAGCATTGGGACAAGCACTGACCAACACTAGATGTCTTAATCCTTTCACCTGGTCTCAATGTGAGGCTACAGTACAGCAGAGCACCACACACACACACGGCCTCACAGTAAACACATCGATAAAGAACACTTTACCGTATCGATTCGTAAAAGACAACACTAACAACATATCGGTATGAAGAAGAGTGTGTTATCTGAGGCTGGTTAAAGTCGTTCATGTATTCTACATATGATAGAAATTTAAAGTCACTCTTTGATTTTCTTCTTTTTGGTCACACTTCAAGCACATATTTTCCTTTTTGTAAAAGCTGTTGCTGATTTGCTGCAGTATTTGTTTATATCTGTATTCAACCATTTGGCCAGTATCAAGATTTTCATAACTCTTTTCAACTCTTTTATATTCCTCGGTCAAACATCTTCCCCGTGCCCTCCAACTGTCACGTGGTCTAATTTCAATGAGGTAACTGAAAACTGTTCTAATATCTACAGTATATTATCTGGCTCCGTCACTCTGTAATTAATCACTTAGATCAATTAAAGAGCTTTTTTTGATGAACGTTACTGCGTGTCTGTGCTGATTTCTTTAAAACTACATTAACCCAACGCTGCACAGTGAGAATAACGGATACCAGAAGTGTTCCTGATGGGTTTGTAGTGTTCATCCTGTCATAAAACCGGCCTGTAGATGCTGTGTTGCGTGGTTTTATCCTAATATTTTTCGCGGGAGCCGTTGGGGGAGGGGTTTTGGTTGTCAGTCGAAGCCGTCTCGTCTGATGTTGTCAAATGGAAGCCGTGCATCTGCATCCGCATCTGCAGCTGCATCCTGGAGGAATGCGGCTGCACGGAAACAGAAGATTACAGGTGGAACCTCCACTACAGATCTACACTGAGTCCTAATCTCTTTTGCTCTTGGGTTGTGTTTTTGGACAGAAAAACCACGTCATCCAGAGCAGACTGTGATACGTGGCTGTAATCCAAGGCTGTTGACGCTTTGCTCTCCAGCCTCCTCTGCTGTTGCCATGTTGACGCGAGTGTCCATTGTGGAGGCCGGATGAGTGATGTTGGAGAGAGTGGAGAGCGAGTCCTTTGATTTTTCAATCCTTTTTTTTGCTCTGTCACTGGAGCTTTGCCTCAAATTGGACGGTAATATTGATTTTATCCTTTACTCTGCCATAGATCCCAAAGCTTAATTTGGCAGTTAAAGGAAACTGGACTTCTTTTCATCCCCGAAGCTCGTCATGTTGTGGTAATTATGTCATGAAAGATGTTTTCGACAGCTTTTTTTCTTTTTACACGCAGCTGGGATTGTATGGACTGATGGAATGAAAGAGCAGCTGAAGTTAAATTGAGCGTCGTGGTTGACGTTTCCCGTCTGAGGCTTCAGGAACAAAGAATAAAAGAGAGATCGAGCTGAACCGTTTTAAACCCGCTATTTATAACAAAGTTCAGTCAAACATGACAAACTTAAGGTTGCCAGAGTGAAGGATGAAAGCAATGTTGATCTCACTTTTATATTTCTGGAACAAATTACTTTCCAAAATAAGCCTTAAACAACATTCAAAAGGGGAGGGGGGAGATTTTTGAATTTTTTTGGTGTGTGTTTTCTTTTAAATTATAATTGCACATTATGCAGCGCTGATGCAGAAGTGCAAGGTTAACTCTGGATGTCTCGGCTCCGACCTTGAGCTGGTCATTCATTTGCATTCAGGGCAGTTTTAGCTGTCAGTCATCATACTCCACCTAACGTTTTAAGCAATAATTAAAACTAAAGTGATGTGAAAAGCAAATGCTTGCCTGCGAACCAGATTGCAGATGTGCACGTGATTGGATTGATGATGAAATGTGTGCACGTGGCTACCGAGACGGAACCGGAACGCTCATACAGAAATATGAACACTGACGGACGCATGTCAGCATGGACAGAAAGACTGTCTCACATCTGTTCTGGAACAAAACTTCTGATAAAGATGGAGGAGGAGGAGAAGGAGGGGGGGAGGAGGAGGAGGAAGAGGGGGAGGAGGAGGCAATCATACGGCAAAATGAAGAACAATTAGTTGCCTTCAGCAGCGTGGAGATTTAACATTCCCGTCAGGAGGAATCTTTCAGGACCACCCTTGAAGCTAAAGCATTATTCATTTATTCTCTCACCGCACATATTTCAGTACTTCTCACTCCAGAATCTGTCAGAAGGAACAGAAATAAACTTACTGTGAAAAGGAAATGGTGTTTATAATGACATAAACAGGCTGCAACCTTGACGGGGTCTGAAAAAGGTCTGGAGTCAACAGAGGGCCCGAGTCCAGTGTGGTCTCCTCACACCTCCTGCTCCTTAATAAATTGCTTCACGTATTGTGGCAACAGCTCCAGATGCTCCAGGTCACCTTGGGACGAAAGGCTGGACCGCTCTGGCTGATAGGTGAGGAGGAAGGAGAGGAGGAGGTGAGAATACGAAAAGAACCTCTGCACAGAGACCACCAGAAGCCCCAAAATATCTGGGACAACGGCCTCTGATCTGAGGTTCCAGGTTCCAGGTTCCAGGACCCAGGGGGCCTTTCGCTGTGGAGGCTCCGGGCTTCCTGTTTCCCCCCAACAGTCTGCCTCCATCCCTGCTGGATGGACTCCAGCATCTTACGCTGCTGACAGATTAAAACACTAAAAAAAAAAACTATTAAAAAAACCCCCAAACCCATCAGGTGTGTGTGTGTGTTTGTGTGTGTTTGTGCGTGTGTTTGTGTGTGTGTGGACAGAAAAGATCTTAATTACTGCAGCAACAAATAAGTAAAACCAGGGGAAAAAAAAGACCCAAAAACTTCCGCGAGTGTGCTGGTACACGTGCACGCGTAGATGACAGCCGTGCTTGTTGTTTTGACTTCCATTATCACGCTAATGAAATAATCAAAGCAGCAAAGCACTCAGAGCGTGACAGCTGTCTGTGCACGAGAGGATGCGTTTCGCGGCGCTGTGCCGTGCAATTAAACTCTGAGTTTCACAATCTGATGCGCGCGCGCCCGAGTAGGTGCACGTGCTCCACTCATTGTGTTTCCAGGCCAGACGATGGGATCCGCCAGCCAGCAGGAACGTTAATTACTTCAGCAATCTTCAACCTCCATTCCAGCCATCACTCCCACCTCCGGAGGAGAAGGAAGGTCCAGGTCCAGGTCCAGGTCCAGGTCCAGGTCCAGGTCCAGGTCCAGGTCCAGGTCCAGGTCCAGGTCCAGGTCCAGGTTCAACTCTGACCCCAGGGATGCAGAGTGTGATGGTATGAAAAAAAAAACCCAACAAAAAACCTCACATCCGGGTGTTGATAAGAAAAAGCTCTTTATCAGCCAGTTTGTAACAGTAATATTTGCAGTATTGAGACGGCAAAAATGTCCCACAGAACGTTGATAATGTATCAGCAAGCAACGATTTACAGATTGTGATTGTTTTCACATTTGTCCGCATCAGAAAACACACACACACACACACACACACACACACACACACACACACACACACACACACACACACACACACACACACACACACACACATCACACACACACACAGAAGCAAAGGCGAATTGTTAACAGTTTTGTCTTGAATGAGTTACTGTGGTCTTAATAGCTCTAAATGCTTTCAGGTTTGAGGCCATTTTATTTTTCATTTCTATTTCAACATTTTATAAATATTAAAATATTACGGCAGCAGCTGAATTTCTTTATTTGCTTGTTAAACAAATATCCAGATGAAATTGATGGCGCGAGCTGCTCTCTGCAGCCTCTTCTGCTCCTTCCTGGTCCCACAGGACCACCACCTTTGGAGGCGTGTTCCTAGCACACCTGCTGGTGTTAAAGCCGCTCCGCATCACTCAGGCTTGTTCTTACTGGGGTGGGGTAATGAAAAAGCCCCTGACCCTGCATCCTGGCCCCCTCTTGCTGGAGCATATGTGCTACAGCTCCTCAATCTCTGGCTGGAACACGGAGCTGCTGGAGCAGCTCTGGGAGATGATGGCCAATAAGAACTGATTCCTGTGCGAAGTGATCACATGGGTCGGATGAGAAGAAAGCCCCAGCTGATGTCAGCGGGTGTTGCCCTGCTGACGTCCTGTGAACAACACTATAAAGAACACCCTGTCGCCTCTCCTCCTGTCCTTCCGAGGTGACGGCGCCTCTGACGCCTTGGCAATGATCTCCCCAGCAAATTAACAAGACCCCCATGATGAAATGTCAACAGCGCAGCCAAGAAAGAGCCCCCCTCTCTCTCTCTCTCTCTCTCTCTCTCACACACACACACACACACACACACTCTCGCGTTCACAAACATATAATCAAAGAGTGCAAACAGACATTACTCAGTCCACCAACAAGATGTGAACCCTCTCGGCTCAGGAAACCTTCGTCAGAGCTAATTAACCAGTCCCGCCCCTCTGACCCAGTCGCCAACAGACAATTTAGATAGACAGACGTCAGGGTAATACGTGAACTCAGTCAAAATTAGTGGCAAATGCCGATTTTTATTTAGATTCATTGAAAATCCTTTAAAATAATGGTAAAATGGATTAACCTTCATTCTCCATTTCTCCACCATCCGGATCTTTACCTCTGTCAACACTGGAAACAGACGTGAAACAGACCTTCAAGGAGTGTGTCTGCAAAACAGACTGTAAGGTGACAGGAAGGGACGTGAGACGTACGATGCGCCCTGAGCTGAGCAAAGTCCATTTCTGTTTTTATCCCCGAGGAAATAAGTGAGGAAGAGAAATTAGAAATTTGGAACAATGATTCCAGCCCAGTGGATACAGAGACACGGCGACCTTCACCAGGACTGCAGACATCATCCATAAGCACACACACACACACACACACACACACACACACACACACACACACACACACACACACACACTCTGTCTCTTACTTATTCTTGATAGAAGTAGTCTTTCAGTCGATAAGCAGGGGTAATTTTGTGAGGGAAACAGATGTTCACGCCACAAACTCCTGTATCACACCGGGGCCAGCAGGCACACCCAGGTGCCACCTTAACAATTTCTCCTTTATTCATCATTTATTTTTGCCTGCAGCTTCAGCATTGATTTCTTGTTGTGCTGCGTTTCCGACAAGCTTCCTCTGAACAGCTGCACGCTCATTCAAGCTGCTGAAATCTGCAGATTTCACACATAAAGTCTTCGAACTCCGTCACTGCAAATCTACAGTGCACGGGGTCAAACTCAGCAAGGGCAGGGAAGGACGTTCTTAATGAGTCTATACTTATAAGTATGCATGCAAACTTTATATACAGCAAATTTTCACAGATAAAAAGTGCTTTACAATTAAGCTACACTAATAAAATACACCATATTAAAATATAGTGTAGCTGACAAAAAAAATAGACCAAAGTTAACATAAAATTATGATAAAAAGCATAAAATGAACTTGAATCTCATCATAAAAGCCTAAAACATACCCAGACCACTTTCTTTAAACAAAAACTTGTTGTATTGTGTATTTAAAAGCTTGCAGAGGTATTGCTCTAAAAGTTAATACTGAGATCATAAAAGTTTCTGATGGTCATCTGGACCATCCAGAGAACCAAGGGGTGGTGTGATTAGAGGAGGAGGAGAGAAAATCAGTGTCTGTCTTCTTTGGATTTAACTGCAGGTAATTATTTGCCAACCTGTCGCCGATGGCGGACAAAAACTTCAGCAGCTCTGGGAGCTTCATACCTCAGATTTATTAAAGGAAATATAAAGCTGGATGTCGTCTGCATAGAAGCTCACAAGCCTTCCAAGAGGGAACACACATAAGCTAAATAGAATGGGTCCCAACACTGAACCTTGAGGTACACCACCTGATAATACAGTATGTCTTGGACATATTGTTGACTGCAACACGGAAGGTTCAACCAGTGAGGTAGGAGGTAAACTGGTCCAGCACCGACCCGGACAGCCCAAAAAACACAGGCACAGGGACGGTGGAGGGGGACTTCTGAGAGCGCAGTCTGTGTCGGGTGGCTCCTCTGGTACCAGATTGAAAAGCATCACATAATTTATGATCCTCTGCTTACAGGCTCAAGCGAGCGTTGCAGAGGAAAAGGGCAACACTCTGCCTGCTCAGCCAACATCGGCTTTTTGTCCGACAATTCTGAAAAACACAAGCATAGTTTGCAGAGTCACACACCGGCGTCACACACCAGGTTGAGAACGCTGACGACCCTCCACTCACAGGGTTAAGACGAACCGTGAACTTCACACAGAACCTGCTGGTCTTATGTATTTGATGACGCTTAGCTTCAACATAAAATAGCTGCTGCTGGATTGAAAATGGTTTTGTTGCTGTTGTTCATCAAAGGCAAAAACAACAAGCAATGCGTCAAGGTCAGGCTGTCTGAGGACGGCCATTTTCATCTTTATAAAGTAATACTTATGAGAGCACAAGGACACAGAGGACTTGAAATATTTTACCCATTTAATTTAGGCTTTGCAGGAAGAATGATTAGATTTTCTCTGAAAAAAACAAAAACCCTGCAGGCAGCAGATGAGTGTTAAACTGCAGCCATCTAGGTACCAAAACTTTGCTTCATATTTGTTGTACATTTGATGGATATTGATTGAAGGTTAAGGGAGGGCAAAAGCAGACTTCTTTGAGACCAAACTACCGCCGAGTAGGAAAAATCTGTTTAACGAAAGAAGAGCTGGAGAAGGCAGCCACGAATAACCGTAGAACGAAATATCGGCTCTGTCGCCGTTAGTGCAGCTTTAACTGAGTTTTAAACAGATTCGTCGTCTGTGACAGGTCAAATTTCCCGTTTGAAGGCGACGTCATCTCTAGACCAAAGGGAAATATGCATTTTCTCTTTTGCTGTCTCCATCTTTCATCGTGTAACGTTCTGTGTTGGCTGAGAAGTTCAGCTAAGCTCACTGATCCACCGAAAGACAGGTAAACTGAAGTCATTTCCTTTCTGATTCTCTCCCGGTCAGACTTTAATCCCTCTGCGTCTCTAACATGGACTTTCACTTTCCTTTGGCCCGACTTCCTCAGAATCTCCAGCAGAATCCTGATAGCTTCATTCTCGGGCCGGATGAGTCCCGGCTTGTTCATTTACACAGCAGAGGCCGGCGAGCCGGTCGTACCTGTTGGCGCCCCGGGAGACAGAATTCTCTGTCAGGCTGAGACCAGATGCGAGAACAAGACACCAGGAGGGAGGAAGAGGAAATTGAGATTTGAGACAAGGGGGAAAATGGAAAAACAAAGGACAAAAGAAAAGAAAAAAAGAGCGAGTAGAGAAATATGTTTATTGCGATGAATATTTCCTTCTTCTTCAGTTTTTAAAATCAACTTCTAGGTCGGCTTTGTGAGTATTTGAAGAGAGTCTGCACAGTTCAATCACCCGGCCTTCATTACGCTGCTTTGTGCCTGGTTATGCTTGAATGAGCAGCGGCGGTGATCCATGGGCCGAGTCCAGCCGGGACTCCATCCATCCTCACCTGTCTGTCGGCTCCTCCCGCTATCGACCGCTACAACGGCACGGCAGAAGGAAACACCAGGAAGCAGCCGTCCATCTGCAGCTCTCCATTAACGTGCAGCAGGCCTCCCGCTCCTTCCCTTATTTATTGAACCTGATATCTTTCCTGAGGAGAAAGCCGCTCTCCTGGCGGTGGCTAACACCGAGCCTGATGCGTTCATTCGTTAAAGACGACACACAGAAAAGGGAGCAATCACAACCCTGGCGTTTAATTCAGCGTAATCCTGTTACGATCCGCCGGCGCGTCTCCGCTTACTTCCTGCCCTACGGAAATATTGTACAAATGCTTCCATATTTACTCAAACGATCTCTAATGTGAAAGTTATGAAAGTCTCCACAGGCTCTCACTCATTGTCTCTCGGTTGGGCTGTTGGACTCTTCATTATTCTCTTCTAAAGACTCACGGGTGAACATTCCCACGGCAGCCATATTGGCACGGAATGTCAGGTAAACGCAAGTGTAATTAATTACATTAATTAGGAATCTATTACCTTCACAACGGTCGTCTGACTCAGTTTGACCTGAATTGATTAGAACTTTTGGAGATAAAAACGGCTGCCGGGAAGAAAAGCAGCAGAACGTTAAAACTCCAAAAAAAGGAGACTCAACTGTACCTGAAAATCCTTCCCAGTTTTTCCACCTGTGCTTAAGTATTTGGAAATTATCTAGAGATGAAATGGGAGCAGGCGACGTGCTCGCAAGCCTTGCGATCCATGTTTTTTTTTAAAGAGATTAGCGCCGATGTTTTGGATTTGGTTCTTTCCTTGACCTCATTTGACAGCGAGTACGGGCTGAGTACGCTGTCCTAAGACTTAAACTTTCATGTACCCGTCTGTTTCGTGGCTGTTTTTCAAGACAAACAATAACACTCTGAGAACAAATTCATCCTAAAACGTTCTGGGGCGCTCCAGCAGGGACAGCGTGCAGTTGTGGGAGAGGTAATGAATATCTTCAGTCCCTTCCAAACCCACTTAGATGGTTTCACGCTCTACATCCCTCCCTATCTCCTGTGCCCTGCAACCCCCAGAACAAAAAAAGCAACAAAGCAATTGGAAAAAAGAGAAAAAACTAAATTCTGCCCCTAGGGAGGTTCACATGCCTGGACACTGTGTGCACGTGGGTGGTTTCTGGGGGAATTTACATCGTTTGACTTTGAAAAGAGACTTTAATTGATGATTTTCCCTGCTGGCAGAATTCTATGTCATCTCAGGTGGGCCTTCCTGTAATTGTTGGGCTACGCGGTTAATAAACGGGGTCAGGGTTCATTAACTATCCAGGGAGGGAACCTGAACTGAAGCAAATGAAATCATTTTTCTGGGTAACTGTTAGAAATACCCATCGTTGGAGGCGTTCAGGTGCTCACCGGAGCAACAGGAAAGAGTTGCTAATGGTGGACGGCAGGATTTATCATCGAATGGTAGCATCTGCAGGGCCGTCGTACCGACATTTAAATGACCTTAGGCCAGCCTATCACACCTTTTCAACTTGACACAAAGATCTAGACAAACAGTGTTGGCCGAAATAATGGGTGGTGTTTGAAATTTGGGGATGGAGAGCATCTCCTTGTTCCTCCACGCCGCTCTTTGTTATTGTTTGAGTAGCTCAGATGTGCAGATGTGACTCCGAGCCCGGCCGGAGCGTCTGCCAAGGACCCCACCTGGCTGCATTTGCTGAATTTGTGATTGTATCCAATTGGGAAGAGTTTTAAACTCCCGATCTCACTTTAGGGAGTATATACTGTGTGACATCAGATGCCAGCGGAGGAGCTGGGATGGATGACGGATGATGGATGATGGATGGATGGATTCATCAATGATAGGAGCTGATTTCTATTTTCTTTAATGTTTCACAATTTTGAAGTAATAGTTGTTGAGTAGTTCGGCAGTCATGCTAAAAGCGACCATGCTTGGAGAAGGCTCTTGATGGTGTCCTGATGTCCTGTAGAGGGCGCTCCAGGGGTACGGGTAGATGATGCTAGCTGTGAGTCAGACCTGCGTGACTACGTCATGATGTCAGGGTGGACGTTTGACCCTGATAATGTTCCTAATTCTTCATGCTTAGCTGGGATTGGATCCCTCTACAGGTTCTGATGTTCAACTCTAAAACCACCCTCCTGGATAAGTGGAAGAAGATGAGACGTCTGACAAGACTGGTGGGTCAACAATCATGATGGAGTAGATGAAAAGAGGATTTTAATTAGAAGCTGGAGAAGATAACTGTTTAATTTTAATCACGGCGCTGGAGTTTGTAATAATGTACCTTTAATGGATAGTGTGCACAAAATTAAATATTTAAAATCACTAACTTTAATCAGTTAATCTCATGTATTGAGTTTCATTTGCAGCAGCCTGAGTTTGTGTTCAAAACTCATTTAGATTACGCAACGCTATTAAGTTCTCTCAAGAAGCACACAAGAATAAAGAGATGTTCTGGTAGTCCCGTGTAATCAAACAAACCGTTCGGAGTTTTCGAAAATGTGTCTCGCTATTGTAAAAGGACAATTTCCCGTCACGACCAAGCTGTTGTGTTTGTGTTCTGTCCTCCTGGGACGACGCCAGAGGTCAGGACGGACTGCTTCATCCTTTCTGTGGCTGGTCTGCGTCCCGCAGAGGACGGGAGCGGCATAACTGTCTTATTTATGTGTTAATATTTGGATAAAAACTCTGGGTAAGGAGTGATGTTTGTATGACGCTGCGGCACAACCGAAGAATGAAATAGTGAGCGGCCACGTTTTCCTGTCTGACTGAACGCTCCTGAAGTGTTAAACCATGTCTGGGTCTCTGGAGACGGACTGGAAACACTAAACTGTGACGGGCCACACAGCAGCAACAGAAAGGCTTTAGTCCCACGTGGGAACGACTGAAGTCAGCTGTCACAATCGTTTCTGCTCGCGTTTCATGCAGAAATGGGCCAGCGCGAGCGGGGGAAGGTGAATAAAGCCCACTCGGGTGGCGAGTTTGGTTCATCCTGAGTGGAAAACACAAACACGCATTTACAAAAATATCCATTTATGTGATTGGAAATCTTGAACGGCAACACAGCCAAATCACATGCTGGTCGAGGACAAAGTGACCCAACGCACCCGTCCCAAGTCCCAAGGACACACACACACACACACACACACACACACAGGTCAGTTTGACAAAGAGAGTCAAGCCCGGTGTGTTTTCTGCATGCTCTCCCACGGCGGCTTGATGCAGGGCGCTGGAGTGTCACAGCCGTTCGTCTGCTGTGAACACAGAAGCGCTTCAGCAGGCGACGCACCAGAACTCTCTCTCTCCCACCTTCTAAATAAAACAAAATCAACTTTCCCAGCACCCGCTCTTCCTGTCCACTTACGTGATGAACA
This sequence comes from Arothron firmamentum, assembly GCA_016586285.1. Lineage (NCBI taxonomy): Eukaryota > Metazoa > Chordata > Actinopteri > Tetraodontiformes > Tetraodontidae > Arothron > Arothron firmamentum. Next base: position 84,305 of record BJFM01000170.1, read on the forward strand.
TCAAGGTTTTCCTGAGAACTTTCTGCTTTTTGCTAGCTGGTAGCGACAAACCATCAGTGAGGTCATCACAGTCGACACACGCCAGTAAATCTGGACGAGTTTATGTACGTTAAAGACTAAAGTCTCCACTAAATCCACGGGTAGTTTGTCCATTTCAGGATCTCCCAAGATGGAGAAAGGTTGGTTACCCCGGGGGGGGGGGGGGGGG
>BJFM01000170.1:89191-111555 GCA_016586285.1 Arothron firmamentum
CCAGGGCCAGTATAGGGCCTCCAGTCCCACCTGCGGATGGACACATTCAGTTGCCAAGTCTGTTGGTCATTTAAAAAAACTGGAATTCTTCCCAAAAACGCGAGATGCAAGTCAGTCTAGGATGGAAAGCTAAGAGATTTCAGGTGAGCGTGCACCTTTTTCACGAGTCTGCTCTGGACCAGACAGAAATGAGGGTTGGTGGGGAAGCTGTGGAGCAGATGAGGAACGAGACTGAACCGGGACAGAAATAACAGGATGAATGCCGAGAGGGATGAATGGCCCAAAGAACGGGCTAATTAAAGGGAGCTGGAGAGGTGAGCTGAGCTGTGCCCGGCCGCGCCGCCGCCTCTCCGACCGGCTTCGGCCAGCTGGCAGATGGGTGGTGTCGTGAACGCGTGAACGATGGCGAGCCACGCTGGTTCTTTGGCTGCAAACGCGCACATAAACGCACGTGCAAACTCCAGTTCTCGCCAGCGTGGCCGCAGAACTGACAGATTGAGAGCAAAACAGGCAGACAGGCAATCAGCTCAGACACCTGAGAGTGCCCTGAGGACCCCTGCTCTCTGGCTGGCAGGCGGAGGGGACTGATGGCTGCAAAACACCAATTAAGCGCCTCCAAAAATCTCCATTAAAAAGACCAATTAAACAGACATTACAGAATAATGAGACAAGTGCTACCTGTTAGACGTGAACCATCCTGCCCGTGCAGCCGCAGCAAGTATGAAAATCGCGGCTGCGAGGCTGAATGTCACGATCGGTAAATGCCATCGTCTTTCACATTTTTTAACCTTTTCTGCGTGATCGCAAGCGAACACGAGTGAAACACGAACCCGTTCGGGCTGTTTCTTCTATTTTAGTAGCCTAACCTGTTAGCTGTGCCGTTGCTGTCTGATTCCAGATCAGCGGAGGCTGAAACCACACGAGTGTGAACGTGTGAGACAGCGAAAGATGATGGACAGAGACAAGTGTCCCCCTGCACCAAACCGAGCCTCCTCCAGGACCAATCAATACAATCTCTCTGAATTACTGTCACAACAGGATGAATTACCCTGCCCCAGACACACACACACACACACACACACACACACACACACACACACTGATGTTTCTGCTGCACCGCACACGTTTTATGACCCTTTTGTTTTGACTGAAGTGTTGTTTCATGGCTAAACAGACCAGAACGTTTGTGGAGGAGATCATCTCTGTCCCATAACAAATTATCACACCAGTTTTCTAATAACAGGAACTCAAGGCATGACCTTCAAGGCGTAAATCGAAAAAGCCCCCATGTGCGTCTCAAAGTTAAACAGAGGCAAAAATCAGAGATTGAGGAGTCAAAATCGAGCTGGTTGGAGCGTCGAGGTTCCGTAAAAATGCTGCACTGGCAGAACAAACCATCCCAAATCTTGCTGAAAACTGGATAGCAACTACAACTGATGGTGCTTCTCCATTCATCTAAAGGGAATGTAGCCTTGGCCAGGAGGCGTTGATGTCATTTGGTGGCACCCATCGTCCATTGGGTGAGTCGACCTTTACCACATACAGGAGGTCTTGGTATTTGATGCTCTTCCTTTCCTTTGGGACTGTAAGTTCAATAAGGATGATGATTTTCGCCTCTTGAGACCACAGTACCACATCTGGCCTCAAGCTTGTCCCAGGGTTGGGCCTTTTATAACAAGTTGGTTCTTGGTGCCACCTGCTTGAACCTGTCAATTTCTCATTCCTGATTACCATACTACTGGACTTCTTTGGCTTAAACTTCATTCTAGTGTGCGTTGCCATGTGGCCTGACAAGGAAATTCTCTGACTTCCAGAGCTTAGTTTATCATGGAAAACAACAGGTGTGACTATTTTGGAAAGAGGACTGATATGTCACATGGCTCAGATATTGGAAAAGATGGTTCAGTGTCATTAATTTAGCTAATGCTTTAGTGTTCCAGTAGAGCGTGATTATCAGGATTGGTTTGCTTTTGCTTGTAAGGGTAAAAAGTGGACAAGGTGCCCCCAGGGACATGTTTCCTCACCAGCAATTTATTCTGTCGCATTGCATGAAAATCTGGCTGGATCTACTTTTCGAAGAGAAAGCACCTTGATCCAGTTTGTAGATGATTTATTAATTTGGTCCACATCAGAGGAAAATTGCATGATTGACATCAATGCATGACTGAAGTATTTGGCATCACAGGGACACGAAGCATCCCCAGTAACCTCCAGCTGGTTAAACAAACAGTGCACTGTCTCGGTCATGAGATCTCGCCTAACCCTAACCTTTATCTGATGTGATGCATGCGATCGGACTGACTGCACATGACGACCTCTGGCGCTTACGACTCCTTTGTAAGATTGAAAGAAGCTTCAGCATCTGCACCTGCTTTTGAAATTCCTGATTTATCTCAGGATTTTACTTGAGCAGTGATTGAGAAAAATGGATTTATAGTGCTGTGTTACTTCAAAAACACGAGGATAAATTAAAGACTGTAGCATATTGTATGTAGCATATTATTCTCAAAGACTGTCACCTGTTGTAAAAGGTCTTCCTCCCTGTGTTAGAGGAGTAGCTACCACTACGCTAGCTCTATCAGCTTCTTCTTCTTTGGTAGATTATAAGTTACAGCTTTTAAGCGGTAACCCCTAACCCTAACCTAACCCAAACCCCTAACCCTAACCTAGCCCTAACTCCTACCCCTAACCCCCTAACCCTAACTCTTAAGCCTAACCTAACCTTAACCTTAACCCTAACCCCCAACAATAAACCCCAACCATAACCCTAACCCTTAACCACTAACCCTAACATTAAACCAACTCTAACCCTAACCATATCCTAACCCTAACCCCCTAACCCGAACCCCTATCTCTAACCTGAACCCCCAACAATAAACCCTCAACCCTAAACCTAACCCTAATCGCTAACCCTAACACTAAACCAACCCTAACCCCTAACCTAACCCTAACCTTAAATCCTAACCAAACCCTAACCCTAAAGCTAACCCTAATCACCTAAACCAAAACCTAACCCTTAACCAACCCTAACCCTAACCAACCTTAAACCTATCCCAAACCCTAACCTATCCCAAACCCAAAACCCTAACCATAACCCCAAACCTAAACCCTAACCCTAATCCAACCCTAACTCGAACCCTAACCAAACACTAACCCCTAACCCTAACCCTAACCCTAGCCCTAACCCTAACCCTAGCCCTAACCCTAACCCTAACCCTAACCCTAACCCTAACCCCTAAACCTAACCCTAAACCTAATCCAAACCTAACTCTAACCCTAACCCTGACCTAACCCTAACCCTAACCAAACACTAACCCCTAACCCCCAAACCTTAGCCCTAACAATAACCCTAACCCCCTAAACCAAACCCTAACCCTTCATTTAAGAAGCAGCCAAAACAAATACTCTTTTTCTTTTTAGCCAAAATTTCTGTGTTGTCTTTGCGCAGCTGTTGAGACCAGTTGTGGACAGCAGGTGTCCAGTTTGAATTTGGGCACCATTTCTTTCAGGAAATGTGTAAAATCTTTATTGCATATGATAACTTAGAACATCTCCAGCCCGTATTTTGGGTGGAAAGTGTGTGTGATAATTGCGCCAGCCTGGCGTTCAGAGGCTTATAATTTGGGATGATGGTGAATAATTTACCTGATTTCCATGTTTATTGCTGGTTTTGCTGCTTCACCAGCAGCATCTCTGTTTGCTTTTTCACTCTGCGTCTGAAAATAAAGTGTGAAGGTATCGTAGGTGGTTGGTTTCTGGCGTGTGTATATATATGTGTGTGTGTGTGTGTGTGTGGACAGCCACTGCCAGTGTCACACACCACCTTCAATGGACTGTATTCATAAAATTCCCCTGACATTTACCGTTGTCACTTCGATCAATTGCGTCCAATAAAAACCAAACGTGTGTGAAAAGGACTCGGACTTCCTTTCTCTTTAGCAGTTCTTGTTATTGATCTTCGCATCTCTGCTTTCATAAACTGTGTGGTATTGATCAGTGATTTTAAAGAATATTTCCCCTCAGTCAGGAAAGAACAGAACCTCTTTCACACATTCCCATCAGTCATCAGACTTTTGGTCTTTGGAAAAAAGTTTTTAGAAAATATATGCATTTCTTGTTTCTGGACGCCTTTGCTGGGATCTCTAAAGGCATTAATGTAGTCTCTGCCCCTTAGCTGCAGCTGGAGCTTACCTGCTCCATCACCAACGCTTCTTCAATGATCTCGTACTAAACCGCCTCCAAACACAGTTGGGTTTTCATGATTTAACTGATCTTCACTAGAGTGGCTGCTAATTGTTGAAGGGCCGTGTTGGGTTTTATCTGATTAAAGCAGAATATTCCGCCTCCTCATTCAAGGTCAAACCTCAGAGCAGCAATTAAAATCTTCTGCCACAGGTTGCGACGGCCACACGAGGAGGGAGCAGAAACCCTCCTCTCATCCTTGCCACCTTCCAGGAGACACGGGCCCCTCTTCATTTGCGGCGTGATGGCTGCGTTGCGGGGATGTCCCTGCCCGGCGGAGACGAAGGCTGCGGAGAGGCGGCGGAGTGAGTGACGACTTGGAGACAGTCTGCCCGTCAGGCAGAGTGATGGCGAGAAGACGCTCGCTGACAGATCAGGCGAGACGGGAGGAAATAAGAGAGGAGGAGGAGGGACGGGGATGCCTGGCAGCTTTGTCTTTCCGTCTGAGGAGACGTGGGAGGTGGCGGCAGCTGGAAAATAGAACCCAGAAGTTCCCTGGCAGCAGTTGTTGGGGCTGTGCACTGATGGAGACGAGAAAGCTCTCAAAGTCGTAACCACCAACCCAGTTAGACACGTCTAATCGGCCGAGTATCTTAATTAGGACCGGGAGAGTTTCCAAGGAGCTCACAGCTTGGCCTCAACCAGCCAGGCTTCAACCTGGAGGCCTGATAACGTCCTCAGAGGATGACCTCGATCACCATCGCAGGAGCCTTTACCCCCGGCCATCAGATACTGGACGCTCCTCCTGATCAAAGCTGGGCTAGCCTGGAACCCGCAGCCTCACGTCCTGCTGGCTGATAAGGTGAACAGATGCACGGAGCTCTTGTGATTCCAGGGTGGAGGCAGATGTGTCTTCTGATATTCATCCGTTTGTCTCAGCGCAGAGGTGATGCAGAGCCGGAGTCTGCTGTTGCCGCCCACAACAGCCTCATTACAGATGGAATGAAGCCAATGGAGCTAATTAACTATTATTAATTGTGTGGTTATAAAGCTTTATCTGCATCTGCGTGACGCTGATTTCACCTTCAGACTCTCATGTAGGCGATGTCGTTTTCCCCCCACTCTGGTTCTCCAATTTGGCTCAAGCCCCCGTTTGAACGTTGCACCGTGGAAAAAAGGGTTAAATAAATTAGCATATGTGCTTAGCAGCCGTGCAGTCAGTCATCCCGGAGCCAGACAGAGTGCATCTCCAGGGGTCACACGCGCTTGTCACTCTCAGGCTTGACTCCTCCAGGCCTTCCATATCAGGGACGAGGAGCAGCGCTGAGACACACATTAGCATAAACTCCTGGCTCCCTCTGCCTCCTTATTACCCTCTTACACTCCTCTTCAAGGTAACACAGAAGGGGAACTACAGCACTGAAGCTAGCTGAGTGCTAAACATTTCTTTAAAAGCAAACATTTCATGGAACCCTGACGTCTTCATGTACTTTATTCAATTTTTTTTTCCCGTCAAATTTTGTACGACACCCCAGAGGTGGAGCCTGACTCGTCTGAGTCGCGGCCCATCGGTGGAGGTTCTGAAAGGGAAGGACGAGCCGAGCTCGCTGCCACGGCTCCGGCTGCACGACTACACGTTTAGGAAACCGTGAGTCCAGACTGCGAAAAGACAGAAGCTGTAAATGCACAGAAAACCAGTCGGCTTGTGAGTGTGCGTCTCCCTTCCGCCTCCATCTTTGTCTCAGGTGGGGACGTGTCTCATCCCGGAGGTTACGGCCATAATCAGCACTTACGGATCTTCAAGTTGCACCTCAGGGCTGCAGAAACGCACGAATTCAGCTGAGTTTACAGCGTTTGGTTGTTCTAACAGTCGGGTTTAATAATCAAGATTTTTCAAAAGAGAGGAAAGACCTTTGATAAATGATCAAGATATCGAGGAGGAAAAAGAGTCCTGATGTTTGAGAAATGTAACAATTTTTGAATTGTTTTCCACAAAATCCAGTGTTTAAAAATAGTGGAGAAATGCTCCGGAGCGCGAGTCTGTATGCCAATCACGTAAGGCGGATTCTGATTGGTTCTCCCTCCCTCTGCTGGTCATCGTCTCCTCCTCTAATTGGCTTCCGGACGTTTACACCTATGGTGATAATCTCCAATCAGCCATCTGCCGTGCCATCGCTGTGTGCCACCATCTCCATCCCTGCAGCATGTTACCGCGGTTCCCCCCGCCGGTAACGTCAGGATGTGGCGTTCCCTCCATAAAACAGGCCACAATTAGCGGCGCATCGTCCTGGCAGACAAGCTGCGCTGATTCCAACAGGATGCGACTCCTCCTGCGAACAGGTCCAGACAGATGGCCTCTCCTCCATCTCTGACTTCACACGCAAACACATTTTAACGCCTTTCGGAGCTTTTGTGTTTTTCCTTGTCACCTGTTTCCGAATTAGCCTGATTCTGTCGCTCAGAGCGGCGGCGGAGCTGCATCGGCCAACAGAAATAGCAGCGACGCAGCGGCGTTTGAAGCAGCGTTGGGCTCGGCCCGGTAAAAATAAGCCGTCTGGACCGGAGTGGACTCCCAACAACAGTTGTTATGGTGTTGGTGGGCGCTGGTGTGTGTGTGTGTGTGTGCGCGCTAGCAGAGACAAATGGCAGGTTTGGCCTGTTTAACTAGAAAACCTCTGGTTCTGCGTCACTAACCCGGTCTGTAGTGTCTGATTGAGTCCAGCCAGACGAACCCACTTTTATTAATTTAATGGAAACAGTTGCTGGAGAACATAAATGGATAAAATTGTGAACTTGGCATTATGAAGCTTCGCATCCTGAATGGAGATTAATTTCATCTTGATGTTTATATTTCAATAATACATCACCGCCTTTGCTTTTAATGGTGTAGTGAATTTTTTTCTGCCGATAGCCGAGATGTGTTGATGAGGGAGGAATCTTCGCAGACACCGACTTGGTTTACAGAGATGTTTAATGGAGAGAGAAGTCCGGCGTCCATCGGGCACTGCAGCTCGCCCGCGGGGGCCTTTCTAAATGATCGGTAGCTCCCGAAGCTCCTCTTGTGTGTTTGGGGAAGGCCAAGTATGTTGACTTGCATCAAAGCCCCTTGCTCTTTGATTACTAAGCCTTCACCTTTGATCTGAGTCTTTGTATTGACTCTTTGATCTCACTGCAGAACAGCGTTCTGTAAATGTTCTGAGAACAAGTCGAGGCCTCACAGATTTCTTTGGCCAGTACAGAATGGATGCACAGCTGGAAAACAAATTAAATCCCTACAGACTTACAGAGAATAGATACACAGCTTCAGACACCACAATGGTTTTTCTGACAAATGTTCTGGTAGGAGCGGTTCTTCATCAGGGGCAGCGAGGCTGCACAGGAGCCACCGCCGCCTCGTCTTTGTGTCTGTGCCGCCGAGTTAACGAACCGAAACACAAGCTCACCGACAGAAGGATGACCATCGACGGCTGAAGCCTCGGCCTCCGTCTCAGCTCGGAGGCCGAGGCTTCAGCAGACATGTTCCTGCCCTGAGGAGGGAAAGCTGGAAAAATGAACTAGTTGTCAGAATGCTGTGACTACACATCTGTCGGTGGCGTCAGAGCGACGCGGATTTGCTATGATGTTGAGGGAAGAACAGAGTTTTCCACGATGATGGACGCAGTGACGTTTTATTTATGGGTTTATGTCGCTTTCAAGACCTTTCAGGTGCAGACCGCCTACCTCCCTGGGAAGCCTTTGGTAGTTTGTGTCGTCCCCGGGGCGATCGATGGCTGAAGACATGAAGAAAACCCTCAGGGGAGGAGTGAAAAGCGAACAACACAAGAGCCAGGACGTGTTTCATTTTGTGCACTGAATGAGAAGCGTGCTTTTTATCAATGGCGCATCCTGGTTGTCTGTGGCTGAAGGACGCTACAGGCTCACAACAACAAAGGCCACAATAGAGAAATGATGAGCTCAGTAATTAGAGTCCCAGCGCCGTGAAACTCTAATGCAATTACACGCAGTTGTTTCTGCTACAAAAAACAACAAGAGGATTAAAGTTTAAGTGACTCATTTGCAAAGATGAGCAATAAAGCAGTCTGCAGCCACGTTATCGGGCTTTGCAGGCTTAAAATGCAAAGTTCTTCATGCATTGTTAATAGGTGGGATATTGAAAGTCATATATGCGAGCTGCTGTTGCAGAGAGCAGAGGAGAGGCGGATTAAACACTATAGATCTCATATTTGTGCAGCTGAAGGTATCGTTGGCTCATCAAACAAGTCCGGCCAACTCTGAGTCTTTTTCCCCTGAAGTGAAATAAATGTAGCTATTAGCCAGTCTTCACCTTCGATGCATTCGTACAGTATATACACATTTATATACCAGACAAGAGGTGCAGTTTTCCAAATTCCACTGCAGTAATTAGCTCTGATTTAGGCAACGTGTCAAGAAGCGACTGAGGCCGGTTGGAATATGTGTCTGGTTCCTGATGCAAACGTACTTTTACAACTGCGCAGCCAAGCAAATTTTATGAACAGTCAAAAATAAGTGTGTGCACTTCAGTATAACTTTAAAATCTCATCTCTGTCCCGTTAAATATTGAAGTGTGTCTCAGAGTAATAAAGTTTGGACTGATTAGGAGACGGGTTTGGGAGCCTGCAGCTCAGCCAGATGAAATTGCAAGTCAAAAAATTGGAGAAAGACATTTTTTACTTAAACTGTGTATGTGTATTTAAAAAAACAAAACAAAAAAAAAAAAACAACTTTATTGATGTTCTGTTCCTGGCAAACATGCAATTGTAGAAGTGTGACTTTTTTCCTTTTTTAAACTGTTTTAAAGCTCATAAAGGTTTTTGCAGCTCGTTTCTGCCACCTAGTGGCGAACTGCTGTAACTGTGCTGTGACGTCAGGACAGACAGCAGGGATGAGATCAGTATCCTTGTGGGGACCTGTTTCTGTTTCCACACTGGTTAGAAGCTAGATTAATAGCTTATTACACACCATGAAAGGTCTTTGTGTATTTATTATACTGGGTGAGAATAGAAGATGTTTTCAGGGGAAGATAAGTAGCAACATGAGTTATAAATCAAATTTAAATATTATGAGGCTGTGGGTAAAACTGAGCAGCTCTTTCAGAGCATATTTACATTTAAATAAATCACATCAACATGATAAAATGGTTTGATGATTCAACACATGAATCTTTGAGACGCAACACTGAATTAAAAAAAAAAAAACAGGGTTAATTAATGTGCAGACAAGAGATAAGCACTTGAAAGCAAAGCAAGCAAACACGTCTTTGCATCACTGAGCATTAGCATGTCAGATTTGCCTTTGATTTAATGAAGAATTGGAAAGAACACACGCCTGCAAGGCTCCGACCCCTGAATAGCTGCGCTGCTGATAAAAACGGTCCTGGAAGTCCAGTTAATGGACAAAGTTCTGTCTCCACAACAAAAGGAGGACAGCTCAAAGGAAAGTGTGGAACATGCGGGTCTTCAGGCTTTTGCTTTGGGGTAAACTCCTCATGGGGACTTTGGTCACCGGGTGAGAGAGCGGGAAGGACGAGGTGGTCCCGGTGTTCCCACAGAGGCTCCAGCAGTTGGAGGAATATCGCCGGGACACCTCCACGTTGACCATGTACTGACCGGCCGCCCACTGAGACACGCGGACCTGGATGAGTGAGAGGGTGAAGCCGCAGCGTCGGGGGGAGACGGCGTGGAAGAGGGACTCCCCCGGCCCGGCAGAGACGCCCTTCTCCCAGACCAGGCCGGCCTCCTCCGCCAACCCCATCCCGCTGAGGTTGCACAGGGCGAGGAGACAGGCGTCCTCCAGGGGCTCCTCGGCAGGAAACCCAAGCAGAACAGCAACGAGGCGAGGGACGGCGCCGTGGCGGAGCAAAAGCTCCTGCAGTTTGGCTGAAGGAGAGAAAAGCCGGTAAATGTCTGCAAACAGAGACAACAGCAGCTTCATGGAGGCTTCCGGGTCAAGGTCACATGACCTGGCGAAAATCAACACAGCCTCTGTGCAAGAGTCCAAAATGAAGACTTGCCGAGTGCAGAACCAGGCTGGATTTTAGCTCTAATTGACGCCGTTATCGGTTTAGTCTCCGGAATTCTGACCCGGTTCCATCCAGGAGGGTACTCACAGCTGTCCTGGCACATGCGTGAGACGGCCCTGGCGGCGTAAAGAAGCAGTTCCTGGTCTGCGCTCGCCAGCACCGACAGCACGGCTGGAACCAGACCCGCGTCGCCGAAAGCTTTACGCACGACCGCTGAGGACCAAAGAATCGGGTGGTTGAGGCGCCGTTTGACCAGAGAAGAACGCAGACCAACGGCGGGGAACTCACGCTCTTTGGCGAGCTGGGCCACCAGTTTAGCGGTTAGCAGCGTCAGAGGTCCTCTGTGGCGCAGGGACAGCGCCAGGATGGGCAGAATCCCGCTGACCACCACCTGCTCAGCAGCACCTTTGTCTGGACACATTCACACAGGCCAACACGCTGACAGAGGCAGGACCAAAGGGCTTCTGGGTCCCTGTACCAGGGGAACCCCGACCTTGGCTCCCCCCCCTCACCAGGAGACACAAATGCAGCTCAACATCCTCGGGGGTCTTACACCTGTCAGGCTCTAGGTCCCCTCTCAGGGGACCCATCGCTCACCGAGGGGGAGGCCTGATGCCGTAAGCATTCATATTCAAACATGTAAACACTCTGCGAGTCAAATCGGATCAGGGTGGATCATGCCAAGAACACCTAACCCTCATTATCGCGCCCACGCCTCAGAACGCGGGTCTGAAGCGTGATGGAGGCTCAGCGAGGGGTTAGCAAAGCCGGTGGAGAGCACAACACTGACTCTTGTCCTTTACGCTGCTCAGAACCGTGTTCAGATGTGGCTTCAGTTCCTCCTCGACCAGCTCCAAACCGAGGACCCGGATGGCCCCTAACGCATCGTTCAGGCCGTCTGCAGGGAAGAGAGGCACCAATGAACCCAAGGTCACGGCCGTTCGAGCGCTGACGGCCGCAGAAAACTCCTCAAAACCACTTAAGTGCTTTGGAAAAACCCTTAAGGTGCACCTGGCGGGCTTTTTTTTATCCGTCCCAACTCACCGTCGGCCGCGCTGGGTCGCGGCCGCCGTTTCTCCCTGCGAGGCTGCGTGTAGGCGTACGCCTGCGGTGTGTTCGGGTGTCCCATTCCGCTCAGAATCCACAGCATCAACTTCCCATCCTGCACTGGTGTCCCACGCCTTTGTTTTCCTTGTCTCGCCTCCGCTGTCCCCTCTCAGGGTTAATACACAACCAATCCTCTTTGCGCCTCTTCTCTGGAGCGTCAGGCATTAACCAAGCTTGGCTCTGCCGGCTGGAAATCTCCCACAATGCCTTTCAACCCGGAGATAATCTGAAACAACAGTCTGGGGAGCGACTGGTAGATTTTGCCGGATTCTTGAGGCTAAAGTAAAAACGTCCCCACATTGTTTTTCACCTTTAGTACTTTATTTGTTCTGGCTTCTGAGCCAAAAGCTGCATGGAGACGACGTCTCAACGGAAAAATACAACTCGCACTTCGAAAAGGTGCCAGTAAACGGGACTTTGAGAAGCACTCTGAGTTGATTTTTGGGGCCCCGCTCCACAGAAGTACCGCAGGTTAGCAGCAGCAGCTGGTTAGCGTCACTCGTTTACGCTCGCTGATATAAAAGATGCACCCGGCGTAAACGCCTGATGCATTCGGAGGCCCGAGCACCGACTGCGGCTTCTCATCCAGCCCAGAAATCCCAGATTTGTTCATGTTTAGCTGAAACAGTTGAAACCCTTTGGCTCCACCACATCTTCGTCCGTCTCGCCCTCTCACCGGCGCCGCAGGAGGCCGACAAACGAGCGCCGGGCGGGAGAGCCCCATTTGTTGGGTCTCAGACGCTTCCGGACACGGCCTCGTATCCCAGAGAAACCAGAGTCAGAACGTTACTGTCCACGCTGGCCAGCTGGTCTGGGTCCGCCCGGGGCCCCGCAGGGCCTTCCTGCTGCGCCTTCTTCCTGGATTTACTCCGCGCCTTCAGCTTGGAGGAGCCCTCCGCCTGCCCGCTGACCCCTGCGCTGGCCCTGCGCGACCCCTCGCCCTCGGTCGGGGAGGCTTTGCGCTGGCGCCTGCGGATCCGCCGCGTGGACGCGGCGGGATCCGCCTGATCCGAAGCCGCCGCTCCGGACAGGATCCGGATCTGCTGCTCGATGACCGTAACGACCATGTCCAGAGCGGCGTCCAGCATTCCCAGGCCGAGCCCGTGAGTCACGCTGTCGAACGAGCTGCTGTTGAGCGGATCCCTGAAGCACTTCCTCATATCCTCCAGATGGTTCCTGAAAGAAGAAACTCTCTTTATGTACTGAAACAGCACCCAGAACCTTGCTGCTTTGGGGCGGCTGCGCCTCCCCAGGAACCCGAACACAGAAAACACCCGGAAGCCTCAGCGTCCCTACTTTGTCTCGATAATTTTGGACCAGTGTTGGACTGTGTTTATCTCAGGGATGAGCTGCTTCGCAATGTTGCCGTAGTCGATGTAGTCGTGCGCAAAGTCCCTCATGTCGTCGCACAAAGCCCTGGTGTCGCCTGCACACACACAAACACACACACACACACACATTTAAAGCATCAGAGTCGTGCGCTGAGAACACGGTTCCGCCCTCCGCCGCCAGGTCAGGCCTTCACCTTCAGTCAGCTTGGAGAAGGAGGAGGACACGGACGTGGTTGTGCTCGGTTTGAGGCCCAGGATGCTGAGCGACTCCAGGAGGGTCTTCTTGCTGGCTGGGCCCCTGCTGACCCGAGTGTAGGCCGCTAACGAGCGCAGGGACATCTTCTCTGGGGCCTGCAGCCGTCTCTTGATCTCATCGTAGGAGATGAGATGCTTTCCTGGCGGTGAGAAGAAGGTTATTGCGAAGCCTTTGGGCAAAAATAAGAATACACCAACTTACGAGCTTTGGACCCTTTCATGTTGGGATCCAGGAGCGATGAGACCTCTGCAAAAAGCATCTGGGTGGTGGACTCCGGGTCTGGGGGCAGGTCCTGGATCTGGGGCATATTCTCAGTCTGGCCCGGTAGAGAAATCTGCACCTGGGGCTGACCGTGAGCCTGGATGGGGGGCCCTCCCACCAGGTTCTGGTCTATCTGGGACTGGTTTTGTGTTTGAGGGACAATTATGGTGTTTTCAGACAGACCCTGGAGGCCCATTGCCCCCTGCGGAGCGTTCCCTGTTTGGTCTGAGGACACCTGAAAAATCCCCATGACCGGTTTAACGACGGTGAAAAGCATGTTTCCTTGAGCGTCCAGACCCATCACCCTCGCAGACGCGTCCATGTCTCCCTGAAGTCTGGAGTCTTCCTAACAGACCGTTTATTATGGATATCGATCACTCATGGCAACGCCGCAGCAGAAACTTTAATCTGAAAATAAAAACACAAACACACTTTTAAATCATGTCAGCATTAAGTCTTGAAATTGCATTTAAAAATGTTCTAATTTTCCATTGTGAAATGTCAAAGATGCATAAAATTAGACAAAGTTTGAAAAGTAAATTTTGTAACTCGAAAAAAAAAAAGATTTAAAAAAAAGAACAAGTTAAATACAGTACAGTGTTTTAGAGTTTTATTAAGTTGTGTATTCACCTTGTCAGCTGTACACACACACTTTACGTAACAAAAGTGTGCTTTTAACAATACATTTTCATAGCCTAAATTTAGTGTAATACACTTTTTATTTCAGTAAAACATTATGGTGCTTTTCAGTAAAGTCCCGAATGTATGAACGCAGATAAAATAGCGATAAACAAAATTCAACATGGCTGCCGCAGGACGGTAAAACTCGCTTTTATCCCGTAATGTTCCGATAAAAGCATTTAGATCAATGCGCTGACGATTCTGCCGGTTCCCGATGGTACGAGGCAAATTTGACCGGCCGTGAACGCAACAAGTGACGGTGTCAGACTCACCGAGTGACAGCCTGGTTGGTTCTAAAACGGCACTGATCCTGGAACGGTCCGAGACGAGCTAAGCGACATTTTTCCTCCTTCTCCGCTGCTGCTTCGGCGGGTTGCAAATCAGCCATACGCGCCGCGGAGGAAATCCCTCTGCTCGTTGGTCGGTTTGCACGTCAATCAGGAAAACATAATTTTCATTGGACAGAAACGCTGTCTGTTAAATAAGAGGCGGGGTTTTAACTTGAAGGGCGGGGCTTACACTTAACACAGTGTAATCAAAGCGAGCAGACCTATGCAGTTCTTAAAAGGTTTTTGTTTCAGACCTATAAATATTTGGATTATACAATATAACTATATACACTGTATAAACTTTGGACGTAAATGTATCTACTGTACTTAATTTTCTATTCTTAAAAATGTCGAATTTTGCCAGAATAAGGAATATTATGCCCGGGCCATTTCATAATAATTCTTTGGTGTGGTGTTGCTATAACATAAAATAAAAAATAAAAAAAATCAATAAAATCTCTCTGAAGCGAATTATCTTTAGACAACTTACGTTCACTTTGCGCCCTCTAAGGGAGGATATGTAGTATTACATGCGATAGATTGGGATCAATTAAAATTATTTTCTACTACTTATCCCTCTGATTTTGTTTTTTCTAATGACAAAATGCAATATAACAAAAATCCACAACTTTACACTTATACCATCTGAATTTATTTTGGGTCCAAATAAAAAAAATGTACAAAACAAATTGTAGAAAGTTGAAAATAATACCAGAAAAGGCAACAATTAAATAATTCTTTAAAAATACAGGAAAAAAAAAAAATCTGGAAAAAGCAGTTTTTTGTACAGAGACAAACACGACAAAGAGACTCATGTGCTTTTAAGATAAGACCAAAAGTGCAAGAGATGATCAATTTAGCTCAGGTGCCCAACTGAACTTCTTTTTGATTCTTGCAGCCTTTCGGATGTGAAGCGAAAAGCCTGAAAGAAACTAAAATATGTTCATATGTCATTAATTCCAAGTTATTCAGGCATTTTAGCTCCCATGTAAACACGACCAACATTGACAATTTTGACCGCAACAACACAGGTGCTGAAACATGACAGCAGGCCTCATCGCACAGGTCCTACTTCACCATCAGCCCTCTTTTTTTCCCCCTTTTCCAATAAAACCTTGTGTTTCAGACTCATTACAGCCACCTTAACTGCAGCGCTGCCGTCACAGTGGGATTAAAAACACGACCTTCGGCCTGGAGATCAGAGCCCGTCACTGTCCACAACACAGCACAGAAAACAAGTGTGTTTAGTTTCACTCATACTGCAACAAAACTGGGTCTAAACATCAGCCAGCGAGGGTGGAGGGCGTCCTGGGGGGTGCCCAGCGGCTCAGCGGCGTGCGCGCTGGCTCCCGTTGCCTGTGTTGTTGATGTAGAGGAGGGGCTGGGGCTGCCGCAGGTGGGGCCCCCTCTTATTCACGTGGGCTGTTGGAAACTCTGCACCTGTTCACAGGTGACGACAAACAGAAGCTCCGTGAACGAAGCTGGAGAAGGACAAGCCTGAACGTCAGGAAGGTCACCTGTCTGCTGGCTGACGAGCGGCGCCTTGACTTTGGGGATGGGGGGGACGGCTCTGTACTGGGGGCGATGCACGGGGGCCTGCCTGTTGATGTGGAGGTGTGGGTCCGACGTGCTGTCCAGAGGACGGAACCTCTGAGCCGTGGCTGTCTTGGTTTGAGGCAGCTGTGAGAGAAAAAGGAAGAAATTCCAACGAAACCAGCCAGAGACTCACAAAAACAGAGAAATTCAAACAAAGCGAGACACTCACTGCCTGACCGGTGACCTCGAAAGAGCGCGAGCGCCTCTTCTTGCGGCGGGTCTCGAAGTCGTTTTCGCGGGGCGTCTGGGTCTTGGCGGCGGCCTGGCGGTGGTGTGGGCGGGTCCAGGTGGCCTGCAGGCAGGGGCCCTCTCCGGTGCTGCTGGACAGGTTGTCGTCGGAGGTGGCGTGCCTGAGCTCGGCCCGCTGCGGGGGCAGACCTCTGCGGGGTGCTTCGGTCAGAGAGAGGCTGCTCTTCTGCTTCTTGGGGTCCAGTGGGGAGGGGGGCGGGGGCAGCCGCAGAGCCTCCACCTCCAGGGCTTTGGAGCGCCGCCGGGCTGCTTTGACTACGATGTTCTGGAGCCCCTTGGAGATCTGCTGTCGCTCTGTGGAGACACGGTTTTACCTTGCTTTCTCCTTCTACTAAAGGAGGCCAGTGGAGGTGGTGGGCCTGCAGACGGACGCGTCTCACCCGTTCGCGACAGCGGGACGTCGGCCCCCGCCTCGCTGCTCTCTGGGGACGAGTCCAGGTGGCTGCTGACGCTGTGGCTGAGGTGGCTGTAGGTCAGGGAGCTCTCCGCCAGCAGCGGCTGCAGCTGCAAACAGACGCACAGAACCCAACCTTTACCGAGCTTTCCCAGTTCTGCGGAGGTCGTTCTGGGGTCCAGCTGATCTCTTTACTCGGCAGAGAGGCTCAAGCTCGGCATCGTTTCACAAGGAAAAGCTGAATTCTACATCTAAACAAACCCGGCAAGCAGTGTGAAAGGAAAGACTTCCCAGCCAGCTCCGCCAAAACTCACCTCTCTGCTGCCTTTTCCGTTGATGTGGATGGGCGGTGGGGTCACCACAGTGGGGTTCTTCATCTGCCGGGCGTGAGGACTGCTCTTAAAAACCCTGTGATTGTCCCTGACGCGCGAGGAGAAAAGGCGGCTTTAAAACACACGTGGTCATTGTGTGGATTCTGAACGTGGACGCACACAAGCGTGCTCTTACAGCTCAGACTCGGGAAGAATGGGCGGCAGCGTGTGTCTGCGGACTTTTGTCTGAGCCTGCCTGCTGTCGGAGGACGTGTTCTTCACGCTCTCCTGGTCCGAGTCCACCTCCTGCACGTTGTCCCGAGCGTGAGCGTGAGCGTGCAGGGCGATCTTGGGGAGGGAGCCGTCCTGGACAGACCAGGGGAGGGTTGCTGATGACGGGACCGACAGGTGCACGGCGCTCGGTTCTAGCTATACCTTCACAGAGCTCCTGCTGCTCATTCTGTCCAGGGCGACGGCCCGGTCCAGTTTCCTGTCGTCCAGCTCCCTCACGTACACGTCGTACAGCTCCTGCAGGCGTGGAGGCACGGACAGTCTGTGGTCTGCAACACACGGAGAGGAAACTCTTCTACTCCACCACCGTGAAACTGCCGGGAAGTCTGAGCTCCACCAGCAGCGCTGAGGCTGGACGCAGCCGTGGCGAAGAGCTCACCATCGATGAACTGCCGCTGCTGCTGGATGATCTCGTCACACAAGTGTCTGTGCTGCTCGAAGCGCTGCACCACAAAGTTCTTCTGGCGGATGACGCTGTCCTTCAGCAGCGCGTGCGACTGGATCTCCGTGTTCTCGATCTCCAGCTCGTGGACCTTGCAGAGGAGAGCCAGGACCTCCCGCTGCTGGTCCGAGCTCACCCGCCGGTGCAGCAGCTCCTCCTGGCGCCGGGCCTGATCCCGCAGCTCCAGGAGCCTGCGCTCCAGCAGCACCTGGGGGGGGGAACAGTGGGATGAAGGATGGAAAGAAGGAAGCTTTTCCAGTTCTAGTCAAGAAAGCGGATCAGCACCTTCTGCCTGTGGATTTTTTTCTGCTCCGCCGTGAGCGTGACCAGGTTTTCTCGGGCCAGCCTCACGTCCTGGGACTCGGTGCTGTCTGGAGGAGACTCCGTTGAATCAGAGTCCTTCTCGCTTTCCTCCTTTTTCAGACTTTCCTTCTTCCTCTCAGCCTGCCACTTCCTCCTGTGCTTACTCTGCTCCTGCTCCCAGCTGGGTTAAAAACACATCCACACCTTGTGCTGTCACACTCTCGCAGATCCAGACGCAGGATTTATGTTTCTTACGGGCACATTTTGCGTTTGGAAGCTTTAGGATCTAAAATCACTCAGAACACTGACTCTGCGATGGTCAGCAGCTGTCTGGAGGTGTCGATCTGAATCTCCATGCTGCTGTTCTCCAGCTCCAGGAGGCTCCTCCGGATCTCCATCTGCTGGCGGAAGGCCTCCAGAAGCTGCTCCCTCAGCTGGTCCATCTCTGCCCGGCTCTGCTGGCTGGAGTGGGCCTGCACCTCCGCTGCAGTGAGGCGGCAGCAGATCGCACAAATGGGACAACGCTTTTGCTTCGCGGGCTAAGAGAGGTGGAGAAAGGCTCACCCTGGACGTGGCGGATGTCCGCCCGCTCCGAGTTGAGCTGGCGGCTCGACTGATCCGCCATTTTCTTCTTGAGCCGCTGGATTTCACAGCGCAGGTCTGAGATGATGTTGGTGTACTGAGCAATGTGGTACGACACATTCACCAAGTTCTTCTTCACCTGGTGCGCACGTACCAAAATTAGTGGCGTTACAATTTTTACTGCATCAACTCAAGCACCTTGGCTGCAAGCAGAACATCTGCAGGTAAGAATCCACCGTCCTCAGCGTACCCGCGTTCGAATGCTCTTGGCCCGGTCGGCGTAAGTCAGCGTGTTCCGAGACTCCTCGAAGGCAACGGAAGCGGGACTGATGTGCGCGATCATGACCGTCCTGCTGTTGCCGCCCAGGGAGTCCTGTCAATCGGCACAAACAGACAAGTTCGGGACTCAGGGACACTTGATTGCGATGGGCGATCTGGGACGGTGTCCTACCTTCAGCAGACGGGTCAGCTTGCTGTCCCTGTAGTTGACGTACTTGGTGCCGTTCTTGTCGCTCAGAGCGTTGATGCAGTTGCCCAGAGCCAGGAGGGAACGGTTAATGTGGGCCCCCTCTTTCAAACGCTGACCTCTGTTCTGAGTCTAAACCACACATTTTGCACAGCAGCGAATGAGAATAAAAGCTACATCCAACTGTGTGTGTGAGAGTAAATAAGGCAGATTTATGGTGTAAATCAACAACTTTCACAGTTTTTAAAGCTACTAGAATAAACCCGTTCATGATAAGTCACGCTGACTAAACGCCAGAGAAAACTAAACCTCCCAACCTCTCACATCCATTTTTAGTGTTGTTTCGAATCTCGTCCAAAAGGGGGCGCCGTCTCCCAGGACTGGACCCCTGACCCTGCTACATAGACCTTCAACCAAGCAGCTGCTCTAAAGAGGCAGAGTGTTTGCTCCCTGTGGCCTCATTCTGCAAACACGTCCCTGCACAGCTCAGTTCCTAATGGAGGCCTGATGTCCTGTCGATCAACAGCACGACTGCTGACGGTTGCCAGCGAAAATAAGCACTCGCTTGCTGCCTGTCTGCAATGTGGACAGAGCTGACCCTGATAAGAACATTTATCTGATCTAATTACATTTCTATATGTATGATTTTTCTATATTTGTGTCTTTGCAGAAGCCGGCCGGAGGTCCTGGCTGTGCCTGCTGCTCACTGGAAGTAAAATCAGCAGATATTTGCTTTGAAATCAGCCTTTCTTTGGTACGTCCTGCTGATTTTAAACACAAGTGAAGTGATAACGGACGGTTGGAGACGGGCTCACCGACATAATCTTAGAATAACTTAATAAACTCTATAAAATCCTGCAGAAATAAAACCTCCAGGCACTTCTGTGCATTCCTTCCACAGCCCCAGCAGACGGTCGGGCCCTCCGGCTCCACACACCTGCGCCGCCCGCTCCGAGCCGGCCAGGTCGATCATGAAGAGGCGGGCGAAGCGGACCTCCTGCAGGACGTCGCGGCACCGACCCTGCTGCCTGACGGCCACCTGCAGCACGGCGTGCGAGCGGGACGAGGTCTGATTGGCGGCCGTGGGCTCCTGGGTGCGCTGCTTGTTGCCCTTCATCAGCAGCTCCATGATCTGGAAAAGGACAGATGGAGGCTCCAGTTGGGATTCACGGACGCAGCGAGGGCGTGCACGGGCAGCTCGCCGCTCTCACCTCCTGCGCGTTGATGGTGGACACTTCCGTGATGCCTGCGACTTGAATCACTCCTTTAGAGTCCTCTCTCAGGTCCAAGAAGCCCGAGGACGGATTCAGCAAGTCGCGGATCATCTCGTTGTAAATCTAAAAACACACAAGTCGCAGGAGGTCAAGCTACTCATCCACCTCTGTGGTTCTCAGTCATCTGTTGGTTGGGAGATTTCGGGTGATTCCGCAGACCGATGGAGCACCGGGAGCAGCCCAATCCTGGCTGGAGGTCAGGACAGCAAAGAAGAACCAGGAGGTGGGGGCGCGGCTCCAGGCAGCTGACAGGTATCATTATTGTTTCTGCCATCACTGCTGACAGTGGCAGCTTTTATTGTGGCTGAAAGACGGCTGTTTGCCCTGTTATTCTGTGTGAAATGCAGGGCCAGAGGCACAAAAGACGGCAGCAGTTATTACACAACTTATTACTGGTGCCATCATCTTTCTAAATTGCCGAGCAACAAAAGGATAAAACAGGGAAAAGCAGGCTGTTGTGTGAGAGCGAGGGAGCAGATGTGCGCCCAGGCAATAAAAAATGGCGTTTAACCTCTTTGTGGCCATGCGGCAGGTGCAGCAGGTCGCTCCCTGGAAACGGCAAACATGCGCACCGCATGCAGATTTATGCCCCGACTTCAGAACATGCAGACTCATCTCAGCAGGGACGCGCTCACGCCCTCCGCTCAGAGAATAATGACAGCGCTCGGCGCCGACGCCACAAAAGCTAATTTCAGTATTTTATGCAAAGCAGCATCTCAGCAGGGTGAATCCGTGCACGTCCACAATAAAAGCTTCTGTGGAGAAAAGGCTGGAGCTCCGCTCTTTCTGGCCTCTCTCCCGCTGACTGACCTCCAGGTAGGACATGGAGACGCTGTACAGCATGTCGTCGCTGGTCTCCTCGATGGCACGAAACAGGTCGTTGAGCGTCCGCACATAGATGCCCGGCTCCTTGTCCGTCCCCAACATGGTGTAGGTCTTCCCACAACCTGCAGGCGGAGGATCCAACAAGACTGTAGGCTTCCGTCTGTGCTCACGTTCATGCTTTTCATACGTGCTGTGTGTTTGTACAAGCGTGTGTGTGTGTGTGTGTGTACACACCTGTGGGTCCGTAGGCAAACACAGTGGCGTTGTAGCCTGATATCAGCCCCTCAATCAGCCCTTTGGTGGTAGCTCTGTACACCTCCTCCTGCACACAGGCGGAGACGACCGAATCCACATATTATGAAGAGAAACTGATGGGATTTCCACTGATCCAGGCTGGAACTCTGGACCCACCTGACTGGCCAAGTAGTCGAAGGCCACGTCAAACATGTAGGTCTTCTCCCTGGAGCGGTTGGCACGCAGGATGTCGTCTGGGTCCTCCAAGGGGTCCATGAGAATCACCATCTAAGACAAACCCAATCCCACCATAAATGACAACAATAACACCAAAAAAAGCCACATCCTTCTTTGGTGTTTACGTTTAAGTCGTCATATTACGATGGAGGAAGTTGTCAGGCAGAACTAATCAGTTTAGCCCTTTAATAACATCATTAGAAATGCTAATTCAGTTGATGCGTCAAGGACGCCGCATGCACACATGCATGCTAACAGGAATCTGCCAAGTGTGCGTCCCCTGAATCAGTTAGCATCGCCTCGCCGCCGCGTGTGTGAAGGATGGAGAGCAGAGGCACGTGGGAGCGTTCCAGGAAAGAGTACGACACCGTCACGCAGCGCTGCGACCGTCAGCACGCCGCTGCTGGCGGAGAGTGGGGCCGCGTGGCGGCAGCGTGGGTGTGGGACTCGCGCTGCGCCCTTCAGGGTCCTAATAACGGCAACAATGTCCAGGAAAGCCTCCAGCTGATTTCAGATTCATGGGGCAGCAGAGACGCCGTCTGCCGGGGACGCCTCCGCCCTGAGGCCCGGCGCTCTGCAGCAGCCACCTTCTTTGATGACGGAGCCACTTACTTTGAAGCCTCTCCATTAAAATTCAAGAGGTGGTGGGGGAGGGGGGGAGGGCGGAGAGGTGGGGGGGAGAAATCAACACCGGCACTTGTTTGTCCTCCACATTTCCTCTTTTTTTCCTGGGCTAGAATTTGCATCTTCATACTGCCAGATACCTGCATGACCTCAGCTTCTTATGCTGTCCTCTTCACCTCCTCCTCCTCTTCCTCCTAACTTCCTCCTCCTCCTGCTGCTCCTCCTCCTCTTCACCTCCTCCTCCTCCTGTTCTCCTCCTCCTGTTCTCCTCCTCCTGTTCTCCTCCTCCTCCTCTTCTCCTCCTCCTCCTCTCCTCCTCCTGTTCTCCTCCTCCTCCTCTCCTCCTCCT
>BJFM01000170.1:130654-141986 GCA_016586285.1 Arothron firmamentum
CACACTGGGCTCTTTGTGCGAGGCTCCTTAACAGTCTGGAGGAGTGTGCGCCATCATCTGTGTTGACGGTTTCCTGTTCCGTAAGCGGCCAGATAGGCTAACACGTTAGCCTCGTTAGCGGTGGAAGACTAATCCCCGCTAGCAGGCTCTGAGACGCACTTCCAGATTAAAATATTTATGGCGCATCGGCTAAGGAGAGCCCAGCGTCAGCACGTGAGCGTCCCCTCCTTCCTCCTGCCCGCAGCCACGTGGCACCGCGGCGCTAAGTGGCTCGCATTCCACCGCATTAATCTGCATCGACGCAGATGGAGGCGTAATCCCCGCTCTTCAACGGCGGTGTCGGCCCGGCACGGGCGGCGGGACGCTGCCAGGAGAGCGTGTTTAGAAAAAAAAAAAAAATTAGAAATAAAGAGTTTGTCATGGTTTCAGATCTCCGGTTAATCTGCAAACGTCCCAAGTCGACCCGCGAGAGTCGGCCGTCAATCTGCTCTCAGGTGCAAATCTTACACCAAATCCATCTTTGCAGATCTCAGATTAGATTAATCTGCACATTTTGCAGCCTGGAATCTGGACGCGTCGCAAATCCCAAAAGACTCGACACGAACGGCGAGTCGAAGGTACCAAATCTGCTTAATCTGCCTGAGCCGTGGGTGGAGGCCCAGGTGGCGCCGCAGGAGCCCGGGGTGACCTCCGAAACGGATCGGCCCTCAGCAGAACCGGCGGAAGCCAAGAAGAGCAGCGCCACAGCGCTAAACAGCCAGAAAAAGCCCATGAAACATTTAAAGGTGTAGTAAACTGACTCCCTGGGGGGGCTCTCTTCTTCTTTTGTGTGTTCTTGTTCTTTTCTGAAGTCTGATTCCAGGACCGGATCTCAGCTAGCGTGCTAGCATTAGCCTGCGTTTGTACCTACCAGGCTGTCCACTCCACCCAGGGTGTGGTTGGCGTTGTAGAAGGAGTAGGTCAACTGGTACACGCCATCGTTGGTCTCGCTGTTGCCGTAGAAACCCACGCCCACCGCGACGCTGTGGAGGGACGACGCAGAAAGACACTCAGGTTGTGTTGAATCCGCAAAGGAAACACACGGTTACAATTTGCGGGCTGAAAAACAGGCCGTCGACAAAAACGCGCAAGCTAGCGTCGATGGAACAAATGGAGAACGGTAAAAACGCCGATGGATTTTTACTGTCAGGGACACATTTTTTTTGCTAGCCTCGCACTCCGGGACGTATAACCTGACGTCCTTTGTGTATCCGTGTGTTTAGCAGCGTCAGATTACTGTAAAGTTGTGATAATTTAGCGTAAAATAGCTGCGACAAAAACAAATTGCGCCTGATTTAAGGTTAAAAAATCCAATTTTGCTGGTAATTATTAGCGTTCGCTGATTGTTTACGGTTCTGCAAGCTAACTGCTAAACGTAGCCTCTCTGACGGAGGGGTTTTAGGGAGGCTGAACAGCGCCGAGGCTACGTCACCCCAGAGGCTGGAGGGGGGGAAAAGAACAATGAGTTGCTTTTAGTTCTCCCAGAGGAAGAGGGCAATAAACTGGGAGAAGCGCCGCGGTTCCCAGACCCAGCGCAGGTCAAAGTTCACAGTAGCAAAGAGACGGTTGAGCAACACTGTGGACGTCCTGGATGAAGGTCGGATCATCCTGAAAGCAGCTGCTCCTGCAGGACGAGGAGCGAAAGATCAGGTGTGACTTTCTAATCCCATTAATACCAGAACGCAGCCCCGTTAGCTTCGTTAAACCCCCGCGGGTGAATCTTGCAGCTTTAATACCACCCTCACGAGGGAGGAAGGAGGAAAGCGTGGGCAGATGGGAAAACAGGCAGTAAATGATGGATGGTGTGATGGGAAAGACTCAGCGGGAGAGAGAAAAACAGAAAACTGGAGAAAACGCAGCTCTTTCTTCAGCTCCTTCTGTCCTTTCCAGTTCACTTCCCCTCCAACCCAAGATCAGAGCTGAGAGGGAACGAGGAACAAGAGGAAGAAGAGGAAGAAGAGGAAGAGGGGCTGTCGACATCAGCGCTGAAACAGAAATAACACAGAAGACGCGAAGCAGAACAACCGCACTTAGCTTTATGCTAATGAGCTGTGCTTCCCCTTTGGATTCTAACCATCCAGCCAATGGAAACACTTGAAAACGATGCGCATCCAATAAAGTGACCTTTGATCTTTCATCAAAGATCATTACAATGATCTTTGATGAAACAGTCTGACCATGACATGAAGCCAGAGAGCTGTTAGCCTCCGCCGTTAGCGCTCCGGAGCAGATGCTCAGGTCGCACTTTAGGAGCCGGCTCATAAACGTTGGAAAATCCCACCGAGACAACTGGGTGAAAAGAAGCTGTTTTGATGGTTTAACTGGGAGGCAAACAGGTTTTCTTTGCTGCCCACGTCAGAGGAGAGAGGGCATGTAAACCATTAGCGTACAGAAGCTGGACGTCAAGCGCGATCGCGCTCTCGATGGCGCTCCGTCTTAACTTAATAACGAAGAGGCTTCTCAAACATGACTGTCACATGGCCGCAGCCCCCCCCCCACACACAGAATTCAATTAGCTGCCTTGTGGGGACGGATCGCGACGGCCCCCCTCCCTCTCACCATGTGAGGAGGGCGGCGGCCACGGCCGCCCAGGTGACGCAGCAGGAGCCGGGCTTCTTGCTCTCCTCCTCCTCATCCTCCTCTTTGCGGCAGCAGCACAGGCAGCTCAGGTAGACGGCCAGGCCCAGCAGGTTGAGGCCCAGCCCGGCGGCCGCCACGCAGCCCAGGAATATCAGGGACTGTGGAGAGAGGACAGGAAGTGGGGACGTCCCCGGGTCATTCAGGGGACAAGCGAAAAGACGGCGAATCGCAACAAAAAAGAGCCACTTTTCATCGATTTCATCATAAAGACAGAGAATTAACACATAAATTCTGGGGTAGCAATGCTCGTATATGGTTTACAGCCCCCCCTGCACACACACACACAGACACACACACACACACACACACACACACACACACACGCACGCACGCACGCAGTCCGCCCTCCATCTGTCCTGTGGTCTCATTTCACGGCTACGCGGCTACTAACGTGGAGGGATACACATCTGCTGCCGAGAAACGCTAATAAAGGAGAAGCAGGACGTGTCGGGGGTGGGGGGGGTGGAGGGCGTGCCCCCACTGACCCGTGTGGAAGAAAAAGGTGTGAAAATTGGTGCAAATGGACTGAGGGGCTCCTCAGAGAGGAGCCAGGAAAAGAGGAAGAGTCCCGTCTGAGGAAGACGAGCGAGAGCGGGATGAAACGTTCCTCCGCCCGAAACCTGCAACGCTGCACCAGCTGCGCTGGAGCAAACATGGCCGCCCTGCAGCGGCCGGCGGGTGGAGGTGGGGAAGGGTCTCCGGGCGCCAAAAGGGCGGCGGCACAGGTCACGTGACTCCGCTGATGCTAGCTAGCGTTGATGCTAGGAGCAGTTCTGCAGGCTGCCTGTCAAGGTGGAGGGCAATCGCCCCCGGCCATCCTGATGGGTTATGCATGAGAAAGAGGGAGGAGGAGGAGAAGGAGGAGGATGAGAAACTGAAAATCTCTTCTTACTTCTTCTTTTACTTTCTAGCCCCGCCTCCTGTGGAGCGCAAGCTAACTGGGACGCATTTGGAGTGCGCTAAAGCACGTTAGGTCTCCATTTCCCAGCACCCTCCTTGAACCCGGACCCTTCCCCCCTGGGGGGGGGGTTGTGGAGGCTCACGGTTGTGATGCGACAACCCTGAGACAAAGGAAACCCACCCCCACAGCCTCAGTGTAAGAGCCTGCTCCCAGTCTGCGCCCGCCGGAGGGGGACGCCGCCACTCGGATGCACTTGTCCCACTTTGCGACGCGGCTGAGAGGCTTGAAGCTCTTCCTCGCCAACAGGAAAGCGAGCCATCGCCACGGCCGCCACTCCGAACTGTCACATCCTGTTGGAATCATGGGATACCACACTGGAGGGGTGGGCCGAGCGAGCGCCTCGTTAGCCGCGACATCCGGCCAATCAGGGGGAGCTAATTGCTAGCTGTGGATCGTTCCCTCTCAGAGAATAATTCCTGATCTCTGTCACTGCAGTTAGACGAACGTGTGCTATATTATACACGTTTTTTTAACTTCACGGCGTGAAATTTGGCTTTAAAAGGGTTAAAAGTCAGAGGTCGTGACCTTAACGAGTGACCGGCTGCAATTAGAAGCAGCAGTTTGCGTGTTTGGCACCAACGCGTCACAGCAGGAAACGAGAGGGGAAGTCAGCTGGACCAGGACCTGCTGACCCACACATGATGATGTCTGGCTCAGGACGTGCACACGCACACACACACACACACACACACACACACACACACACGTGCACGGACAGAAACGCACACCCGCACTCCAGAATCTAGGCCCCGCGTCCTATTTGGGGCAGTGCTCTGTCGGATGTTAACCTCTTTCCGCGCTCGGGCCGCAGCAGGATGACTGGTCTCCGTGGCAACCGTCGCACGTCGAGCGCACGTGGGGCCTGGGAACGACGCCAAGGCGTCCCTGTCGGTAAAAGCTTCCCAGCAACCCCGCTCGTTAACCGGAGTAAAAAGATGGCTGGCTGGTTCTGGTAACCGTTAGCTCTCTGCTATCACTTAGCGCAAACACAGCGGCGGATTCTCTACAAAAATGCCACCGTAAGCTAAAGGCGAACACTCGGGCATTGTCGGCGTAAAGGAATTAGAGAAGCGTAGTCAGGTGACATTCCCCGCCTGACAACGCTGGACTTGGAAAAAAAAAACTGCAACCCCTCACATTCCAGCGCACGCCGAGCTGGCGAGGGGGCCGCCGTACGTTAGCTAGCTGCCGCTAACGCCTCTTAGCGAAGAAGAAAACGTCGTTCGCGTTACGTTCGCGGAGATAAAAGCTTTCAAAAGTCGCCGCGGAAGCTGCTCGTGGCGGAAGGTTGGCTAGCGGAGACGCTAATGGCCGCCTGTTTCTGCGCGGCTGGTTATCAGGCAGGTAAAAGTGGAGGGAAGCCGCCTGTTTCGCTCTTACAGCTTCAAGGTGAGACGAAGGTGCAGCCTGGCATCCCCGTTGCCATGGTAACGCTGTCCCTTTGAGAGTTAAAGCTCTTCCAAGGTCCAGAGGTGGGAGATCTGCTTTGTTGTGGAACACGTGGCCTTATTTAGTACGAAAATACTGGTTCTATTTTTGCGCAACATCTGCGCTGTTTTCATCCGGAAGTGTGACGTAACAGCCGCACCGGTTCTGTTCCAGTTCTCCAGAACAGCTTCTCTAATTTATGCAAATTTGTTTTGTCTGTGCTGCTGTGATTTTTTTCCCACGTTCTTGACTTCCGGGGGGGGGGGGCTTTAAGTCACCTGTCTGCATCAGCTGACCCGAACCGAGCTGGATCCCGGCCCAGTTCGACCACAGCACCAACTCTGGAGTCAGGGTCACTGCCTGGACTCACCTCGGACCCGCGGGATAAAAACCACAGATGATGGAGTGGGTGTGGATTTTTTTTAAAGAATCAAACCACGTGACTCTATCAAAGAGCGCATTAATGAAGGTTAAAGGCGCGCTCGCGCCGTCCTGATTAATGGAGAATGTAATCTGATCTGAGAGCAGCCGGAGGTTCCTTAGTAGGTGAATGTCGACCCCCCCCCCCCCCACCCCACCCCACTCTGACCTGCTGGTAGTTCTCCTCTTCAGGCTGGAAGCTGTTATCAACCGGCTGGAACCTCAAGTTAATGTGGGGGAAATTGTGCAGCCAGTAAGTCCACCAGGGCGCGATGTAGTCCACCCGAGCCGAAGACATCCCTGCCCGGACAAAAAAGTTAGGCTGCAGCCGAAATTAGCCCGATTCACCCGGAGCGGAGCTCCTAATCGCGTCTCATGTCAGACAAAGGCGATGGGGGGAACGCACGCTCGGCTGTGGGGGCGCTCCGAGCCGCGCATGGGGCCAAAAGACGTCCGAGGGGCTCCGGAGAGGCAGCGGCGCCGGTGCCGAGCAGGATCCGAGAGGGCTTCTCATGAAAAGAGGGAATAATCACGGCGCGCTCCGGGACCCTCGGCTCTGCGGTCCGACCGGCCGCTGCTCCAAGCGCGCACGACACTGGAGCGCGCAGAGGACGCGAGTGTGCGGGAGCGCGCAGCGCCCGGGCGGGTTTGGGATGTGGGACGGTTCTCCGGGCAGCGTCCACCCGCCGGGTCTGTGGAGTTCAGCTCCTAACGCCGCCTGGAGGTATTAAATACTGCCACCTAGCGGCCGAAGGGCGGAATTACACCAACAACGACGTCCACGCTGGGTCCGTCCCAGTTAAACCAGTATCTGCCTCCCAGTTAAACCACTGTCTGCACGTCTTAATATATCTATTCACTTTTGTATTTTAAACATCCACAACACAAATTCATTTCCATCTACACAGTCTTATTCTATACATAGCTGGATTTATCGTGATGCGTTCAGGGCGCGTTTTATTTAGCTGATCACAGCTCAAGTCTGACATCTTGTGGAAGAATCATCCTTCAGTCTTCTGTCAATTAACAGGACACACAAGTCAGGTGTTTTTTTCCCCAATTTTTATTACAATTATCTGTACATCGCGGTTTTACTTCAGCTCCTTCACAGCCAGGCCTGCAAGAAAGAAAAAAAAAACAGCATTTCAATCATCAAACTCTGCGTTTCATGAAACCTGGTACAGTTTGACAGTAATAAAACCACACCAGTAGGCATAATCGACAAGATTTATCCCAAAATAGACACTTAAAAACATGTACAGGCGTCCAAATCAAACTAAACTGGAGCTTTTTTACTATTCACTCAGCTGGAGGCAAAATTAAAGAGCATTTGATTTGAAATGAATCCTAATGGACTTTATTTAGAGAGGAGCAACCTGGTCTGCTACAAACTTAACCGCAAAATAAACTGTTATTAATATACTATATATATATATGTTATAAATTCACCATCCAGCAATTCACGAAGCTGACACCGCAAATCAGCGACGCCATAACTCTCTCCATGGTAACTATTGTTAAAGCTCGTGGGAGAGAGGAAGATTTTGCCCTCATTGCTTTTTAATAAAGCCCTCCCCGAGTCTCAGGAACCTTCGTCAGGTCTGTATCTCAAAACTTCACGAGGACTTTTGACGTATAGTCATCACCCACCTGGAGGCAGGGACTGCTTCAGCTTCTCGGCCTTCTCCTTGTCCGTGATGACCAGGGTGTACAGGTACCTGCTGCAGCGCACCTTGAACTTTACGTTGTCTTTGTTCTTCTTGATCTTTACGGCTGTAGGACAACAAGGACACGTTTGCGGTCTTAGAAAAACATTGAAGTTCTGCGTAACCATGAAACATTGGAGTAATTCATTGCTTATTCGTATCCAAGAAATGTAAAAGTTGACTTACACTTGGCATCCTTCCTCCTGGCCGTCAGCAGGAAATCTTTGATTTCGTCAATCTTTCGAGGCTGCAGTGAAAAGAACAAAAAAATATTAGGAGAGTTCCAAGAAGAGAAAACCTCAGACTGTGGTTGGGCTGTAAAGTGATGTTAGGGGACCGGTGGAACTGAAATTTCTGCTAAAAAATCGAAACTCAGCACTTGGTCCATCATTAATCTTGCAAGACTGTGATGCATCACGAGCACATCAGCCTGAGATGTTTGGACGTCTTGCTAACGGCTAATGCTAAAGAGTACTTCGCCAAGTTTTGCTTAGCATCAAACACCCGCTGACAAATGTGAAGGCAATAAAACGAAAAACAAATTACAAATAACCAGATTTAACAGAAATATAGCCAGAAATATCCTCAGTTTACACCCCACCTCGAGTCATAATCCCCACAGATGAGGAGCGTTCTCATGAACATTGACAGTATGTTGGCTAACGATGTTAGCCCATACGAATGCTAAACACCTAACCCGGAAACTCGATAGCTATTATTTCTCCACTACTATATCCCCACGTCGCACATTTAATTTGGGTTGTATAGATATATCGTACCCAGCATTACCAACGGCTTATCGGTGGCTTTTTTAGTCAATAAAACAGAAAAAAGGGCTTACCATGCTGCCTTGTCAGCGGACAGAGCGCTGGGGAAGAGCAGAGAAAGATGAGTCAAATGATCGGTTATCGCAACGAAAATAATTGATAGAATACAGATTCTTATGCGGTCGTGAAGCAGAGTTTACACATAATCAATACGTGATTCAAACAACGACGTAATCGTTAGCGTCAAAGAGGATGGTTAATGATACAAATAGAGGTGTCGTTTATGTGGAACCATTAAACTCACTCAGTCTGTCAGAGAGGGGATGAAAGGGGCGGGACTTCCGGTTTTAGAAGGCTTTATAGTCGGCTCTGCTATGGCGAGCACGAAGGGACAGTTTAAAAGTCAAAGGCGTAATTCCCTAAATTTTATATTTTTCTGGTTTATTCGTTAAGTCATTATTCAATTATTATCTAATGTGCGGCAAACTGGCAAATATTTAATTAGCTCACAACGTCGAGGAAAATCATCCAACAAACATAATAATATGTTTTTATAAGCACACAAACCTTTATCTTAATAGTCTGATATTAGTGTGACTGGAGTTAATTTTCTGCTGCATTGTATGAGGTAATCTCTGCATATTGCTTTTCCATAAATAATTATGTAACAGAATCAAGCCATGTGTAGCAACACCGAAGCAGCTCTGTGTGTGAAGCAGATGCTAAAGTGAATCCTCTGGGAATGGAATGCATTGTGCACTGCATGTCAATAAAATACGGATAGTTTTTGTCATCCTCAATTCATTGCATTTTCAGTAAGTTTGTATTGTGTTGCTCTCTATTGGGCTAAATAATTAATATTTTGCAATTGTGAATGCCTACCAAAGACAGTGATAGAGTCACTTCGAAATACTGTAGATTAATTAAAATGAGGACACGACCTTCAGGGAGCTACAAATCTGCAGGGACAGAAATATTTTTGTTTTGTTTTTACTCAGAAACGCAGATTACATTAATTACATTGTCATTAACACGTCATTCAGTGCTTAAAGGTTAAGTGTGTGATAAGGACAAGGTTTCTCTCCACAAAACAACCGCCTGATGTAAAAACATAGATGCTGATCAAAATCACACCGTTTAAATAACGTCATTTTATTGTTGTAGTAGTTTATGTGCTGCTTCCAAATCTCTCCAGGTGACATTTTAACCCACAGAGCCAGTTTGTTTGGTGGAGTGTTGTATTTCTGACAGCTCGTTCTTTTCTTCCAAACTGTAAATTATTGCTCAGAAACTGGAAACGCCTTTTTTGTTACTCCTCGAAAATACAGACTCACTGGCTTATGGGTTCAATTATCTTCAGCCTATAAATCTAAATGTTTTCAGAAAAAAAAAATAATAAAAAAATCAGCTTTTATTGTAAGAATTTGCGGTTTAATGGGAAAAGTTAATGGGCCATTCCTGCAAGTCCTGAAATGACAGGAAGGGGTTTCAGAGTCACAAGAAATGGTTCCTTAATGAACTCAAGACTATTTTCATATTCACACTTCAAATGCAGAGGATGATCTGTGTCAATAATTTACAGCGGGGCCGCCGCCTGAGCCGCGTCTGAGTGACACCTTACTCAGTTTCCATGGAGATCCACTTTGACACGCAATAACTCATAAAGGCTGGAAACACTAGATGAGTGGTTTTTAGATTAACCTCCCGTCTACCTGTCTACTCGTGTCTACAGGCCATCCGCCTCCTGATATTCAATCAGTGCCTCTGCACGACTCGCACCAGATTACAAATTCAGCACTTTCGCATCAGTTCAGCATCTTTAAATCCAACATATTGTGGATTGGTGTGTTGTTCCACTGCAATCCGTACGCGGGCATACCAACACAGAAAAATGTATTAATGCTTTATGTTGGGATTGTAAAGATGAAAAGAAATGCGTGCACCTTTTCATATTCGATGAATGCAAAACTGTGTTCAAAATGACAGATTCTGGCCCCAGAGGCCAGTTCCAAATGCAGTGTTTCTCACAGAGAACAAATGTTGTAAAGCTCACATTTGTGTTGTTCGTAACCCCATAACATCATCAACAACAACAACAACAACAAGGCCTCATTTGAGAATGAATATTTTAAGGTATTTTGCAAAGCTACAAAGAGTGGAAATAAAGCGTGTGCTGGTTTCTGGCACGGCTTCATAACACATGTCACATCAATGTTATGAGCAGCGCGCAGAGGAAAAATCAGGAACTCTGAAAACTCTGATGAACGTGTAATGATGTTTTTGTGGTATTAGAGTGTGTGCATGTGTGGAATGATCGTGTCACTGTTTCTTGTGGTGGTTAAATAAAGCCCCTTTGTGCACAACAACTCAGCCATAGATGAAAACTCTCACGCATGAGTGCTTTAAACTCAGCATTGGTCTTATTTATGACCCTCTGTGCTGTGGGGATTTGGCTGTAGTCCTCCTTACTGCCGGCAGGGGGCAGTAAATAATCAGTAATGCGGGCCTGAGCCGAGCCCATACCTCACTGTGTCGACAGGGGGCGCTGTGGATCAAGAAACGGACCCCGCCAGTGAACTTATTTGTAATTTCTTCTTTTTAAAGAGTTAAGCACATTTGCTTGTAGGAGATGAGCTCATCCTCATGTTTATGCTGTCTAATCTTTTTATAAATATGTGATTTCTTTTTTGCTAAATCCTCAGCTTATCAAGTCTAAGTTTTGTATCTGCCTCGAACCTTCTTCAGATCTTCGGAGATATGAACTTTCTTGCTGCCCTTTCAGATGCGCACTTACAATTTACTCTTCTGCTTCCTCCCGGTTTAAAAAAACATAGAATCCACGAGGATGCCTAAAGCCACTCTTAACTTATTCACCCGGCTCTGACATTTAATAATTGGTTTTGCTCTAAAAACTCATTTTTGTAAAGTTGGCCCGTATTAAAATCGCTGCCTTTAATTGAAATTGAAATTTGGATAAAAACCGGTGCATGCACTCTCTGCCGACTTATTAAAACACACAGCGGGGGTGGTGATAACGTAAACAGGACCTCGCTGGTCGTGACACACACACACCGTTTTGGGCCTCTCGGCTTTCACCTGCGACAGCAGAAGCGCCTGAGAGCTCATCAGAACTACAGCAGCAGGTTCTGCTGTTAACTCCAGCTGGTTCCTCCTGCTCGCCGCTGTTACTGGATCCGGCGAAGTCGGTGGGTTTAAACGGGAACACCTGAGCGTCAACATTGCAGCTCCACTCAGGCGCATCATTAGACATGCAAGAGAGGCCTGCCAAAGCCGCTCGGCTCCTGCGATCTCCCCGGTTATCGATCAGATCTGTCGAGTATCGCCCCGGCAACCTTATCAGAGAGAACCTT
>BJFM01000170.1:142048-174051 GCA_016586285.1 Arothron firmamentum
GAGGGTTTAACCCCACAGAATGTGAATGTTGATGGCTTGTCAGGGAAGTTGAGGGTTTAAATCAGCAGAATAAAATGACCCTGATTTCACACCCGAAGGCTGCCGCCAGAGTCTCGCAGGAGGGAAAGGAAACGTTGTTGTGAGAGAGGAGTGTATGTCCGGTGTACGCCCCGCCCTCTCCGACCCATGGAGCGGAGCTTGGCTAGCAGGCCTGCGTTAGCCAGCTAACACGCAAACGTGCGCTGTGCCGACCCTCACCTTCTTCGGGTCGTTAGGACGATCCCGCCTGCTCTCACGCGCTCGCCGTTCATGCACGGAACCAGGAGGTAATTAACATCTGACGCGAGAGGCCCTGAAAAAGTTGTCTTCACTCGGGCGCTGTAGAACCGTGCACGGCTCTGACAAGTTACTAATAGCTGCGGTTAAAACAGCATTAAGGAAATAATCTGCTTTTCAGTCGTGCGCTGTGACCAAAGACATCTCCTCCGCACCCTCCCGCTGACTGAAAGTAAACAAACGATCACGCGATGGTTTCAGGATTCAGTTCTAATCCCACGTCTGCTCCAGGTCAGCAAAGGTCAAGTGAAGGTCGGGAAACTCAGCCATCCTGGTTCATTTCACCAGAACTACCTCTACGACGTTCAAACGCGGACGTGAAAACGTTATTCGTCACGTGGCGAATAAAGCTCGAGGCCAGTCGTGAATCGCGTCCGTATCCTCATCAGAGTGGAGGAATTATCCACATCATGTCTCCCAGAATGCAGCTCAGCCTCTGTTTCTGTCTTCACTGGCTTTACTCACCTTTGCAAAGACTTAAGCCCAATTTTATAATTAATCCCCAGACTAATCCGGAGGAGGAGTCCAGAACCATTACGCAGCCCCCCCCAGAAATGTTCAAGAAATGCAGATTAAACCAATCAGGGCTCAAAGTTTCAGGTGTGTTACTGTGAACATTGGATTTCACAACAGAAACGACAGTAAAGTGCCCTTCCAGGACCTTTCCAGGACTCCTACAGGACTTTTCCGAGACACTTTTTTGGAACTTTCTCAGACATTTCCAGGAACCTTTCCAGTACCTTTTCGGGACCCTTTCAGGACCCTTCCAGGACTCTTTCAGGAAATTTCTAGGACCTTTCCAGGAATCTTTGGGACATTTCCAGGACCCTTCCAGGAACTTTCCAAGGCCCTTCTGGGATCTTTCCAGGACCTTTCCAGGAACTGTCCAGGACCCCTCCAGGAGAGGCTGTCTTCACCGAGCAGCAGCCTTTCGCAGCTCCTTTCCTATTTCGCCCTTTTTGTGCCGCGTGAGGACGACTGGACCCGGAGTCATTACCCGCAAGTACCCGTGGAGTGCAATTGTGTTTAAAATAGAAAACAACCGGGCTCAGGCTGTTGCCATGACAACAAATGACTTGTCACCGAATGAAAACACCGCCCTCCCTCCTCCTAATGGCCTGTGTCCTTTTTCCCTGTGAAATACTGGCACATACGTGGTCATAACATGAATTCTCGAAGGTCAATCAGCCCAACGCAGCCACAGAAGATCTCTCTGGCTGTTCTCACGGCCGCCGGATAATTACTGCCTTTAGTACCACGTTACCCTCCGGCTGTCGGCGATAATTAGACAATGATCCGCCGTATGAGACATTAGGAGGAATTGCGAGGACAAAGGACGAC
Source organism: Arothron firmamentum (assembly GCA_016586285.1). Classification (NCBI taxonomy): domain Eukaryota; kingdom Metazoa; phylum Chordata; class Actinopteri; order Tetraodontiformes; family Tetraodontidae; genus Arothron; species Arothron firmamentum. Next base: position 143,726 of record BJFM01000170.1, read on the forward strand.
GTCTCGGACCGGGACAAGGCTGCCTGCAGCCCCTCTGATTGAACTATCAAACAGCCTGGGGCCATCTTGGGAAGATGGGATGGAAATCGATTTTCAAGGACTCCAAAATGCCTCAGAATCAGTTGCTGCACGGAGCAGCCGGAATATTGCGGCTGCGGCTGATTCCTTTATAGAGGTGAATCTCTCACATTCCTCTCCTGCTGCTGCTGAATATTTATTCAATTTCTCCGCCGCCAACCTGTTATTCTTGAACGAGCCCCTAAAAAGAAAATAGATCTATTTATCTGCTTTCTAACTGGGCTGCAGCTGAGAGCCGGCGGAGGTGTGTATACAGATTTGTTTCTTGATTAAAGTTGCAAGGAATTTAGCCGCACCTCAGTCACCCTGACGTCTTTGCCTTTTTAAAAAAGAAAATTTAAAATCTTACTGTCGCTGCGATGTGAGATATCACCACGGCGACACTTAGAGACGGAGCGTCGCCTTCACAGGTCGAGGCCGAGTCATTAAAGGCAGATAAGTGCTCTGTTTCCTCTATTACCTACCTTTGCGTCTCCATGGCAACCTGCATATAGCTAGCACATTATTTCACGTTAAGCTAATAATAACCTATATGGAGCAAGATTTCCCATTCCTCACATGGCGTCACCACCGAAGCAGTTTCAGACATTTTGCTTTGGCTGAGATTTGAACGCACTCTTTAAACATCCACAGCGTTATTAAACAAATTTTATTAACTCTTCTGCTCATTTTGAAGTAGACACAGAGGCAAAAAGGCTGAGATGCGCTGAGGGAAGCTGCTGCTGCTCGTCTGGTCTCTGACGACTAAATGGTCAATACAGCAAAAGATGGCCACAGGGGGCGCTGCTGACACCAACCCCTACACCTTCTAATGGGTGGAAGAAACACAACCTCAGAGGGTTAGCAGGGACGTGCTTGTGAGGCGTGCACGCGGACGCATGTGACCAATCCTGCTGCTAATGCTAATGTGCCATTAGCATCACCTGTTGGCCACCTCTGCTGGAAGTCCTGGGATCCGCGGTGAAGTGGAGCAATGTTGGTTCTTGCTGCAGGAGGATGCATTAAAGCCTGTTAGCCTTTGTTGAACTCACTCCACAAAACCGCTGTGACAAGTGCACGACTCCTCGCATGAATTATGGATCGTCCCACGGGACAAATGGCGTGCGAGGGGCTGTTAGGCCCCGTGGCCTTCGGAGTGTCACATCCCTCACTCCATACGAATCTGCTTCCAGCCAAAACATCACGGGTTGTCCTTCACAATCCAAAACCAAGGTCGCAGTCTGCGTGTTAGGTTGTCGTTAAACGCTTGGTCAGATCCGGGACAGTCCTGGCTTGATCACTTTTTGGGGGACTTGGTTCCATCACCAAAGACAAGCAGCGCCTCGTCCTTTCCTCACACTGAACGAACATTAGCGCCTGGCCCAGCAAAGTTCAGCCAAATTTGGTTGGTATAAATCTGAACTGGCAGATTTTATTCAAAATGTAATATAACAAATTGTTAACGTCCATTCTGAGACATTTTTGTGTGCTCTGGGCTACCATAGAACCATGGCAGGATAACAAGCTAGCACCCACGCTGGGGGAGCCGGATCAATATCAATACAGACGCCTTCTCCGAAGAAAGAAAAACAGACTTTAAAAGCCAAATCTGTGGAGGCTCCTCTTAATACAAGACTAGATGTTACATACGATATAATACAGGGGGGAAAAAAAGTTTTTTCTTGACAGTCTAAGTCAAATATGAGCTGTAATGTATAAATGTGCCAATAGCAGAACTTCCAAAACAAACCGATCAAATCGGTGTGACTTTGGTCTCAGATTTGACAACGATCCTCCTCAGATCTGAGACGGCACGCATCGATTCCCGCTCTCCTGCTGGGCTAATTTTGCTCCGGATTGGTGTTTCTGGGAGGGATTAGAGATTGACCCCACCACCACCGCCACCGCCACCGCCGCCGCCACCGCTGCTGCTGCTCTCTCGTTTTCTCGGCGCTGTAAAGGCTAGCAGTGAATCCCCAAAAACGCTTCCGCCGAGCGGATGCGACCCGTCGGACGGGCGCTTCTGGCCCTTTCCCAAAACACTCTAATGGCTGCAAGACGCTGGCAAACAGTCAGACAGGAAGAAAGGAAAGTGCCTGGCTCTCCGCAGCCTCTTCACGCAGCGCCAAGACTCCGCCAGCTGCGTTTTCAGATATACAAGTTGAACGCTAACCGGAGCTGACACCCCAAACTGCTGGCGTTTTCACGCTTTTGCCTTTGCTCCATCATACCCACCATGGCGTGAGTGGAGGAATGCAACGTTCGGAGGGAGATGACAGACTGGGAAAGCAGGATGAGGAAGAGGAGGCCGGCAGCAGCTTTAATTCCTTTATTTACCCTCTGCAGCGGCAGTGCGCCGGGTCAGACTGGACTCCGTTTGCTGTCAGCATAAAGAAACTATCTTGTTTTTATTGTTTTTTTAAAGAAGTGATGCAGCCTCTGACAGGCACACACACACACACACACACACACAGAAAAACAATAACAGCGCAATCGGAAGGCAGATTAAGTCAAAGTGAAAAGTTTCTGAGCGTAAAAGAGAGCGATACGCGGTGGATAGGGTGATTTTCTGGGTGATTAAAAAGCTATTAGCGCTGTGACTCTCGCAGGTAATTTACAAGGCAGTCAGTCAAAACCGTGCGGGAAGCGAGGCAGGTGTACCGCCGAAGAAATGTTATTAGACGAAGATCTTCTATCAAAGAAAAGCCGCCGCCGCCGCCGAGCGCCATCACAGTCAGACTGCTGGAATTCTCTCATTAATCGGACGTAGAACTAAAATGTAAAGAAAACGTGCGTCAGAGACGCATCTTCGGGCCTCTAATATGGCAACTGGCGTTCGTATTTTATCATCTGGCAGACAGTTATCAAACCGCGGGAAGCCGTTATTTCCACTGTGGTTCTAATGCACATTTGTACTCTACATTGACCACCAACGCCTCCATTTCAGATCATAATCGCGGTGTAAATCTATTTCTGGTCATGCCTTATTGGCCTCCGGCTTTCCTTCCAAGCTCCATTATTTTTGGAAGATTGCTTCTCGGTAATTGATGACACGGACGCAGAAGTCTGAGCTTCTGCACAAACATCAGGTAGTCTTTCATCGCCAGTTTCTACCTTCGCTGCGACTCGACCGGACCGCCGCTTTCTGACAGGACCTGGCTAATTACGGAGCGTCGACCTCGATGGCTAAGAATCGGAACCGTGCAGCCGAGCGTTGGACCTTTAATCCGTCAGAAGGCTTCATAGTGAGCAGAACCGACTTGTCTGGATTTCCTTTTCTTTTTCCTCTACCTCTCTGTTGTCAAACATCCGCAGATTCGCTACGGGAAACGTCGCTCAGCTACCATTTTCTAACCGTCCTAACCGAGTTCTTGTTTCACGGCTGAGCCACGGTGGAACCCCCACCTGGACGGGGTGGCAACTACGTTGCGGGGAAACGATGTTCCTCCACTCAGACGGAGAAATAACGTTTTATTTAGAGTTTTCAGCCGCTGCCTGTTTTAGCTGACGTTCACGCACAGGCCTCCAACGCTGTTTGCCCTTCAACACGTCGGGGACGCTTCGTAAGCACCGTGTTTAGTCATCACTCCAAATTTAACCTGCTGACATTTCCTTGTCTCTCCAGTTAAGCCGGTAAACCAGAACGTCTTCAAATAAAATGTCTTTTCCCAACTTTTAAATGAAACTTCCGTAACACAACGAAAGTTGTCACTCTGCCGTTGGCTGCTGCTAACATGACAGAGGTAGAAACGACGACTGCGCCTGCAGCAGGCCTTTTAAAACGCCTCGGCTTCCCTTTCTCACATCAGCCGCAGCGACGCCGCTGTACGACGCCGAGCTGCGGCTGCGTACTGTTGATTTCACAGGTGAGCTACTGTTGGGGCCCTAGCTAACAGTGCTGGCAGCGACCGCGCCAGATCTATTTTTAATTCTTTCTAAACTCTCCAGTGGAATTGTTGTTAATGCATTGGAAGGAATCCCCAAATCCAGCCTTCAGGGTAAATGGCCACCAGGGGGCGCTGGAACAGGTTTAGCTTAAACGGACAAATTTAACGGTTAAATATTCCGTGTTGATAACGGTAACACGTTCAACTCTACGCTTTTTATCGTTGCTTTTCCCTGGACAGTTTTGTCCTGATTAATAGTCTCTCCAGCGCTGGAGGACAAGTGGACACATATGATATTATAATGTTAAAGACGGAACGGCCAACCGTAACTGCCTCTTATTAAAGTACGACATGTCGCGGCGCTCTCTGGGGCTTTGCAAGGATTCCCATCATCTGAATCGGCCGTTAGCGCGAAGCGGAGCTTTTCGCCGTAAAGACCCGACTGGAAGCCGTGTCATTCGTCATGGAGGAGAGATAGAGCCGGAGCAATTCCCGGCAGATGTTACACCTTCTTTCTCGTCCCAGTCCAGGTTTTCTCGGAGGGACCCACGACCAAGGCTGAGCTCCGGCTTCCATCTCCCAGTTAATGAGAAAAGCGCAGATAACCGCTGAGCCTCTGGAGGTTGGAGCCCAGCGATACGGCGGCCTGCCACCGGCTCTAATCTCCAGACGTAAAGCTGGGTGATTCCCTGCTCTGGGATGTAGTCAGTGTGTAAACATTCAAGCATCCTGAGACGTTCATTTGTCTGGAACCTCCGGTGTCCTCGGATTCTTTACTGTCCTCTTCCGTGCAGATGTTATCACTTAGGTCAACTTGAGTGACTGTTTCGCCCCTTTTAGCCTCCTGAATTGCACATGTCTGGCTGATTTCCTGAAGGCCTGGGAGCAGCTGCAGAACAAAGTCAAACTGCGGGACGTGTTGGAGGACCGATTCCCCTCATGGTCGATGCGTTCAAGGGCCTTTTTCTCGTTCTCACCGCTCCCACCTGATTTGCCGGCGAGCCCTCTGGATACCAGGAGTAAAATATTGAAATAAGGGTTAATCCCTCCTAGAAATGATTGATTCTCAAACAGCCTTTGAGAAGAGAAATGCGCAGCTGCAGAAGTTCATAATTGGAATCCCTCGTCGGCGTCGCATCGCCGCCGTTATCGTTCACCCGCAGACGCCGATATCAATTACCGCTTCCGTGACTGAGGTCTTCTCGCTCTCCACTCTCAACCTGCTCAATTTCCAATCTCCTCTCCCAATAACGCGCGTCTGTCACGGCGGCGGCGGCGGCGGCAAGAAAAGGCGAGGAGCCGACGCGGGAAAGTGGCGGGAAAGTCGGAGCGGAGGCGGGTAGGAGCCGTACGCGCCCCGGGCTGACTCAGCTGGGAGAAGCAGGGAGAAAAACCCGGACGCGACATCCACCCGTCTGTGCTCCGACGACCTAAATATCAGGAATGAAAGGCGGAGTCGCGGAGGCAGTCGTTCCGTCATCGATCCTTCCCGCCTCATTTGGAGCGAGCCAGCAACCACCGATGGGTCAGCCCCGAGGTAGAAACTGATGGAGGTTCGAGCTTTTATCGGCCTCATCCGTCAGAGAGCAGCCGGGTTCTGATGTACATCCTCCAGCACCAGAGGAACCATCAGCAGGAGCCATTTAAACACTTTTTGTGACTATTGTTGACAGTTGAACTGACACTTTTCATATTTTTAGGTTCTTAATGTAACAAGAGGCCATGATTTATGTAGCTTAATGACGGTTTAATTACATTCTTCTGAGCAACAAGAAGGAGGATTGCAGGTGTGTTGTTAATTAGGCAGCATCGCGGCCTCATCATGGGTGCAATATTAAATCAGGGCACATCTGTTCGGCGCGTTTATTCCAGGTGTTCCTCCATTCTTCACAAGTGTGCGACGCCTGAATGAGATTTTAAACACTGGCTGGTTTGAAAGAGTCCTCGAAGGACAAGTGCCATTGTGCCAACGCGAGTGCTCAAAAACCCGCCGTTCCTCACTTCTGGTTTGCCTTTTCTCGTCGGTAGAAAGGGACGGTTTCACGGTGGGCGGAGACAGCAAAGGCCAATCGATGGAACCGCTTATTTTTAAAGTTGGTGTCCTCGTAGCTGTTTGTGTTTGACAGGTGTTGAGGAAATGTTTTTAGTTTGTATTATTGCTAAACACTTCACCTTCGCTTCACCTTCTCAGGACCCCTCCTCCTCAGCTCTGGGCCCTGGTCTCACCTGCCGATCAGTCACACCTGCATCTCGTTTACCTGCAATCAGCCACAGTATTTAGGTCAGGGATCCACGCCCGTCTGCTGCCTGATGCTCCTCTAGTTTGCATGGCTTTCAGGGCTTTTTCCCTGCTTGCTCACCGGGTACCGAGTCAGCCCGTCTCCGTCTCTGAACCGACAGAATTCTGGGACTTAAAGGTGTAAATTTTACATAAATACAAGCCCAAATAGAATAGAAAAGAATAAAAATGCTTTTATTCATTCCAGACATGGGAAATTCACTAGTTGCAGCAGCAATTGTCAACATAATTCCAATAACATTTACAGCAAGGCTAGGGGAAAAAACCAGTGCGACAATTTACAGCAAATTACAGCAAAGCTAAATGTACAAGTGTGCAAAATGTGCAACATGAAAAATGCGCAACTAGGAAGTACAAAAAAAAAAAAAGTGCAACATGAAAAATTTGCAACTTGAAAGTACTAAACAGACTTGAGAGCACTAAACAGTACAGAGCATATCAGCAGATATTTTTTTTTTTTTTAGCTTTTTCCCAGAATTGACCACTAAGTGGAGTATTCCGTCATGTATTCATGTTAGACAGCGAAGGTTCGGGAAAATAGGAAAAGGAAAAAAGGAAATGACTATAAATAAACGTCCACTGCAGCCAGGCGTTGAACCAGGCGCCTGCAATAATGGGAGGATATTTACTTGCATCCTGGCATTTTAGCGACATCTAGCGGCGAGGCTGTGGACTGCAGCCACACTCGAGCACAAGGGGGGAGTTTGTATTCAAGATTGGTGTCCCGCCGCAGCGTTGAGGACCTCAGCGTCTGCCTGCTGATGGTGGAGCCGCTCCATTAATGAAATGACTCTGACCTTTGAAAATCATTAAGTACAAATGTGAAAGGAAGTCGATATCAGCTGCACTTATTCGATTGTTGTCCGTCATCTGAACTCGCTCTGCATGAAATGACCAGTTGAAGTCACCGCAAACGATCCCTCTGTGTTCTCGAAGCTCTGGTTTCTGATATTAGAGAACTTTAAGCACCGAAAACAAATCGGTTGTGTCGTTTATCGTTTTCTTTTATTAATGGAGAAATCTCGAGTCCATTTCGCCGTAAAAATCGTCGTCAACCGCTCCGTAAGTCTGGAATAACTTCTGCCCAACTGCGAATTTGCCAGTGTCGCTCCTTATCGTCGCTATAGTGACCCACGAGAGCCTCCACACGCCTTAGCCGCGGCTGCAGGCGCCTCCAAGCCCCAACTAGATTAGCCACGCCGAACCAAGGGGGGTCAGAATAACCGCAGTGGAGCGGCGATGGAGCACATTGTGGTTCTCAGGAGGCTTTAGCCCAGCCCACGGGGAGACGGCGGGGGCACCGGCGGCGCCTGAAAGAGATCAGAGGGAGGGGATCCGCCATTGTCATCCAGGTAGCTCAGATCAAACAGAGCAATTCCCGCAGAGCTCCCCAGAAAGTGCTTACCAAGAGGCAATCTCAGGCAGCCCAAAAAGAGACGCGCGGCACATGGTCTTTTGAAGATAGCGGCCGGAGATTAGAGCATATCCTGATCGGGGAGGCACAGAGGGGGCCGAGCTGCGGGCGTCTGGGTAAGATGCGGAATGACAGATAGGAAAAAAGAGCGATTGTGAATGCAAAAGAAGATTGGAGCCTCTTTTGAGAGGTTCATGTCCAGGAATAACACTGGGATCCACGGGGCTGGCGGGTCTGAGCAGCAAAATTTGCTCCTCCCTGCAGCGGTGTGGAGAGTCCGCCGCCGCCGCCGTTTATCTCCCAAACATCTCAGCCAAATGAAAAATTGTGCATTTTACACCAAAGGGCGCTGATATAAAGCGCCTGAGTTATTGCCTCTCTGTTTGTGAAGCCGTGTCCGGCGATATTTTGCACGATAAGATGGGAATTTCAGTAAGAGGCTGGGCTGACCTTTGGCCCTGTGGACTTTGGCGGGAGGTGGAGGGACGTATTTCAGCGGAGAGACGGACCAAAGCGCCGTTTGCAGAGGTGGGATGAGATTGTTCTTTCTTTCTCTCTACGGGAATCGTGAGAAATTCCGTAACTGGCGGAGGGAGACGGGAAGGTTTCCATCTCTTTTCCACGCTGGTGAACACGCCGCAGCCCAGAATGAAGACGATGGCGGCGGCGGCGAGGATCGACGGGGAACAGATCTATCCTGCCGAGGACGGCGAGGACGGCGGGAGGCGGCGCCCGTCTGAGGAGTTTTCTTTTCCCTTTGGATGTTACGGTTGAGTTCGCTGGTTTAGACTAAAACTACTGAATTTGAATGGAAGTTTAAAAGAAGAAAACCCTTTAACCGTGGCACAGACAATAAATCTGATCAGCAGTTTCTGAGCGTGTGAGTCCAGCTCTGTCAGGAGACCTTGTGAAATTTCTGCCTCTTTGAATTTATTTTCAAGCATTTTCCCACTTTCCAAAGTAAACATGCACGGAAGGACGAGTCTGTGGACATTTTTCTGCCCCCCCCCCTCTGCTAATGGACATGAATTGTGTGGAGATGACGACAGGAAAATAGTTCAAAGGTAGAATTTCCTGTCTGACTTGAAAGAAAAATACCAACCAGTTTCATAAGAAAATGGAAAAAAGCCTCTTCTTTTCTACAGGAGCTTCTTATCTGAGCCGGAGCCGGAGCGCTCTCCAGGACGGGGAGTTCCACCCTCGGTTGGACAAAAAACAGAGCCGCTAATTAAAGACCCGCTTCTGTTTCACGGCGGGGGAAAAGTGGACCAGCGCTACGGACAATTATTCCATACAGCGAGGAGTGTGTCGGGGGGGCGGCGGCAGGAGAGCTCGTGGAAAGAGAGCTGCTCCTCTTCTGATCTCCAGAAACCAATTCACTTATTTCTGCCAGCGCTTCAGCTGCTGTTTGCCTGCTACGGCGGCTACTTTCTCTGGAGTTCTTGAATGTCATAGAAAGGTGAGGAGGCACAAAGAATTCAGACTGAACAACGGAAACAACAATATGTGTCTGACTCCATTAATGTAACTGTTAATGAGATCTTTCTGCTTTTATGGGGATAAAATCTGATTAAAGAGTCGTCATGTGTCAAGAAATGGAACCTGACCAAACCAAAACAAAGGCTAACCCTCTCGAGTGTCCCCTCAGAAAATGCTAATCCCCGGTTAGCTGCAACCGCTGGTGTCTGACAGAGGTATCATGAGCTTAGCTGCGCACGTCCAGCTTTCCCCCAGACATCCTAATTCTGGGCTGAACTAAGGATTTTCATACAGGAAAAGTGCAGTCGTAGTTACATTGGCTTTTTAATTAAACACATATTAAACAGTGTGTTTAATTACGTTGTTTCTTCTTCTTCGCCTGCACACATACAGTTTGAATATTACTGTATCAAACACATTTATTTATTAGCTAACAGGCTGTTGGTTGGCACATGTTAATGTTTTACGTTTGCACAGAAGAGAAGAAGGGGAGGACTTTCACTGTTACACACGTTCACATGTCCACAAAGGCAGGAAGTGTGTTTGCAACTTCAGCCAGTGCGACACTTTGGAGACTTAATTGCTTCCGGGCTCTAAGAGGCGCTCTAACAGCGAGGAGTGTGTTTGCTTGACAGCGATTGTGTCTTAAATAAACGTGGAAAGTAATTCTTAGAAGGCCCTCCAAGTGGAAAATTAAAGAAGACGCAGACTGGGTCAACGTGCAGATTAGATCTTATCATGATCCAGGACTCAGGCACTCCGCTTGGGCTGCACGTCTAAGGTGCCACACCCGTGTTAGCGCGTGGTTGCTGCAGCTCCCTGCGTTGTTACCGAGCGACCGTTTCCTCCTTCGAGTGTAATTAAAAATGAAAAGCTGCGCGAGGAGAAGGTCGCAGGTGATGGCTGGCAGGGCTCAGAGGAGACTGCGACTTCCGAGACAATAGAATCACCCCAGAAGATCTTATCGCCCGCTCATTGTCTCGTCCCGGACTCTGATGGGGCCAAATCACGTGAAGACAGGCTGAATCTTTAGGAGCTCATTCCTATTCCAGCGCCGTCTGCGTGCGCCCGGGACGACCTCTGCTGATCTGGGGAGGTGACTATTGCCGATTTGCAGAACGCCGAATATGAAAGAAGATTTCGGGGCCTAGCAGGGGCGCCGGAGCGCAGCTGTTGAGTGTCACAGCGTGCGTGTTTCGTTAGCGTTTGGCGTTTGGAATGTGGGAAGGTGATCGATGAACATCGAGATCCATCCTGGGACAGAAAACACTCCAGCGTGCAGATGAGACGCTGGTGTCTGGCTGCTGATCTCTGACTCGCCTTCGCTGTCCAGCTCCTTCAGCGAGCTCTGAAACACGAATGCACCGAGCTAGCGACCTGAGCGTTAGCGGATCACGGTCCAAAGGCCACGAGCTTGCAGGCTGTTGAGAAGCCCACCAGAGCGCAACGCTGTCGGGGCAGTTTGGGTCTCACTTTTGGGTGTAGAGCTGCACCAGAAGACGCCGACAAGGTTGGTTTGCTCGCTGGGCCGGCGCTGCGTAGCTTAGCTTCAGCAGTCGGCCATTTTAATGTGGTCCCAGTTCAGAAGAAGCGATCCGGTCGTGGATGAAGCCGAACAAAACGACCAGACGGGAGCGACCTTTGCTGTGGCGTCCGGGACGGAACAGACGGCAGCACTTTCCCCCGTCATCGGTTGTGAAAACAGCACTTTGGGTCAACTTTCGGCAGATATTACAGTTTCTTTCAATTCATAGCTTTTAGGAAGAGCTTGACTGAATTACTCCAAAGAGGAAAGTGGGATTTTCGGTCTGGGCTGCAGGTCCGCAACCCGGCCTCGGCTTGACGGGGCCTGACTGCCCAGACAGTTTTGATTTATTGAGCAATTACCTGCTGGCGGGTCGTTATTGCGGTTTTGGGGCGTTTTATCAGCGAACAGAGAGGCAAAGATTTTGTCTTGAGCATGTGAGGTGGTTTGCTAAGGAATGCCTCTGCAGTTCTAGCTGCGCCACTGCCGTGCGTGTTATTAGGTGTGGAGAGAAAGACGTGATAAAGAGATGTGGGAGTCCGTCTGGGTCGGGAACCTCCAGAGATTTGCGGATAGGCAACGAGAGGCCGTGATCTGATATCAGGAATGAGAAATGATTTGGCTCTGATCTTGTCCTGCGTTTGGGGAAAAAAAAAAAAAAAAAAAAACCCCCGCCGTGTTTTAGCACTTCAAGGCTCCGTCATCCATCCGAGAGAATTGATTAAATTAGGAGCGACGTCTCAGCGCTAATGAATGCAATTATGCTAACACGAGAAGACAAAGCCTTGATTTAAAGAGACACCAGCTCCAGGCTGGGTTCAGCTAACTTCTTAAATGTGATCTGAATATCCATCACAAGCAATGTTTATCAAAACGGCGTGAGGATGATCTCAGAACACACAGATGTCTGATGCTAATGCATGCACTGGTCACATTAGGTTATTACACATTCAAAGAAAATCTGATATTTCCAATTATCCCTTCTCATTGCTAAAGATGTCACGCTAAAGCCCAAACGAGTCAGGCCAGCAGAGCGTAAACGCTCACATCGTTGACTCAATAAAGCGCCTGAGGACACGAGGAACCCAGATCCAATCATCGCCGAGCAGCGGCGAGCCGAGTCAGAGTCAAAGTGTTGCGTGAACGATCTTACCAGCATTTCATTAGATGCTGATGGAGATTCCCTGACTGCTCAGGCTGTTTGTTGAGGCTGAGATCTTTCAGGAACGTGACTGAGCTGGGATTTTAGAAGGAAAACCAGCTCGTTTCCCCTTTCGAAAGGTGCAGAAACTTTCAGTTTTACCACAACTTAAACCCGGACGGTTTGATTTAAAGTCTCCGAATCATCAGACGTGCATCCACCTGCATGTGAGAGAGCACCTGGAGGAAGCCCACACTAGCACAGTCGTGCAGAAACAGTCATACAAACAACCAAATCCGCACCCCAAAATGGTGATTTCATATCGGGGACTCGACGCGTCCGATCTTTGAAACCGTCAGGACATCCGGGCTTGTGTGCATCAGCTCTTTTTGCTGACAGATCTCCACAGATCGATGAGTCGCTCCCACAGCTACAAGAAGCGTTCGATGGCAGACGGCGGACGCTAATTAAAACGACAGTTTGACTCTGCATTGGCTCGATTTCTCCAGGTGAAGCGGGGAGGAGATGACCTCTCCTCGGAGAGCGGAAATGCAATTTCATGGCCTGTTAGCCACTGAACTCCAGGAGTAAACAGACTGGTGTTCGCGCTCCTTGTCCGACACGCCTGGGCCGCGCCAGCGCCGCGGCGGCGCCCATTACGCTCCCTCCTATTACGTCCTGTCTGGCCGAGCTTTGCAAACAGCAGAGAGTCGTTTTCGCCCAAAATGGAGAGAATACGCATTCAGTCTGCGGACATTTGCTATGTACACGCAGCCCAGACCGAAACCAACGCCGGCTGGGCTTGACGGAGAGACGCAGCAGCTGAGGAGCGACTGGTTCTGTGAAACATTCGGCCGGGCTGTGAGGGCAGATTGTGTGCAGAGGGAAACATTCACAGGAACGAAAGAGAGAGAGAGAGAGAGAGAGAGAGAGAGAGAGAGAAACGTAAAACAAACGCTTCTGGTTCCCTCCTGCAGCCTTTCGACACATTAATCATCCCGTAGAGTTCACAACCTTCCTCCTTTTTCTGCACAGTGGATTGTTACCAAAACAAGAAGTTAATCACTCAGAAATTGACCTTTCGCTGCTCCTTTCAGTTTTCTCTCAGGAAAGACCTCCGGCCATTCTGTCCGTTCAGAAAAGCTAAAGTCGCTCCGCCGCCATCAGAATGGAGCCATTTATTTTTCATTTATTTCCTTAAATAACAGGTTGGCGCAGATAATCAGTTCGGAGAAACCTATTAGGAATGTCGCTTTGTTATTGGAGCCATCCGAGCGTCACGTTTCAGTAATCAATTAGACCTTTAATCTCCAGCACAAATGAGTTCAGGCGTCATTTCATTTTCATTCCGCAGAGCCCAGAAACACCTACGAGCCGGTTGTTAGGATAAGGAGGTCCGTTTGCAATTAGAAACCACACATCAGTCTCCTCCTTCCTCGTTACGCCGGTGTGCGTAAATATACTCCGCAACACTAGGTGGCAGTGTGGGCTGATGGCAAGAAAATCACACTTGTTATTTCTGAGACAATAATAATCATAAACCTGGAAAGAGAGCTGAGCTGCTAATATCCTCCAGCGAAGGCAGCTGGATGAAGGAGCGCAGAGCGGCTTACTCTGAGCCTCTGTTTGTCCGGACACTCATCACCTCCTGCCTGAGAGGAGGTGGCAGAGATCAGGGAGCACCAAAGGACAGACTGCTATTAATTTTGCCCCGGTGACCTTCAGGATAATCCGACAAGACAGGCGTTTAATTGCACGAACCCGAGCCAGCGGCTCTTCTTCGGATGCCCGATGAGTGCTGGTCTGACGGTGTGATCAACACGGCCATGAGGGGCACCACAGAGACGTCATCCACCTGTTGTTGTTGGGGGGGGGGAGCTGCTGCAGCTTTTAGATTGCCGTGGTGGGTTTTCAGCTGTTCCTGGTGCTTTTGAGCACTACTACTGTATTTTCCTTTCATTTTACAATCCTTCGCTCTGCTGCTTCCAATTACTTGACGTGCTGCTGGGTACCAGCAGGTATTAGCCGCTACCGTGGTTACCTCGGGTCGACAGCATGGCACGGAAGTGTGTGTGTGGGTGTGTGTGAGTGTGTGTGTAAGGACTTTGCGTAAGGGCCCCTCCTCCTGGGACTCCCTCCCCACCCCTGCACTGCGTCACTTGCTACCCCCTCCCCTCCACCAGTGGGTGACTGCGGGCCCTCATGCGTCATGGCGGCGCAGTTCTCCGCATGCCTAATGCAACTCTGCGTAAAGGATATGAAGCATTTCTCCCTCAGCTTTGCATCATCGATCAACGTCGCGGCGTCTACGGGGAATCAGAAGCCGCAGACGCCGCAGGTGAGTCTGAAACAGGCAGCGTTAGACAAACGAGGCCGTTCGGGCAATCAGCGGACATCCCGGCGCGGCTGGAGACGAGCGGCGTGCTCTTCCTCCCCGTTGGCCTTTGCTCTCAGCTCCTCTCTGGCTGCTCCGTCGCTGCGCCCTCTCATGCCCTCACTGCAGGTAATTACTGTGCAGCGGCGCTCGGGCAGTGAGCGGCGAGGCCGACCACTCCAGGGGAAGGTATATGATCCATTAGCCAGGCTCCAGCCTGCGCAGCCCGGCCCTCCTTCCATTTGTCTTTCCCTAAAAACCATCTTCCCCCCGCATCGACTCAGACGGCGCTCCTTCCTCCTCCTCCTCCTCCTCACGTTAGCAACAAAATGAATCTTAAAACCCCAGAAAAGCAGCTGCAGAAGTCCACAGTTGGAACATACCTGAATAAAAAGCCTCTTGAAACAGGCAGCCAGTAGCTGTTGTGTGCAGGCAGTCAGATTTCTCTCTGTAGGAGGTTTTTTTTGTGTCAGGACCAGACCTTTGCTGCCTTGAATCCTGTAATGGCAAATGTGATGTATTTCCTCATATGCTGATGCTGCTCAGCTCCAAGTAATACAAATGGCCCAGCGGAAGCTGCAGCCAAACAGTTTTCACTTTCATGTCGTTACTCATTCACGTGGAGAGAAAGCGCGAGTCAGCAAGAGCGGCCGAAGAAAGAAAGAAATAAATCCTAAAACTCAGCAGCCGTTGCTGCGCATGTGCGGGCTGACGGCAATCATCAGGACAATTTCATTCGATCCCGCTCCCCTCTCCCTCCGCCGGTTCAATCCCCTGATGGCTGTCTCAGAGGTGAGAGCGCTCGTGGATGCTGCAGCACGTGCACGTGCAGGGAAATTAACTAAATACCAACATGTAATGAGGGTGTGCAGCGAGCGTCATTAACCTTCACCGTGGCAGAAAAGAAACTGGCTAACAACGGCGCTAGCCGGTGCAGCCGCTGCCTGTGTGTCGTATCCGGGGGTCAAGTGGCGCTCGAGCGTCAGAGTCGTGTCCGTTGAACGTGCACGTGTAGCGCAGTGTCAATAAACTAGAGGCTTTTTATATCTGCTGGGTGGGAAAGATGGCGCGATGGTGTAACCCCGCTCCAGAGAAGCGCAGTAAAAATGTCTCCTTTATTCTTTAAAAACAAACTGAGAAGCAGCCGACCGCGTCCTTCACCAGAGCGTGGATGCAGGATCGCCTCCTGCTGTGTGTATGTGAGCGGCATCATTTCGCAAAATTAAGAGCAAAATCAAAGAAAACGCGCCTCCCTTTGATCTGAGCACAAACTCTGAAGACAGTCGGCCTAATTAGCGCGCTGACAGACAGACATGATGTGTTTTTATAGTAAGTGACGAATTTATCACTCACTGTATGCATATATGAATGTTAAAGAACGTGCAGTGTGTGTGTGTGTGTGTGTGTGTATATATGCATTAATCAGATAAAAGTACTGCATGGAATTCCTTTTTTGGTGCTCTTTCATCTTTTTTTGCTTGTTTTCTGTGTTCCTCCAGCTAACCTGCAGAAGAAATCAATTCTGCTGCCCCTAATTTAAAAAAAAAAAAAAAAAAAGAGAAAGAAAAATGACGCGAGGATTAATAACTCGCCTGATGTGGAATATGCGCGACGCTGCGCCGGCCTGATAGATAGGCTGCGGTCCGGCTGCAATGACGCAGCCTGCTTTTCAATCAAGGAGGGGGAAAAAAAAGCAAATCTGGAACAAAATGTCCAGGCCTGCTTTAAAGCTGCTGATATCTTTCAGATGAAGAAATAAATGAAGTGTTTGTGCAGTAATAATGAGGCGGTTGGTTCCACTTTTCTTCCAGTGTTGAATCTTCGGAGACAAACATCAACGCTCGGAAGCCTTTTTGTCCGCCAAAGTTGCCGTAATTGGATGCAGCAGATCTAAAAGTAGTGGCTCTCGTGCTTATTGGTAACTTTCATCATTTACCTCAACTAAAGTTGATCATTAGCCTAATTAGCTTCTTTTGATCTCTGGATTTCAAATGCTTTTCATGTTTTATTCCAGGGCTCAACAACCTGAGGCACGTGTGCTGCTATCGGTACGCTGCAGCGTAATCACTGGCCCAGGACTTTCTGTGGAGGCCAGCTCCTTCCTCAAATGCTCTACAGATGCGTTTGTCTATACATTTATTTTCCCAATAAACTGTATAAAATTGTCTACATTGGCTGGAGACCGTCCACAGAGCTTGTGTTCGTCCTGGTGCACGCTGGTTTTAGCTTTAGGTTTGTGTAGGTGTCCGTGCTGGAGTTCCAGTGCTTCTACAACTCCTGCAGAGATTTGCTCTTTACTAAGTGCAGGTATTTCACGAGGGTTTGGACTCTATATGGAGATAATTGGGGCATCTCGGCTGTTCAGGGAAATGTCAGTCAGCATTAGCATGCTCATTTATAGAGTGTCACAGGCGCCCCTGACGGCTACCTCTGCGACCCCCCGCTCTCGGCGAGCCAGATCACCTCTTTCAAAGAGGGTTATTGAAAGGATTGTGAAAAATGACTCCTAAAACAAAAACCGCGCGACACATTATCTCACCATTAAGGGGATTTGAAGGAATAATGAGTGTGGCTTATTAATCAAAGCATGAAAGGCCGAGGAGCTGCCGAGTGAAGTAAAACGCCACTGTCAATCTGGGCGTTCTCACCTGAAGGTGTCACAGCCAAAGATCCTAGGAGGACGCGTGACCTTCATCCCAGACGTCTGGCAGAAAGTTGAGCAGGAAACTTTCCTGGAAATCATCTTCTCAACTGCGGAGCCGATGATTCAGCGAACCTCCGCCCCCGCAGCGAACCTCCGCCCGCCGCTGCCTCTCTGCACAAGCCAATGCTGCGCCATCTTTACAAACTCGGCTCTCCCTGGAAGCGCATCTGCATAATTGGAGGCCTGGCAACGCTGCGACGCGGTAATAAGAGCCGAAGGTGGTGGCTAACCAGGACGCCCCGACTTCATCCTCCCCCGCCTGCGTGGCTTCTCTCCTGGCACACCGTCCACAGCACAAACATTCATCTGACTCCAGACTCGAAATTGCTTCGTGGCGTGAGTGAATGATGCGTGCGCTCCGCCTCGGACCGCCGCCCTCCCTGCGCGGTTCCCCCGGCCTCTCACCTGACGTCTGCGGGATGGGCTTCGCCGAGCGTGACGCCGAACGAGCCTCAGTTAGCTGAAGATGTTTGAACGGACGGGTCCAGCTACAGCGTCACAAATATCAGAGCTGAAGGTTTTCCAACATAATGCTGCATTCTGGGCGATCGTGGCATATGTGTGTGTGTGTGTGTGTGTGTGTGTGTGTGTGTGCATATTAACGCTCTCAAACGCGTATCCACATCCATTTAGACGCATTTGAGATTTGTCCGCTAAACCATTAGAGCGGTCAAATAAGAAGAAGTAGGTAGATAAACTATCCCACTGAGAAATATCTTATTCTCTATAAGTCCGCCAGAAGAAAGACGGCTTTGAATTCCCTGCTCACTTTTCATGAATAAATGATGAGCTGCATTTGAATGGGCCCATGTCCTTTCCTGGTGTCCTTTCCAAAGTTCGCTAAATGGCAGAGGCGGAGGTACGCGCCGCCGGCTAAGTGCTGCTAATCTAGCGATCGAGCGATTCTGCGTATCGCTGCGCCGTAAAGGTTCGGCTGGTGAAGACGAAAGGTTCAGAATCTGCGGGGACGTAGTTGCTGTCGTCCATCATGTGTCCCCCACCTGTTGCTGAATTCCGGGTTCTGTAGGTGCGTAAATCCCCCCAGTTTGTTCCTGTTTGACCGTCTGAGAACGTAGATCCCTGCTGCTGAAGGCAGAGCTCAAGGGGCACATTAGCTCACGGATGTCTTTCAGAACAGTAAATGAGGACATGTGGGACATAAGCAGGAGGGACTCCTGGGAAAAGCAGCCTGAGGACGGCGCCCGTCGCGTCCCGAGCCTCATCACGCAAAGTCAGAGGCACGAGCGGGATGAGAGGAACGCCGGGGCACAGATAAGAGAAGAATTAGCGCTTAATTTGTGGAGAAATTAATCCCTTTCCAGCATGAATCCGACTCGAGCTCCGGCGCATTGTTCAGGGCAGCGCGCTCGTATCTGGCGTCCCCAGATATTTGCAGGTCACTGCAGAGGAGAGGATTTCAATTTGGTCCCTGATGTTGGATCAAGCCGGGAAAAAAAAGGCACAAAAGCAGTCTTTGTTCCAGCGGAGGGGTCAGCAGAAATGACATGCTAACGCTGCGCCTCTTAATTGCTCTTCGCTGCGCCTTACAAGTCGCTTTTCAGTCCGTCAGACCTGAAGGCCACACGGCAGCAAACCGTAATTAGAGCCGCCTCGAGTTGCTGGTGGGCATTCTAATCGTTACCGCGGCGCCATTTGAAAGGAACATCCAGAAGGTGACACTTAGAACGTTTCCTGTTCCCACACAGGCATCGCCAGGTGCTCAAATTAATTCACTAACGAGTCAGATACGAGCGCTGCAGCGTCGCCACGGAGATCTTTGGTAGAACGCCATTCGCCCGGCGAGGTCGCGCCGCAGCTTCTCGTTTGCTCGCTCGCGTCCTTAAACCGACGGACGTTGTTGCGTAGAGACGTTTTCCCATTCAGGCAGATTGTTTTGTGTCATGGAGGAAACTGGCAGAAAGGCGGAGATTTCACCTCCGGGTGACCTCTACGGCGACGTCCACCCTTTGAGCCGCCGCCGCCGTTGTTGTTGGAGGAGAGAAGGTGCCATTATTTCCAGCGGAGAAAGCCAGCTCTCCCGCTCCACCTCTCATCAGCCGATGGATGGATTGAAAACCAGAGGTGTGTCCTCCAGGCCTCCCCACGCCTCCGTGCGCCTGACGGTGTGTGTGGCACGGTAGCAACCGTGGAAACGAACACCCACCAGCTTCATGTTTAAGATGTCACCAAATCTGAATTGTGTGTGAGTGAATGTGGGATAAAACACAGGCTTGGAGATTTAACATGTGTCCCACGGGGGTGTCCGAGTGGGCGACGGCACCAACCGCAGGTCAGCAGTAACGAGGTGCAGGACCAGCGCTAAAAGAAAGAAACTACCAGAGACATTCGGGAGGAGCCTCCTCTGGTCTACGTCACAAAAGACGAAGATCAAAAACACATCTAGTCGACTAAAAGTCAGGGAGCCGTACCACCGACCAGGATCCGCCCGGTTGGCCCGACAGTGGGCCGAGTGACCCGGGTAGCGGCGCTGCTACGGGCTACGACCAGACCCGGTGAACAGGGTTCAAGCGGAAGGCGGTTGGGAGAGTAAGCGAGGATTCTCTTTCTGGAGAGAGTCTAGGGGTACAATCTAGATCAGGGTGGGCAGTTATTTAGCCTGAAGGGCCACATTGGGTTGTAGATCATGATGAAGGGGCCGGTCAGGTGGTGCAAGAAACTAACCCCCCAAATGAGGATCAGAGGTCCTGCATGATGGACTATTGACAGAGGAAATATTCTGAGGAGGCTGTAAATTGGTGCAACTAGAGATGGATGATGAAGCTCCAAATGATGTTTGGCCCCACCTTCTTGAGAGGACATGTTAGCATGCTAGGTGAAGGGGGGGTCTGAACCTTTTTCTAATCAATCAAACTGACAACCCTCTTCATTTGGCTTTTGAAGAAATTATTGTGAAGGCTCTGAGGGCCGGACTAAATAGCTCATCGGGCCACGTGTGGCCCCTGGGCCTCAGTTTGCCCACCCCTGAAAGTCTTGTGTTAGGAAGAGCCTCCACAGATTTGGCTTTTAAAGACTGTTTCTCTTTCTTCGGAGAAGGCGTCTATATTGATATTGATCCGGCTTAATGTTCGTTCAGTGTGAGGAAAGGCGCTGAGGCGATCAGGCGCTGCCCCTGGGCCTCAGTTTACCCAACTCCACTTTAGATCCAAGCTTTTCCTTTAATTGTGCCTTAAAACCAAATTTAGATTTTTCTCCCCCAAAAGTAAAATATGTAACTTAATAAAGCGACGACACAGCAGACTGATATGTTTGCTTTTTTTTTACATACTTTATTTTGCATTTTGGAGTTTGTCTCAGGAATGAGAAAGGTTTCTACCGGAAGTGACAGCGGCCACGATGATGAAGGAGTGCCGCCGTCCCGCCTGCGCTGCGTCTAACTGATGCGTTTACGTATTAGCGGTGGAGCTTGGCGATCTGCCAGGCTCCATCGGCCCTGCAGATGATGCAATTTAGCGCTGCTGCTGTTTGAACGGATTTATCGTGGAAAAAAAAGGATAAAATGGGACGTTAACCTTTAAAAAGATGCCCTAAAACACACAAGCTTCTCAGGAGGTGAGACAAAAGCAGCGTGGTAGAATAAACGCGGCCCGTCACGGAACTTATGGCTTCTCTGATGAGCTCGGGTGTCGGAGGAGAATGAGCCGCATTCTCCACTTCACCTTCAGCTCATTAACAGGACAAAAGTGAAAAAGCACAAAGGCTGCAGCCAGCAAAGGCCTTCAAATTCATCCCGCCATCTGATTCCGAAGCCATTAAGCCTCCATCGACGTGCTGCTGAGGATTAAGTAGAATGAATGGAATCGCCACGTTCATACGTACATAAATGCCGCCCGCTTGCTTGATTTAGCTAGCTTTGGACAGACTTTAATTAGCATGTGTTTTACACCGTTTTTCATGTTTAAGAGGTGATGAATTGTGTAATTAAAAGGCTCACAATGCAAACCGACGGGGCAGAAAGAGAGAAAGTAATTAAACAGGCTCCTGTCTCAGTCTTTTGACTTTCACAGATGTCTGTTTCCCGGCAACAGCAGGGAGGAGGTTCTCCTTCCTGGGACCTTTGCCAATGTCAGAGCTTCTCCCAAAGGTGAGGGAGCAGCTGCAAGGTCATGATGGAGTCCCTTTCTCAGCTCTCCTCCACTCCTCCGAGGCAAACTCGCATTTCCGCCGCTCCGCCGGGATTTGTGACATTCTGGAGCTACGAAAAGCTGCAGACGGCGACGTGGCAGACCTCGTTTGCTGTCTCGGTCCCAGCGCTTCACAGATTCAAAGCCTGAGGTGTTCTGCTGTTCCAGCAGCCAAAGATAAAGCTCTTTTTCTTGTTTTTTTTTTGGCCAGCCATCCCACCTCCCTGGGATTGCCAAGGCTGGCGGCAGGAGTGCAGATGTGTGGTAATTGAGTTTGGAATGGGCTGTTTGAGGTGGAGCTGATGCTATGCGGCTCTGTCATAGCTATCCACCCAATTTTCGCTCTTTAAGGCGTTCTGGCCTCGAGGCGACTGCTGGGTGCTTTGGTTTGGAGTTAGAGACGATAAAGGAAAGATTTCTTTCATTCTGTCTCTAATCTTTGAGTCGAAACATTTTCTTCCCTAAGAAGCTTCTCTAATTAAAAACATAGCAGGTTTCAGGTTGTCCCTACCGAGATTGTTGTTTTAATCTATTTATTATTATTCTATTTTTTTTTTTTTTTTTTTTTTTAAATCTTAGTAATAATAACGCTAGTTTGGTAGAACTCAGGAAACATTTTGGACAAAATGTGTAGCATCGAAAAAGAACTTCAACAACCTGGAAATGCTTAGTTGCTGTTTTGCCACAGAACCTTGATTAGTGACTCACATGCATATGAATTATAGACATTTAAAAGTAATTCCCAGAGCAACAACCTCCCTTTGAACCAGAAGGAGCAAGGATCTATCTCCCATAATTCAACAACAAGAGGAGATTCATCTCCATGCGAAGCAAAAGAAGAATGTGACGAGGGAGGAGAAAGGAAACGAATCAGAGAAAGAAGCCAAACAAGAGAGAAACACTTGAGGAAAGAAGAAGCTACTGTCCTGGAGAGGTCTCTCTGTGGGTGGAGGACACTTCTGAGTGATTGAATTTATCTTCCTCCTCCTCCTCCTCCTCCTCTCTTCTCTCCACTCCTGCTGTTTCCGAGCAAACACAACAAACAAACAAAAAAAAATTGCTTTTTGACAACTTAGCAAAAGGAATAGCAGCCTTCTTTCTGCCCTACATCCATGAAAAGATGTCCTGCTCTGGTTCTGCGGAATTCTTCCTCCACGATTTCACAGAACGAACCAGGAAAACGACATTTATTATTGAAACGCTGGACTACTTTTGTCTGTTTCCTGGTTTCTGTTGTCACTGACGTCGTTCTTCTCTGCAGAGTGACTCCAACTGATGTTCCTGCTCCTAACCTTTCCGTGCACACACATGGAAGGGCAACAGTGTGATAAACATAAGTAAGACACTCTAATACAAGCCGTCCTGACTGCAGCTGAAGGGCTCTGCTGGGTGTATTTTCTTGTCTTCTACCTTCACAGAATGTGTGCTATCTGTCATCCTTGCCTTTACATCACATGGAAAATCTTCTGGGAGGATTTGTTCTGTTTTTTTTCCCCCCGTTTGTTACTTGGCGAGCAGCGTGTTGCTTCGCTGTCAATCAACAGCTGCAGGTTTGATCTTCAATAATTAGAAGAGGACAGAGAAGGAAAAGAAGAGAGGAAGAAAAAAGCAAAAAAGGAGTAAAAGCTGGAGTGCAGAGCAAGGTGCAGGGTGCATGCAGCCAGATAGCGCTACACTAGAAAAAAAGTTTTTAAGTACAAAGTTTGAAACCTGCTTTTCTTTTTTTCTTTTTTTTTTTAAAAATGAGCTTTCCTGGCTGTTAGCGCCACACTTTTCTCCTATATTCTTTATTTCTGCAGGAAACCCCCAGTAAGGATGCAGCAGAGGAGCACAGAGTTCTGAAGGGAACACACCTAACGAGCAAAGTTAGAGCTGTAGCTCAGTCTGAGCCCATTAAGGGCTTTGAATGCCTGTTACAGGCAGCCAGCGGAGTCAAGTCACATGTTAGTTTTGCACCGCTGTTGAGTAGACACGTTTTTAATTGTGTAATTATGCTTGCTAGCTTGCTAACAGCAGCTGTTTTAGCAGAGATGTTGTTCAGAGATGTGCACTACATACAAAGTCCAATAGCTTAGCATTTAAACTGCTCGTTTATAAAGTTAAACGTGATGTAAATCAGCAGGCCATCCAAACGAGACCTTTAAAAACAAAGTTTCTGTCCTTCTTGCTCCAAAATACCCGCCGCTGTGACAGATATGCTAATTCCATCCCTCAATTTGACTGCTAAAGCGTCGGTGGCCGCCATCTGATGCCTGCAAACAGTAGGTGGAGTCCACGTGACGACCTGAGCGAGGTGGGAGAAACCAGAAAAACACAATCAAATCCAAATCGACAGTCGGACCAGTCAGTCAGGCGGCGTAGCCTTCCTGCTAAACGGCTTCTCGCCAAATTCCTCCTTTACGCGGTTACGCTGTAGCCTCAGCTGTCGCGGGCCGAGCTTGTTAGCAAGCGACTCAAAGATTTTGCGCAGGCAAACACGAAATTAGGCCGTTACCTGCCAGGAAGCTGCAGGGAGGTCCCTTCCTGCTGTTGGCACATCTGAATAATCTAACAATACAGATACGGAGGACGACGCCTCCTTTTGTTTGGAGGCGCAGAGACCGATGCGCCACCTCTGAGAAGCCTAAACAGGGCGCAAGAAAA
Source organism: Arothron firmamentum (assembly GCA_016586285.1). NCBI lineage: Eukaryota > Metazoa > Chordata > Actinopteri > Tetraodontiformes > Tetraodontidae > Arothron > Arothron firmamentum. Next base: position 167,391 of record BJFM01000170.1, read on the forward strand.
TGCAGAGCTGATTTGCAGAGCTAGCGGATGACCTCTTTGATAAAGGCCAAGAAACCCTGACTTTGAGTTTATTCTTCAACCACCCACCACATTTCTTTCTAGCCTACGTTCACGCTGACAAACACGGAGGCGGCGGCAGTAAACAGAAGACATGAAATGAGTCCCAAACAGTTGAGCGGAACCACAGAAACAACAACTCTGGATTAGCCGTGTTTGTGTTTTCTCCAGCGTTTGCTTCATTCTGCAGCTCTAAGTAGGAAAAAGTAATTGGGTTCAGATTATTCTCTGAATGGCAAACATGATTTGTCCCGCACTCAAAAGCAGCAGGGGCCAAACTGGGGGCTGTGTGCAAATTTAATTCCATGTGCTTCAGGGGAATTAAATAAGGACGCGGTTCTTGGAGGGGGTTAAAATTTGGAGGGCGGAGCAGATGGATGACCGCAAATCAAACAGCTGCTGTAATCAATTCGGCTGGAGAGTCCATGATGAGCCTGTCTGAGAGGCAGACTGCAGCTGGGAGCAGCAGCGAAGAGCGGAGTCGCAGATAAAAACCTCCATAATTCAGAAGAGCCGCGCGCGTTAGATCGCGGGAGGCTTTCAGGCCCTCGTTATGTCCTCTTCTGTTGCACCGTCATGCTGAAACCACAAATATTCTCTCCTCATGCCAGAATGACAAAGTGAAAGCCGAATTCTATTTCTTTTGAAGCATTTTTTTTTTTAAATAAGAAAAGCTTAAATATTGGAGGATGGGCTTCTCCGAGATGTTTGACTGGGGTCAGGGGTCAGGGGTCAGATCAATTTTTGGTTCTCCTTCCTGCTGAGACCCTCCTGTCGTGGTCCTGGGTTTTCAGTGTTTTTCTGGGTTTTCCTTTGCTTGCTGCCTGCACTCTCCAGGGGGGCGTGGTCGATCCGCTTCCTGGTGACAGTCGCACCCGCAGCACGTCCCCGTTAACGGGGCTTTTAAGCTGCCGCGCTGTTTTAAACGCTGATGAGAAAATGTCTACCTGCTGACTCCTGAAAAGCAATCATTCTTCTCTTTCTTTGAGAATCTAACTGCTGTCTGCTTTCAGGTCCAACCAGATCTGAAACAAAGCAGCTGTTCTTCTTCAGGTTGCTCAGAGAAGAGTCCAGAATTCAGCCATTACCACAGGAATACTAATCCCCCCCCGCCCATTCATCCCACCTTTTCCCACATTTCCTACTAACAACGGAAGCCTAAACTACAAAAAAAAAAAAAAAAACCTGGCACAATCTCTGTGTTGGAGGAATTCTTTACTTTCTTCAACCACGCGTTTGCCTACACACGAGCGGCCTTTTGCTCGGCGCGCTGAACTTCTGTACAAAGCCAGAGACGGATGTCCTTCGCCTCAAAGTTCATTTGTGCTGGAGCTCTTCTACAACAAAAAGAGCATAAATAATAGCCAAATGGCTGCTTAAGCTGACAAGTTAGCGAAATAACCTCGCAAACCGGTTTCACAGCGAGACAGAGATCCTTCTTTTCCGGCATTTGTAGCTGTCGTTCGTATCTCTGGCTGTTCACGTCTTCGCCGTGCAGCTCCAGACGCTCGGAGGCCGGTTCACTACCCGAGCCGTTGTTCCACGAGTCCACCTGTCAGCTAAAGGCTAACGCGCTAACACGTTTCCATCTGGACCAGATTCAAGGCGAAGCACATATTCGCCCGGGTTTTCATGAAGAAATGAAGCTCACGCCTTTTGAGAAGGTACTTAGAACTTAAAATGTCACTTTTCACATGTTATTTACCTAATAATTAGCTAAATCCATCTCACGTTTATATGACTTTTAAAGAACAGATCCGCCTCACCTGTCTCACCCCCCTTTTGAGTCTGGTTCCTGCCAGGGAACCTGCAGATGTTAGCCACCTCCTGCTAGCTTACTGCACGGATGCAGAGCAGCTCGTTGATCAGTTATATTCAGAGCAGCTGATGCATTCCTCACGTCCGCCGTTGTCACGGCGACGCAGCACATGACGACAGAGAGGCCTCAGTGCGACTGTGAGAAAGCGTTCATTTCCACCTCTGCGCTGCCGCCAGTCGGCCCGTCGGCCTGCAGCCCTCCTGGGCTCCTGGGCTGCGTCTCTGGGAGGAGCAGGTGACTGCGATACTGCCACGTCTAGGAAATGCGATGTTATGAGCGTTGTTTTTTCTGGAGGGGCGTGGCCAGGAAAATGTGAACGCGATGAGGGAGAAGATGAAGATGTCTTTGAGATGCCGTAAAATGTAGCGAACGATGTGAAACGCCTGGTTTTACAGCCGCCGGCTCGCCGAACAGCTCTCATTAAACAGTCACTCGGTTTTTATGCGACTCATGCGGGCCTGCGAGGTTCCGCTGACACGTCTCCTGAGATCTTAATGTCCCTCGAAGCGTTTACTTTCAGCGAAGAAAACACTTATGTTTGCTTAATTGACCCAATCAACAAGATGCAGCTTCACACAGACACAAACACACACACACACACGCACGCACGCACGCACGCACGCACGCACACACACACACACGCATGTGCGCTGCGGCTGACATGCTAAGTCTCTCTGGATTTAGTTGGGGGCAGACGTGAGACGCGAGCGAAGCCGCCATATGCTTCCGTGTCACGCTCGCATCCATCAGCGAGGAGCATCGTGGGACGGGGAGGCTTCTCCCGCATTAATCCTGCGGTAGGACACTTTATTCTTGGCAGCGTGACGCTGATGCCAGTTCCATCATACATGACTTACTGAAATGATTCCACGCAGTTCAGCCCCCAGGACAGGACCAGCGTCTCTGCACACGCCACATGCAGCTTGGCTTCAGCTCCGTCTCTGTATTATTTAGATTTTTCTACTCATTATTGATGGATCGGGGTCGTACCAGCTCCTCGTGATGCTTTCTAATCGTGCCATCTTCACTATTCTGTGCATAAAAAGCCTTTAACTGCAGAAGGAGGAAGATTTTTTGTGTCCATCTTCTTTGTGTCGCTCAGAATGTCGCTTTCTGTAATACACATTTGGATGCAGATGTGGACACATCTGGTCTGCCGCAGCCACCATAGCTAGGGTCAGGGTCAGGGTCAGGGTCAGGGTCAGGGTCAGGGTCAGGGTCAGGGTCAGGGTTAGGGGTTAGGATTAGGCTTAGAAGAATAGTAGAATGTTCCTTAAGCGATTGATGTGTCCTCACGCTGACGCGTCATGCGTAACGTCCCCTCTGAGCCAAACTCAGTTTGGGAATAATAATGTCTCACAAAAAGCCATTTTCTGCCATTTTAAGATGCCCGGTAACCCAACATTGCTCTGTCACCTGGTCTGACTGAAGAATTCCCATCACAAAGATGGCCTCCGGAGCAGAATCTCATCAGCTGGAGCGGAAACAGCAGCCTGGTTTGCTAATTCCTCACCCGTAACCACCAGGATACATAAGCAGCTGGCAAGTTTGAAAGGCGTTTTCCCTTTGATGAAACGCCTGATGAGATCCACAGATCAGAGAACGCTCCAGGAGCGCCAGGGAAACCCGAATTCAGAGGATTTGGAGCCACATCCGCACACGCAAGAGACACGTAAAGAGCAGAGGTGGAGGGAAGGATAAAGAGCAGTCAGCTGATCTGTTCAGCTCTTTGTTGTCTTCACGCGTGCACCAAGCGTTGGCTTCATCTCAAACTGTGAAACAACCGGAGCCGTTTGGGTTTGATGGGAAGTCCAAAACTTGGCTGAGGTCCTTGAATCCCGACACACCGCGATGGGAAACACAGGTGTGTGTGATTTGAAGGCTTCCGGCAGGGTTTGGGAACCGATAACAGGCTGTTTGTAGGTCTGGCGCCTCCTATTGACGTATATGCAAAACTGCAGGGTCGTGCCCTTGAAGCTTGTGTGTGTGTGTGTGTGTGTGTGTGTGTGTCTCAGTCTACAAGGTGGTAAATGGCAATGTTTTTTTCCTGGCCGGAGCAGCATCTCTCATCAGAGCCGTGTATGTGTGACAGCATAATGGGATGTGAGACTGTCTCTGACAGGCGGAGGGTGGAGCGCGCCAACGCAGGCCTCGCAACGCTCTCACTAATGACTTCTCTGTCTGCAACCCGTCTGCTCTGTGGCCTCACGACCCCATTTGCACAACGCCTTGATATTAAAAGATGCGGCGCTCTCTGGCACGCCGTCGGCCGTGATGGAGGGGCAGCATGCGGCGGCGCTCTTGTGCGCAAGTGTAAAACTAGTCTGTAACCGTTTCCGTATTCCTAGCACGCTGCTCCGATGCTACAAATGTGCACAAAGGTGCGAAAAGCGATCAATGGGACAGAAACACGACAATTATCGCTGAATTGTAAGATTCAAACGTGCGCCGAGTCAATCGGCTGAGAGGTGCAGCCGGTGGTGCACGTGCAGAGGCTGTAGTCATGCTTCTGCTTTCTTTTCCCTGACAGAGCAAATTAAGAGCGCGCCACCGATGACAGGCCAAACGCGTCTGACCAGCAGAAGGTAAATGCTCTTAATGACCGTCCCGGTTTGAAGACGCGTGTCATGAATCCGCAGAGGCTTGGACCAGACGTTCACGTCCAAGGGGATGGATTTTCCCGTCCGCTGCTGCTGCTGCTCGTTTGTCCACTGATAACAGCCTCCGTTAGCTTAGCCAAGCAGCATCGGGGCCCACTTTATCAGCACCGAGAGAAAAATCATTTATTTCACGACTGAACGCTGCATCCGGAGCAATTTGACTTCAGATTCACACCCGCGCATTAGTGGCACGTGATGGCTGCGCTGCGGCTAATCCACGGATGTTCTAATTAATATTTGATGTCCAGCAGACAGCTTTGTGGCACAAGCTGAGAGCGCCGGTGGTTTGGGGTTCTGCTCCGCAGGGACTGTGACTGGAGTCCATGTTTGATGCAAGTCATGTCAGCAGATCTGAGCTCGGCTCCCCCACTCTGAAGAGACCTAGCTCGCATCGTTTGTTTGTTTGTTGTTGTGTTATTAAATTAAAAGTCACTTTGTATTTATGACACTTCCAACATTTAAAGGGTCTAGTTCCATCAGTGTCCAGACTTTATGCTGGAAGCCTTTTTTCCTCAGCTAACTAGAGCATTTGCTATGACAGGTTGTTATAGCAACGTAGCGCGCGCACACACACACACACACACACACACACACACACACACACACACACACACACACACACAGACACAAAGAAAAACAACATTGAGAAAATGTTTGGCTTGTTTTTCGCTCTCAACATGAGCTTTAAAGCTGTGCCGTCAGAAGGTGGCGCTATAGGCTACGACAGCAATGTAGGAATGTTTTAATGTGAGGTGCATCTTCCGTGCGCTTCTTCTTCTTCTGTGGTGTGATGTCAACGTCTTGCCTCGAATTGAAAATAAAATTGCGGAAAAGTGGCAAAACTGGCCTTTAACCTCCTGCTGCCCGGTTTCTGATTCAAAACCAAACTTACACGATGTCGGGAACGGAGGAAAGCATTCACACGCGCACACACTGAATTTAGGTCATTATTTTAATTTAATAAAGTAGCTGGCGGCACAAAAGTTTAATAACGTTAAAGCCAGCTCCTGATAAATGTAGTATCTAAATGCCCTTTTAATTGGATTCACTTTGTTTTTGCTAACTTTTGCACCTCGAGCGCTTTGGATTTTGTTTTTTTTTTTTAAATGTGCATTCTCTGGCAACGTTCTGATTCTTCTGTGGGATTTAACGGTGAACTGTGTGAACTCTTTGGCTCTTTCTGCGTTGCGGGGGCGTGGCCTCAGACGCCAACAGAACCGCTGACATTTACGCAGCACGTGAAAACGCAAAGTCCACGAGGGGTCAAAACCGAAATGGCATTTCGAGTCAGGGCAAACGGTTAAAATCCAAAACTTCAGACAGGGATGGAGAGAATGTTTGATCTTCAAGCCAAAGTCGAAATCAAAAGTGTTTTCATCTGGAAACTGATTGAAAAGCAGAGGTTTGTTGACTTTCGGAGCGTGCTAATCAAATAAGAAACTGCAATTAAAAGCAGGACGGCTCCACTGACGTGGCGAAGAGTCGCTGCCTCTGTGCGTCCCCCACGTTTTTTAATCTGAAGCACCATCACCGCTTTTGCATCATCAAAAGCTCCTGACAACTCTCATTCTACCTCCTGGCAGGTATTTTTTTCCTCAGCGTTCCTCTTCTATAGAATCGACAGTTATTTGCTGTGAGTGGGCGTCCGCTGGTGTCTGATTACTCTGCTGCTGCTGCTTGAAAACCTCAGCGCTGTGCGCTGAAAGGAGCTGTCGGAAAGACCTTGTCATGCTTTCCTGGCCTTTCTCACCACCGACAGACAGACAGACAGACAGACAGACAGACAGACAGCGGATATTATGAAACAAAAACCGAAACCTCGTTTTCCGTTTGGTGCTCGCAGGAAACGTCCGCGTGACTCCCTGACAAACGTGGCGGCGAGAGGAAAACGACGAGGGAATACCTGGACTTCTTGTCGGCCAGATCGGGGCCGGAACGCCGCTGACCTGCTTCGACATCGCCGCGGACGGCGACGCTCGTGCACGTTAACCAGCATCGTCTCAGAGCGGGTGGAAGTCAGACATTCACGTTAAATTGACCGTTTCACTCCGATCAATGAATCAATGAATGGAAATAAACGTGGGGGTGGGGTGGGGATGGGGGGGGGGGGCAAACGCAGGAGCAG